>WNWU01000006.1:24540124-24559987 GCA_012654045.1 Ptyas mucosa
TCTCCAGCCAGCTATGCTGGCTGGAGAATTCTGGGAGTCGAAGTCCACAAGTCTTAAAGCTGCCAAGTTTGGGAACCCCTGCCTTAAACAATAAGCGTAGGTATTTCTGTGGGGTATTTGTTAAAGAAAAGGGAAGCCCCTGGAGATCAGCCTTAATGGCGAAGTTCTAGGGAGAGCACACCAGAACACTGCAGCTCTTTTGCCCAAGAGAGTATATTGGCGCTTCTGGACAGAAACCTCCATATTAAAGGGCGAGGACAATAAAAAGGGCAGTCTTCCACTAGATGTGAGGCCTGCTTGGACGCAGCAGCTAGACGTTTTCTGAAGGAGGCCACGTGGCCGCACCATTCTTGGCATGCAGAAATGGGCCACTGAGTTGAGTCACTTGTTCTCCAGCTGGGAGGAGGAGCCACCAGCCTGGTGGTGGTTTTTTTTTTTTTTTTGGCTTCACTTAAGCATCCCACGCATGAAGCCCCAGCTGCTGTGAAACTCTTCCAGTCATTTTGCAAGTGAAGGGCCGCCCAATATTTTACTTTTCATTTCTTTGCAACCGGAAATACAAATCGGTGTTCTGGTTACAACACCTAGTTATTTTCTGAATAACCAAGGAGTACTGAATAAAAAAATAATAAAGCCACAATGGACTTGGATATACAACTGACCAATCAAAACAAACACCTCTATGGTTTAGTGTGATGACTACATGCAAGGCAGCAGCTGCCACTAGTGTCCAGATAGTTTGCCTGCCACAGATGCAATAGATTGGTATATCCTTATTACAGTATGAATACATAAATTTGCAGATACAATTATTAACCGTTGATCAATTATTCTAATCCATTTGGTGGGAAAGCTTGGGACAGCTGAAATAAGTGAACATGAAGAGCAAAGCTAGCTGTGGGCAAAAAAAAAGAACAAGCTTACTTGTTGAGGTTGGCCTATTCTCTGAACCCAGCCAGTAATGTGTTTGGCTGGATGCGTTGGGTGAGCAAAGCTTGTTATAACCATTCCTCTTTAGTGGATACCTCATTTAGGAACTGTTTGCAAATATGCAATAATATATCTTTAAATATCATTTTCTGACCAATGCTTGCACTTACAACCAAATTTCTGCACCTGACAATAACACCTGAAGGAGTGATGAGACTAACATTTGAGATTTCTCTCCTCCCTCTTCCATATAGATGTTTTCCCCCTTCTCCTACAAGCTAAACTCTGTAAAATCAAGCAAAACATATACTCTTGAAGGCAAAGATGTACCAGCTCCTAAGAAGGAAAACGTATTGCTCTGCCCACCATGAGACTAGCTTTCACCATAAGATCTCACTTCCTTTTGGTTTGTTTTAAGGATGTTATGGGCCTTATTTTACCTTTCCCCCCTCAAGATCAGCTGTGGAACTTGGAATTGGGGAGTCAATCTAAGGAGCCTGAGTGGCGTAGCAGGCTAATGCCTCCTACCAAGGCAGCATTTAACATCCAGCTGCCTGCAATTACTGCGAGTTCTAATCTCACCAGGCTCAAGGTTGACTCAGCCTTCCATCCTTTCTAAGGTGGGTTAAATGAGGACCCAGTTTGTGGGGGCAATAAACTGACTTTGTATAAATATACAAAAGTATGAAGGCTATTCCTTAACGCATTGTAAGCCGCCCTGAGTCTCCAGAGAAGGGCGGCATATAAATATAAATAAATAAATAAATAAATAAAAATAAAATAAATAAATCTCATTGGGTGTGATCCAAATCTTCATTTCCATAAATACTGAATTTTACTAGAAGCTTTTAGACTCGCACCCAGAAATCCTCCAATATAAGTAAAAGCAGAAGATAATCTGAGGGGAAACTATTATATTGTTTACATGGAAGGGCTCCTAGCCCAAATTCAATGAACTGCCCCATGTGCTTGGTTATATTAACTCAAGAAACCATATTGTGTGTGTTGCAAGCTAGCTATGGGATATGACTGGACTGAACTGAACTGAAGGGTGGAATAAATTCAGGATCTAGGAAAGAGGCTGTTTTCACAGTGATAGAGAACATTGGGGGTTAAACTAGGAAAACTCTCCCGCCCTATAGAAAGCAACATATCTTCATTCTTCCCTCCCCCCCCTTCCCCAGCACCTTTTTCCCCTCAATTGAAGCTTGTTTGACTGTTTTAAGATGGATCATTTTCCTTTCAGGCCATCTTGGAAAAACTCAGTTGACTTACAAGGCAACAGGAGTTAATACTGAGATTCTATTGAGTGAAGGTGTGGAAGGAAAACTCTGTGCTAAAAATCAGGAGTGGAGAAAGAAGGCAGGACTCTTTTCACAAGCTAGATTTTTGTTGGATGCTACTTGACAAATCTTAGTCTCTCTCAGGATGTGACTTTACTTTTATTGACTGAGACCACTAGCCACAATGATTAAGGAGTAGGTCCAGAGATGGGACATGGAAGGGTAACATATTGGGTGTGTTCACAGGAAAGAAACTAGCCAGCCACATTTTAACCTAGAAAAGTTTGTCAGCAGTCTGATATCAGTTCATACTTTTGTGCATCCTGCAGAACCACAAAATAGGATTACAGAATAAAAGGGAATGTGTGAAGCCAATCCAGTCACATGCTTATTGCCATCTACTGACTGACTATGCTGGAATCTCTTTTACAATTTAGTGATTAGAAGTGATCACAGTATTTTCAGTGGGCAATTTTATCCACAATTGTTAGACACTAAATTGATATGCTATATTCCATATATATTTGTCTAAACATTTAAGATTGCTGTGCATCAGTATTAAAACAGACTGAGAATCTTAATATTTGATTTAAGCAACCTGAACAACCACTAATTCAAAGATCCTTACTGTTGGCAACACTCAATCACAGTAGCTATTTCAACATTATTGGGCAGGGAGGAATATAAAATACCCATTCATTTCCTCCACTTCTACCCGATACCTTACCAGCTTTTAGGCTAGGAGAGTATTAGTAGGGCTTCAATACGTATAGTCCTCAACTTACAACATTTAGTGACTATCCAAACTTACAACAGCACTGAAAAAAGATACTTATAACCATTTTTCACACTTACTTTTGCAGCATACCCATGGTCATGAGATCAAAATTCAGATGCTTGGCAAATGATTCATTTATGACAATTGCAGTGTTCCAGGGTCATGTGATCCCCTTTTGTGACCTGACAAGCAAAGTCAATGGGAAAGCCAGATTCAACCATATTACTAACTTAACTGCAGTGATTCACTTAACTGTGGCAAGAAAGATCATAAAATGGGGCAAAATTCACTTAACAAATGTCTCACTTAGCAACAGAAATTTTGGGCTCAACTGTGGTTGTTAAGTCAAGGACTACCTGTATTTGTTGTCCCTTTGCAATTGGCCAAATGCAAAACAGTGGGTGTGGCTTGAAACATTGAAACTAATCAGTTTTTATTAAACAAGTTCTTTACTGCTCAGCCTGGGCATCAATTCATATACATTACTGTGCAAAGATTTTAGGCGGTTGTGCAAAAATGCTGTAAATTAAGAATGCTTTCAGAAATAGAAGTATTAATAGTTTATTTTTATCAATTAACAATATAGAAAATAAGTTAACAGAAATTTAAATCAAATCAATTTTGGTGTGACCACCTTTGTCTTCAAAATAGCATCAATTCTTCTAAAAAACTTGCAGAGTTTTTGAAGGAACTCGGCAAGGTTGTTCCAAACATCTTTGAGAACTAACCACAGACCTTCTGTGGATGTAGGCTACCTCAAATCCTTCTGTCTCTTCATATAATCCCAAACAGATTCGAAGATGTTGACATCAGGGATCTGTGGGGCCAAACCATCACTTCCAGGACTTTTTTGTTCTTCTTTACACTGAAGATAGTTCTTAATGACATTGGCTGTATGTTTGGGGTCATTGTCCTGCTACACAATAAATTTGGGACCTCCCTGATGGTATGGCATGAAGGGTAAGTTTCTGCTTGTATTTCTCAGCATTAAGGACACTATTGATCCTGACCAAATCTCCAACTCCATTTGCAGAAATGCAGCCCCAAGCTTGCAAGGAACCTTCACCATGTTTCACTGTTGTCTGCAGACACTCATTATTGTACGTTTCTTCAGCCCTTCAGCTAACAGCCTCCTGCTACAGCTAAATATTTCAAATTTTGATTCATCAGTTTAGAACACCTGTTGTCATTTTTCTGCATCCCAGTCCTATATTTTCATGCATAGCTGAGTTGCTTAGTCTTGTTTCCACATTGGCAGTATGGCTTTTTGGCCACAATTCTTCCATGAAGACCACTTCTGGCCAGACTTCTCTAGCTAGCAGAAGAGCATACCTAGGTCCTACTGTGGTGATGGCCCTGCTTGGACACCTTCTGATGTCAAAGGGAATTAAGCATGATGTGTCTTTCATATGCAGCATTAGGTTTCCGACTACTGCGTTCACGGTCCTCAATATTGCCCATATATTTGTGCTTCTGCAAAACAGCTTGAAAAGCAAATCTTGAAACCCCAGTCTACTCTAAAATCTTTACCTTGCTAATGCAGTATAACTACCTTGTGTCTTGTTCCTGTGTTCAGTTTTGCCAAGGTGTATGACCTGTGACATGAAACTGTCTTCCACAACCTCACCTTAGGAGCAGAGTTTGGCTATTCCTCACCTATCCTACACAGCTGTTTCTGTTTCAGTTAATGACTGTTTCAACCTACACATGAAATTGATGATCATTGGTACCTGCTTGATATAATGGTTAATCATACACCTGCCTCTAATCCTACAAAATCCCTGACTAAGTGTAAGAATTGTAAGTGTAAGAAGTGATGCTGGTTTTGAAGCCAAAAGGTAAGTCACACCAAAGATTGATCTGATTTAGATTTTTCTTCTGATTGTTCAAAGAAATAAACTATTAAAACTATATTTTTGAAAGCGTTCTTAATTTACAGCAATTTTGCACAATTACCTAAAACTTCTGCACAGTACTGTATGTCCCTTCTGACTCTGATCCTCAAAAGAACCATTTTCTGACATCTGGCTACTGCCTGACACTTGGCAAAATAGGATCCTCACTACTTTCTTAGGCTATAAAGCAAATGGAGGAAGAGATACACTTTCAGATTTGTAAGATTGTCCTGGTATGGTAAATCAGACAGGAAATACGGCCAGATGAACTAATTCTATTTATTTTAATATTAATTAGGTTTTTAGATTTACACATTAGAGATGACTCAGCTGTGCAGATAGTGTGAGCACAGGATATTTAATAGACCCTAATTACCATACTGTACTTAAAACTGCCTCCCCCTTAAGCCCTCATACAAAATATTCAGCAATGCTCCTTCTGATATCATGACCATCTATGCCCGTGATGGCGAACCGATGGCACACATGCCACAGGTGGCATGTGTAGCCATATCAGTGGGCATGCCAGTTGACCTCTGGCATGCATGTGCGCGCTGGCCAGCTGATTTTCGGGCCTTCTGGGCCCACCAGAAATAGGGAAACAGGCTGTTTCCTGCCTCCGGAGGGGCTGTAGGAGGAGGCCCGTTTTTCTTTCTTACCTGGCTCCAGATCCTCTCAGTGTATCTGCGGAGGGCGAAAACAGCCTTCCCCACTCTCTCAGAGGCCCTCCGAAGGCCTGAAACAGCCCATTTCCCAACTCCCGGTGGGACAGGAAGTGACGTTTTTTGCTGTCCCCAGCCTCCAGAGAGTCCTAGAGAGGCTGGGGACAGCAAAAAAGTCACTTCCTGTCCCACAGGGAGTTAGGAAATGGGCTGTTTTAGGCCTTTGGAGGGCCTCTGAGGGAGTGGGAAAGGCTGTTTTTGGCCTTCCCAGATAAATAGAGAGGATCTGGAACCAGGTAACAAAGAAAAATGGGCCTACCAGGCCATTGCATGCCAGGAACGGGGGGGGGGAGGGGGGTTGAGCGCGCATGCGCACGGCAGGGCACATAGAATTATCGGTGTGGGCACGCACGCGCGCAACCCTCCCCGCCCCCCCCTCTCCTGGCACGCGATGGCAAAAAGGTTAGCCATCAATGATCTATGATGTTTGGGAGGTCAGGAAGCTGCAAGCCTCATAACGGTTGCATATCACTGCAATAGAGGGAGCATCTGTCAAGGTGTACGAGAAAGCTAAATCTGGGAATAAGATTTTTAAAAAATTATAAACTGAGCTCAAATACAGTAATTTCAGAATTACTCTATAGAATAAAAAATCCAAGCAAAACTAAAAATATATATTAAGGCAAAATTGTACAACCAATAATGTGAAGTAAAACGTACTATGCTTTTAAAATTACACAAAAATATTTTATTACAGTATCTTGAAGTCAGTTACTGTTTTCTTATTATTAAACATTTTTATAAAACCCTACTTGCTCATGGATTTCAACAGTGGCTTCCTACAACAATTGGAGTGTGCAGGGGTGAAATTCAGCAGGTTCTGACAGGTTCTGGAGAACCGGTAGCAGAAATTTTGAGTAGTTTGGGGAACCGGCAAATACCACCTCTGGCTGGTATACAGCATACCAATGAGTTGATATTTTCTTTCATCAAACCTGTTTTAACAGCTTTAGAGAGGAGAAAACTCCTGGTAACTTATGGCAACTTATATGGAAGTAGTTGCTATTCCCTTCTTGCCTAGTCTGCAACCTTGGCGTTTCCTGCTTACCTGTCCCAATTATAATCCGGTGAGACCCTGTTTATTTTTTTTTCCAGATCAGCCCAAGTCAGGAAATTGACCTACCAAATTTAGAAGGGTAATGATACTAATTGTGGTGCAGTGGTGAAGGCATGAGGCCAGAAACTGGGAGACAGGGAGTTCTACTTCTTCCTTAAGCATAAAGCCAGCTGAATGACTTTGGACCAGTCCCTTTCTCACAGCCCTAGGTAAAAGGTAATGGCAAACCATTTAAGAAATCTTGCAAAGAAAACTGCAGGGACTTGTCCAAGCAGTTTCCACAAGTCAACAATGATTAGGAGCTACCAAAAAGAAGTCACCTAAGATCGTGCTGTCAGCTGCCCCCATATTTCAAAGTTAATAGCTTGACCCTATTCATCCAACAGCTCTCACAGAAAGCGACCTTCCTTCAAACTGTACCTGTAGAATCTTAAGCAGGCATTTTTCTAAAACCTGTTAAAATGCAAGGAAGCCAGGCATACCCGGTAGCCATGGTTAAAAAGGCAAGATGGCAATCACCACCGCGTCTGTTTTTGACAGAAATTGGAACAGGCGGAGATTCGTCTACTCTGTGCCGTCCTGGCTTCCATCTTAACTTTTTTGACCATATGCCGCGGTCACCCTTTTGATACGTAAGGGACCTGGTGCAGCTGAATTCATATTCTGGGTTGCTTGCACTGCAAATAGCAATGCTTTCTGTTACCTTCTTTATGCATCCAGGGAATTAAGTAATCATTACTGTACAGAGTAAGAAAATCTTGTTTTATTCAGCAGAGCTCTGCAGCTGCAAAACTAAAGACAATCTGGTTTCTGGCGCGGAGCTGGCATTCGCCTGGCGCTAAATGAATGTACGGCTCCTTTCCAGTTGGGAAATGCAACTAGCTGCAAAGCGCTTTGATGAACTGGGATTCCTACCATTTTCCCCGATGTGAGACTGCGATGCTGTGCAAAAATAAACTACCTGGGATCAGGTTGCAATTCTGGACTGTTTTCTGGGAGTAAATCCGGTGAATTATGCGGGTGTTAATTTGAATAAAGATGTAAGGGGATATGCTCAGGTAAACACATTAGAGCGGGCGCGGAGTGTGGGGTATTATCACGTGTGTCCCCTCCACCCCAATATACGCGTTGGACTACCACTCCTATAAACCCAACCGGACGAGACTATACAGTTTCGGGAGATCGGAGGTGTAGTACGAGGCGTCTGGCCTGGAGGCCTGCGGCCGTTTCAAAACCAAACCAGCGAGAAACTTGGTCCAAACTGCACGGTGTGGGGGCATTCAGCAGGTCCCCGGAGCTGCTAAGACACCCTTTGCAGCCTCGCCCGTCGTAGCACCGAAGCGTGCCTGAGCAGGAGGAGCCCTGGCCTAGTCGTGCCCACCCCTCCGGCGTCATCTCCCCCGCTTTGAACCGGGATCCCTCCGAGATTGGCTGTGAACGCTACTGCCAATCCCAGAGGGACTTTTCTCTGAGAGCGCCAGCCGCCAAACTGGAGCCGCCCTCCCGGGTCTCTCGTCAGCTGGGGCTGTGGCGCGCTGGACGGCCTTGGCTGCGCTGCTTTCCGCAGGACGGTTCTCTCGGTTGTTGCATTGTTTGTATTAATACGAATATCTTGTTCTGTTTGTTTTGTCTCTTGGGAGCCAATAAAGCTGTGAAGTTTTTCTTTACACCAAATGCAGCTCTACGGGCGATCAATCAATGGGTAGTTTTTGGATAATCTGTGAGAGTGAGAAATCTAATAATGCAAGCAACTCAGAAAAGGAAAACAGTCTATTTTCTCTTACGTTAGCAGAGCCAGGACTAGAACCGCGTATGCAAGAAATTAGTGCACGTCTTGGTGTGTGTATCCGCGTGCGCGCGCGCGCCTGTGCACAGACACATTGCATATGGCTATTTTTATCGACGCATGAAAAGCATATGAAATTAATAGCTTTAATCGCATATTCTACATTACTGGAAGCACACGACTAAAGTGGGTGGGTGGCAGATTACTGAACGCAGAGAGGAAGGAAGAAAGGGTGCAGGTTTCAGCTGGTGGCTACGGTGACAAAAGGGAAAACCTCTCTCTGACATCCCAATGGCCCAATTTATGCGGGTGGATTGTAGCTGTGGCAGGAAGGTCTCTGCAGGCCGGAGGCGCCACCCTTTTGCTAAGAAGCTATGGGACTCGGCATTCGTCTCTGGTCCAGGCCAGGGACGGAGCTATAGGGCACCTTGTGCGCTGGGCTGTCCCGCTTATTGTAACAGCTTTCCCGTGCACTTTCCTCCATCACACCCCTTTCCCGAAGCGGCTGGAGGATGGCAGTTTCGAGGACAAGGCTCTCCTCCAACCAGGTGCTGTGCCTAATAGGCCCGGCTCCTGAAGATTAAATTAGGGGCGTGAATCTGGTTTCTGCAGGGTTTATTTTCTATTAGGAGTGCATACAATTTAAACCTGTTGTTAAGGATGATAATTGATAGCTCCCCCCCCCCCCCCACACACACATACTTTTACTTTTTTAGGCCAAGGATCTGACTTTAACACCTGTGGGAGATGTCATCACCCCAACCACTTTGCGAGGCAGAATTGTTGAAACGCAGGGAAAAGGCCAGGGACCCTTTTTCAGTGTTGTTAGCTTCGTGAGAAATTTAACTAAGCCACCAAACGACACTAAATAGCTATGAATGACCCAGCCAAATCCAGCGCTTTAAAGTCTTAGTGATTTTAATCGGAAAGTTATGTGTAAATTTAAACTGAAATCAATGGACCTGTGCCTTGGGAAAGATGCATCCTCCAATTGTAGATGCGTCCTAACTTGCCAGTCAAGCCCCCTTAAACACGGCAGGGTAAATGAGGTTGGGCATCCTTTCCCCGGAAATAAGTTTTCGGGCAACTTCTTAGTTGACGGTGGGGGAATCCACACGCTTGGCTGCCATTCTATCGCCTTTATGCCAGAGACAAGCCCCCATCCACATCAGTATTGCCTTGAAAAAAATGATCCAGAAGACCGTATGGTCTCGATCCCCCAGTCGTGTCCATTTCATCTCCTAAATCGCGGGAGAGGCGTCGCTGAATTCCCACGCCACGGGAGATTACGTGTGCTGGTTTAATGGCTTAATTGTGCCGTGGGAACCCAGCCAATGGAGAGGTATGGCACAGTAAGGCAAAACAAACTACCGATGTGAACCTGGTCTTCCTCTGCACAATGATTGGCTTCTCACGCGCCTACTCAGAGGTAAGTTCACCAAGGCTCTCTCTCCAGGTAAGGGGCAGCAGGGACTCCAACTAATCAGGCTGGGCTGCAAAAGAGCCCCAACCCCTAGCCCCCACTCCCATTAGCAGCTGGCTGGCAGCCGGAGCCCCGCTTTCGACGGTGATGAATTGCGAAGATCGCTGGAACCTTGTTTTAAAGTCACTGGTAATAATACAACAAGTGAAGCCACAACCACCCCCGTGACTCTGGAGATGACAACTGAAAATCCCTACAAATTATTTAATCAATGAAGCGTCTAACACAACTCTCACACTTCCCGGTCGCCTTGTTAATAAATGTAATTTGAGGTAGATTTATTAAAGAGGCGGAGCGGCAGGGGGAAGAGAGCAGCTCAAGCCGCGTTAGGCGCCGTTCGCGTCTCCCAGATGCCTACGGACCCTCGGAATGAGGTGTTAAAGAGACAAAAGTGACCCATACCGCCTTTAAAAGCACAGCATGACCATGGTCCCCCCCCCTTTACTTCTCTGCAAACCGCCTCCCCAACACACACACACACACACACACTTTGCGGGTTTTTTTTTTTAAAGATGAAACTTCTCTCCAACTAGCTATCACCCAGATTTAGTGTGAAAAGTAGTGTAATTGTAATTCACGCCATCAGGGTCTATGGCTGATAGACTATCAGCTGTTCTGTAGTTAGAGGAGGCCGCCTTCTTCCTTTGCTTTCTCTCTCTCTCTCCTTTTTCTTCCCTTGGAAAGAGGAAAGCTGCCAAATGCTCCGCGATACCTCCAGCAAGCTAATCGGATGCCAAAACAGCAGCTGCACACATATGCAAATTGGCAATTAATAATATAACATTCTGGGTTGGGAGGGAAAAGAAGAAAGAGAGAGAGAGAGAGAGAGATTTAATATTTCCCCCCACCCCCCAAAGGGAGGTGGAAAAGAGGAGCTACCTGAACGTGTCTAGCCTTCTCGTGCCTGGCAAACTTGATCCGAATGTCACGCAATTAATGAGCCACTGGAGAAAGAAGGTGGCTCGCCCTGCTCTCTTGCTGGCCGCTCTCTTTCACACGCGTGGATCTTTGTGATCCTGCCGAGTTTCCCCAGCTAGAGAGTCCCAGCCATGCTGGCTTTCCAGAAAGGAATCTCTCCAATTAGCATCGCTTTTGTCTAAAAGAAGGAAAAGAATTCACCGTACAATTGTCTGCCTATAAATGCAGTCTTCCCATTAATAGCCTGCTATTCCTTCATCTATGGTACCAGAGCATTATTATTACAGTTTTGTGGTTAGTTGCACAGTTAGATAATAATAATAATGATGATGATGATGATGATGATGATGATGATGATGATGATGCTCTGGTACATAGTTTATTATCATAGTTATTATACTAATTATACAAATATAAACACAAGTATGTTATTTGTGGTCATTAGCCAAATACAGTGCACGTTTATCAAAGGGCTTTTCCAGGTCATGTACCGCAGTTATGGCATCAAGTGCTATCACACAAACTGGGATTGTTGGGGCTCAAGTGCTGCTCCTGGGTAAAAAGACGCAGCTACCTCAAATCTGGTTAGAAAGGGGCTGCAATTGTTTAGCTCTTGAAATGATGGTAATGATCAGGTCTTCTGGATTGCCCAGAAGGAGAGAGAGCCTCTGGGGAGATGCTCAACTGCTCCTGTTCCCTGTCCATGGTCTGGTCACAGCACGGAAAATATTATAAGTTCAGAATCTGCTTCTGACTTGAAATCTGACAAGGTTTGTGTGTCTGTGCTTATCAGCAACCTTGAAACCAAACAGAAAAGGAGGCAGTCTCGCAAGCCCTATTTTTATTCCCCAATTTCCTTTGGGCCTGGCCTTCTGCCTCGAACAGCAGCTCCCTAGGCATACATGAAACAGGATGGTTTTTACTTCCATGCTCAGCAGGTCTCCCTTTGCTCACCACCAGTTGTCTTTTACCCATTTCCCCCACTTGTTGGAGAAGACTTGATGAGTCACCCTCCGGCTAAAGGTTTTCAGGGTCTCCCAGCTGGAATTGATTAGGGACTCAAGAGGAAGGAGCAGAACAAACCAGAAAATTGTTCTATTTTGAATTTGGTTCTCTGGTGAAATCAAAAGAAAAGCTAGATGGGCAAAAAAAATGATAGATGGACAGAAGATACACAGTTTAGCATGCCAGGAAATTGATGTGTTTAATTTGCAGAGAAATATCATACTCCTTTATAAATAGTCTTAAGGCTGTTCCTGATGTTAAGCTAAACCCCAACTAGACTCAGGCTGGATTTAAATAGTGTAAGAATACCCATTTTTCAGAAATAAAGTGGGCATTTGAATGAGATGATTACTACTGAAGCATGCATTTATCACTTTTAGGATCAAAATGAGTGCTTTAATCTTGCTTTGCAAAGAGCCCATCCAGATTTTGACAGCTTGCCTATTAATGACTATTTCCTTAAAGTGTACAAAGTGTACACTTATATTTAATACATTTATTTCTCGTGTCATGCATATTCAGTTGCCAAATGCTATGATTTTCAGAACTTTTAATTTTTTTTAAAACATAACTCTAAGCATAATAGGAAGTGTAGTACCCAAACAAGCACTTGGTACATCTAATAAGTGTAATAATTCTGAATCTTCTAAGTGAAGACAATTTAAAAGGGAAAGAAAGTGAATTGGAAATCTACCTTTGTCTTGAATACTGTTTGTCAAATCTCATCCACTATTTTTTTTAGAGATCACTAATATGTTAGTTTCTTTGAGGGATACTCAAAGCACAAAGAGTGAAGCCTGTATGAACATATGTGCATACAGATATAGAACATCTTCAATTTAAATATCTCAGCAGGATACAAACAACAACCACCATAAAATATATTAACGAGAAACAAACAAGACCTGGCATCTAAAAAGAAAAAAGAAAAGTTTTAAAGATATTTCTATACAGATGTGGCTTTTCTCCCTTGCAGCAAGAAATTTTCATATGTATTTTGATTGATTTGATAGTTTTGTAATATCTATTTTTATAGGATAAATGTATTAGTCTGTGAGAACTTTAGGATAAGCATGACCAGTATTAATTTTAAATGACTCATGCAAGTACATGGAATATTTTGTTACCTGGTTGTGTCTTCCAAAAACCACTTCTCCACAACTACTATCAAAGTTAATGGTCTAAAAATCAACAGCTCTCTATCCAAAATCTACATTGCCAGTTGCAATTTAATGCCAAATCACATTCTCTTCATTGGCAGGCACGCTAGTAGTTTTGTGTGATATTTAGTCTTTTCATCTGGTTTTGTCACTATCCCCCTTGGACAAACTACCAGCTAATGGGAAAATATCCACAAACTGGAACACTGAGCAGTTGTAAGATTCCACCTTAATTTCCAGAAGCTGATTTCTCTTCTCATCCTCTCACATCTTGTTTGGGCATCTCAGAAGTTAAAGTAATTTGAAATGAAGAAACATATGGGGAAACAGCTCCCAGTGATAAACATGTGTCTACCCAAAAAAAAAAATCCTTTAATTGATTAAGAGCAGCACCAGGCAATTTCTAATTCTATCCGATATAATTTGACATACAGAGGGAGACCCAAGGCAGAAAAAGCCCTTCAGAGGAAGGAAACAACCTCTGATGTATGCCTAGTAGACCCTATAAAGTTGGTAAACTAAAACTAACCAACCCACAGACTATCCAGCATCTTACTTCCTTACTTCCAATTTATGGATGCTGGCAATTATTTGTAGAAGACCAGTTCAGTCTTTTGAATTACTTTCAGAATGCTGTAGCCACCACAAAGATCTGGGCCTCTGGATCTACCCTGACACTATTTAGAAGTTGAAGAAGCTACCTACAGAGACTTTATCTTCTCCTTTAATACCCCATTTTCCCAAAAATAAGACATCCCCTGATAATAAGCCCAATCGGGCTTTTGTGCGCATGGCAATAAGGCCAAGCGCTTATTTCAGGGTTCAAAAAAATATAAAACAGGGTCTTATTTTCGGGGAAACACAGTATGATTCTCCCCAGAATTATATTTGCTGTGGCTTTGCTCTGATTTTTGCTCTCCTCTCCTCACAGTATGGTTGGAAGAAAGACACTGGGAGAACTTGAGTTTAAAAATGGGAGATCAACTAGGAAAGGAAACCGCATGGAAAGAAGTTACAATACGTATAATAGTTCCTGGACAATGGCCAGAAAGAAAAGCCTCCCAAAACACAACTAATACGGTAATATACCTATAACAGTTTATTTTTGTTTATTACAGTCAGAGACCAGAGACCAGAGCAAGTTAAAAACACTCAAGGAATATCCAGTTAAAAATTCTAGGACAAAATAACAGATAACAGATAAAATCTATATGGTATTAAAATCACAATTTGGCATCCAATCTGTCAGTTGCACATGAGCAAAACACAGCATGGCCTATATAATAGCACTCCCTACACTGTGAGGCCAGTACTCATTAAATGCTAAAATGCAAGAGAGTGATAATGCTACAATAAATAATAGATAGCCACTACCATTTGTTATAAGAGAGCCAGCTAGGTGTGGTGCTTAAGGCATCAGGCTAGAAACTAGAAGATTATGAGTTCTACTTTTGCCTTGGCCACAAAACCAGCTGGCTGACCTTGGGTTAGTCACTTTCTGTTTCTCGCAGCCCCAGGAAGCAGACAGTGGCAAACTACTTCTAAAAAACATTGCCAAGGAAACTGATGATTGAATGGAAGGGGAAGAAAATTTTATGCCTCAAAGGTATTGGAGGGCAGTGTTGATTTAGGAGGGGAAAGGGACTATTTTTATTCTGGTACTGTTTTAAAAGACTGGAGGCACTTTGGTACAAAGATGAAACATGGGGATTGTCCAGGCACTGTCGCCATTTTATCTACAAGTGGGGAAATACTGTAGTGAAGTGGGAAAAAGTAATGTTTTGGAAAATTCAGTTTAAATCTGAATTCTTGCTCAGTTGGTTCAGGTTATTAAGCATAAATTATCATATCTAGCTAACATTTTAAAAATGTCTTCTTTATTTATTTTATTTTATTAAATTAAATTTTTATACCGCCCTTCTCCTGCTGGACTCAGGGCGGTGGACAGCCAAGAATAAAAAACATCCCAATACAAAATTTAAAATTATTTTAAAAGAATTAGATAAATTTTGGCCCAAATTTAAAACACCCCAACTAAAATCAATTACAGTTAAAAATATCTAAGGGGGGAGGTGGTTATGCCAGCCCAGCTTGATGAAATAAAAAAGTTTTAAGGACACGGCGAAAAGCACGGAGATCTGGTATCCTACGTATCTCCGGGGGCAGATCGTTCCAGAGGGCAGGTGCTGCCACAGAGAAGGCCCTCCCCCTGTGGGTCGCCAGACGACATTGCCTGGCCGACAGCACCCTGAGGAGTCCCTCTCTGTGGGAGCGTACTGGCTGGTGGGAGGCTTCATATTCTTTGATATGAAGATAATATTTAGTGTTGTGCTTCGTTATCATACCTGTGCTATTTCCTAGCTGAACCATTATTACTCCCATTGTTTCCCACATTATTACTAAGAGTGAGATAAGCACATAAAGTAAACAACACAATGGGATCTATTCAATACTCTAAAAATGTATACACAATTTCCTGAATCTAAAATTTAAGGATACTTTGAAAATAGCAAACTAGAGGCCATGTCCCCTAGGATTTGAATCTTAAAGAAAGTGGACAAAGTCATTGATTACAAGCATAGAATGTAGGGTTTGGGAATCTTTCTCTCTTAGTTGCATTGTGGCACTTGGATTAAGCAGGCATGTTATGCTAATAAAATCATTACAGAAGCATGGCTATTATTTTTGCCATATTTGTTTGTTTTCTAGTCATTTATTCATTTATTCATGTGAAGAAAGAACAAAACCCAGATGCATGTAGATTCTTCTCAGCTGGCACCCACTCACTTTCCACTACACCTCTTCTAAATAAATTGTTCTGAGAATGTGTAACAAGAAAACATTTGTGAATATGAAGCTGTACAGCATATTGATGACTTCCAAACAAGACAGAAAGAGATGGCACAATAAGCTTAGTTTAACTTTTATTTTAAAAAAAAAAGCTTGAAAGACACAGATTTTACAGACTTTGGCTTGCTTTAAAAAAAAGCTTCTGTTTCCCAAGGTGTTGTCAAATTTTCAGTGGAGAGTTTAATTTTTCTGTTTTCTGTTCCTAAAAGCATCTAAACAAAATAGAGTGGTTGCCTGGGTCCCCTCCATGAGCCAAATAATATGCACACTTCCCTCTGCTTAAAATTGCATTTGTGCCATATGTTCTTGGAGAGAAAGAAGACAAAGACACTATTCCCCAAGTCTTCAAAGTGTTCATTGTTCCAGCCATGACCATTCTTGCCTTGATCCTGGAAACTCTAACTTAGAGTTCTTCTAGTCCGACCTCTGCCCAAAGCAGGAATCCTTACACCATCCTGGACAAATTGTCCAATCTTTTCTTGAAAATCTTCAATGATGAAGCACCCCACAACTCCAGGCGAGCTGTTCCATTGATTAATCATTCTCACTGCCAGGAAATTCCTATATTTCCAGACGGCATCTCCCTTTGATGAGCTTCTACCCATTGCTTCTTGGTCTCCTGCCCTCAGGTGCTATGGAGAATAGTCAACACCATCTTCCCTGTAACAGTTCTTCAAGTGTTGGAAGGCTGCTATCATGTCTCTCTTGAGCCTACTGTTCATTAGGGCTAAACATATTTAGTTCCCTTAGCTGTTCATTATAGTATTTAACCTCCAGACCCATCATGTTTGACACTGTATTCCAAGTATGGTCTCAGCAGTGCAGTATAAGCAGTGTTATCACTTCCCATGATTTTGATACTTTCTCTTGTTGATGCAATGTAGAATTGCACTGGTTTGTTGTTTTTTTTTCGCAGTGGCAGCACAGTACTGACTCATACTTAAATCATGATATATCAGGACACCTCTCATTTATTTCTGTTGAACCAGATACCTCCTATCCTATACCTATGCATTTAGGCAAGTTTTTCCTGCCTAAATGCAGAACATTATTTTTCTCATCACTGAACTGCATCTTGTTGGATAAGACCCAATGTACAAGTCTGTCAAGATCCTTCTGAATCTTGAGTTTTATCTTCCAAAGTGTTGACAATTTCCCCCCAGCTTAATGTCATCAGCAAATTTGATGAATTCCCCTTCTATCCCCTCATCTAGATCATTTATGAAGATGTTGAAAAGCACCAGGCCCAAATCAGAACCTTGAGGTACCCCACAGTGTGCTTTCCTCCAAGTAGCTCCTTTGAGGACTATATGCTGAGTATGGTTGGTCAGTTCTACTCTACATTGTTCTATCTTATTAAGAAGTACGCTGTGGTCTACCATGTCAAATGCCTTACTGAAATCCCAGTATACTATATCCACAGCATTTCCCTGATCCACTAACTTAAGTCACTTTATGAAAGAAAGCAATAAGGTTGATCTGGCATGATCTGTTTTTAACAATCCCATGTAATTGTTTCAGTAATCGTTCAATTCTACATACTCACAAATCCACTGCTTGATTATCTTTTTCTTGATTTTCCCACTATAGTGTTTCTGGCTATTTCTTGTCTCTTACTTACTGAAATCTATGTATTTATATTTTTAAAATTTATAAGGCTACCCAGCTCAAACAATGTAGAGGAGAAGATGCCACAGCTTTTGATGGCAGTGATATTCGTACATTGATTTTACAAGCAGTGTTTGTCCCACTGGCATGGACTCTTAATAGATCTGCTCATGTGGAAATGAAACCTGGTGGTGGCACATGGCATTGGATATTTGGTGAGAATGGAGAGTTGGATTTGGAGCAGGAAGTGCTTTTATCCCCAAGAGAGTGAAGGAATTCAACTGGATTAACAAACAGCTGTCAGGAAGAAAGCTGCCAAGCCAAGGATTTTAAAAGTGATCAGGCCTTGAACGTGCCTCAACAGCAGCCTTTGCTGGCTTCACCTAATGCATGCCAACACTGCAGGCACCAAAAGCAGGGCACTGGCTGGAAATGCATCTCTTAGTTAAACCATAAATAGAGCAAGAACTTCAGGGCTTGGAAGTCAGGCTGGTAGTAAAAGCAAATATTATGAGCAATAGCAGTATATTAAAATCCTTGCCACATCTCATCTCACTTCAATACAATTTCTATTTGAGTCTCAGTTTCTGATGCAAATATAGTCTCGCTCAGGTCACGATCATGCAACTCAGAAGGGGATGATAAAACTGGAGCTATTCTAACAAGCACATTTTATTCTAACCCAATTTCCTGAATTGAGGAGATTTAGTTTTAATCCTTTCTACTTACGTTCTGGCCGTGGTTATCTGTCTTTTCACTCAGAGGGCAAGCAAGACAGAGACATAGACTAGCTCCATGATCCTCAAACATTTTTGTGGTCCTCAAAGAAGAAATTTTGAGTTTTGTGTTCCTTTTATTTGTTCCCCTCAGAGAAGAGGGAGGGGGGAATCCTTTATTTTCCTCCAGGTAGCTATTTTTTTACTTCTCTTTTATCTAGGTCTCTTAAATTTCCTATCAAGGCAAAGTCTGTATCTCCACAATTTATCTAATCCCTAAGAATTGAGTAACAATTTTCTTCTGAAGTAAGTCACAAAAGTATTATAGATATTCATGGTTTTGCATTCACCAGTTGTGGGAATTCTTTAAGTAGAATGATGAAATTTTACACCTACCTCTTTTCTTTGGTCCAGCAAATACGGTATATGGGTAACTCTCAACTCTGATCAATAAATCAGGTTCTGTGTTTGCCTCCAAAAAGTATACTTTATTTCAATTATCCTTGACTATCATCATATAATTAACATAACCCCTTGATTTATAGCTTAGACTGTTTTCCATGACATTGTGGATATGATCTCTTATGAATCTCCAATTAGCCCGAGAATCATTATAAAAATCCAGTGAACATGTATAAATATAATATAAAAATAAACATGTATAAATACAAAACCATTGTTTTGCCTATCTAGCTTTGATCATAATTTTACTTCAGGTAACTTCAAGAATACACTATATATTCTACAGAATTAGACATTAGTTAGATTTACATTCTATGGAATTTGAAAATAGTATAGCTGATATCTATTCTTCAACTTTTCCTGTAACAATACTCCTGTGGGATAAATAGTGCTGAGAGACAGAGATTGGCCACAGAATCAACCAGTAATTCATTACCATTGGATGAACCAGTAAACTTCCACAGCTGAATATATATTTTATTTGGGTCTTCTTAATCACAGTTCAACACCTTAGTCACTGAACCACACTGGCTCTTATTTAAAAGGCTGAACACTAGTCCTATTAAAGTTGATTAATTGCCTGGGCATACCAGATATGAGTTGCAAAACGCTGGATGATTATCAGATTGCAACAAGGAGGAGGTTTTGTAACCTAGATCTAGTATCCCTGTGATTGAGTTGAACTCAATACAATAGTCAGAATCCATCTTCAGTGTAAAGGCCACATATCCCAAAATCTCAAGGTTTTTTTTAATATCTTCAAGAATTAAATATAAATAATTATAAACTGCTACAAGCAATGGTTAAAAATGCTTAAAGTCATTCTAGCATCAGTATCAAAAGAAAACTAAATTATGAAAAAACAAAAGTTATCAGCATGAGAAAATGAGATGGAAGAAACTGTGTATTGGTAGAACTGTATATGTAGAGGGTTTTTTTTTCCAGTTAAATGGTGAAAAGGAGTTGTAGATTTGACCACAGCAATTATACAGCAATCATGATAAATTATGAATTAACAGCAACCGTGTGATTAATATAATCGTAATATTGATCAAAATTATAGCAACGAAATAAGTAACAAAAATTGTGATGCAAATGCTGAAAAACATTTTAAGATAAATCAGAAAAATAAAATATGCAAAAGAAAATATGCAAAAGAAAAGATGACTAGTTGGGAATATATTTAAACAAAGTATTGTAACCTGGTCTG
>WNWU01000006.1:24559997-24664326 GCA_012654045.1 Ptyas mucosa
GTGCAGTTACTCTGCTGGTTGGTAAAACAACATCAATATCCTTAACACCTTATATCAAATCAGTCTAGTGGGCCACTTAAGCTTAGTAGTAGCAGTTATAATCATCACTAATCATTATATTAGGAACAGGAACAGAACCTGGGTCTTTTATACGCAGAGCAAGCACTATCTCTGAACTGCAGCCCTTCTATTTGTTATATTTTATATTGGATGTAATATCAAATGTCTGTACAGTACATGGGTGCAAGAGCAATGATGCATCAGTGGCAACAGACTTGGTGCCAATTGTTGACCAGGTAGCAGCAATAACATCTGTTTAGCTCCCTTTGGGCAAGAGACACTGTGGGAGGCAGTGGTCATTCTTAGTTCATTCTACCTTTAGTGGGGACTGAAGGGGGTGTTTATGCCTTTAGCTGCCCCACCGAAAGTGGGAGTAAACTAGGGAAGTACCACGGTATATATTGGGGTAGGGTCAACTGATTCTGGAGAAAAGAAACAAGAAACCGGGCTTACCAGCTAACTGGATAATGGTTTTGTTGGAGTCTTAGATGGGCCCTGGGAGAAAAATGGCAGGGTGTCATTTCTCTACCTCTATTCTGCTATTTTTCCACAAGCTGGGATCTCTAATCTAGGGATAACTTTGATAGCCAACATATTGTGGCCCACATCCCATCAACCAAATACTAACCTGGTTTATTCCAAAATGTGCCATAATTATTCTCACAGACTATATTTGCAATCAGATTTTTGCCAACACATAGTATGCTTACTTATTTCCAAAGATACCATTTTCCAGCACTATTTTATATCAGAAATACAGGGTTTACTAGTTTTATCATCTGTTTTGCATCAAAAATATGCCTCGACTGCCAGTTTTCTCAAAAGTTCCTGTCTGCTTCTTTAGCCTTTGGCTTCCCAACATCTTCTGCAGTGGTGCCTTCAGATTTCTGCCTTCATGCCCACCTACCTACCTTTTATGACATCATAGTAGCTCGATTGTTTGAAAGAACTTCAAAGGCTGACTTTCTTTCAGAGTTGCTGTGAAATTTTTATTATCAAATTAGTAAAACTAAATAATTTATTTCCTAACTCATTTATATTTCTACAACTATCATCATAGGAAGAGCTCAGTACTATATTATAATATAATTTATTAACATTTTCCTATATGATTTCATTGTAAGTATTAATTTTATCATTTGCCAACAATTGCATTACAATCTCTGATTCAGCGTTAATGTCAGGCCCTCAAGAAAAAATTATCAGGCAAGAAGAAAGAAATCAAATCTCAATGAGAATGTTAGTCATTGCATAAGTGATAGATGGGAATTCATTGTGGAAGTTCGATTACTCAGCCTTCAATCTTGAAATCAAATGGATAAATTGACCCTTTCTTTTTCTTTGCGTAAAGATATATCATTTCCTTCTTTTCTTTCTTTCTTTTTTTTACAATAAGAAGACCCTATGTGTAACTTCATGAGCATCAACAGTTAGGGAATATATATTCCAAGTCACCAGTGTCAAAATATTTCCCAAAGAGATCTGGTGATCTTTGCCCATATATGACTTGTTTATATAAATACACAGAAAATTTCTGTAGGATATATTTAGCTCGTGTATTGTAACTTGCTCATTACTTCTTTGCTTCTTAATGATGCTTCTGCTAGTGAGCTTGACTAGACTCTTCTTATTATTTTACATCTGAAATGAAGGGATTCTATTAAAAGATGATCTAAACGAAGTGAACCATTTAGGAAATTCCTCACAGACATCTGATTAGAGCTGTCATATATTGCTAAGTGTTTCCAGGATCAAATGCTTTATACTTAGTTTATTTAGATGGGTATGTGATCAATGCAAATTTCATCTGAGACTTAAATGGCTTTCTCAGAGTTAATTTTGTAGCTCCCATTTCATTAATTAGATTATTTTTAAGTTGTGCTCAAATCTTTCCGATTTAACATTTAGAAAGGAAGTGTGGGACCTGAGCAGCTTTCATGCAATTTCTTTTTTTAAACAGGAGGAGAGGACTTCTCCAGAGGTGCTCAATGACTTGTTGAGGAACATGCATGATCTACATTCATCAAGGTAGTAAGTTTCTTTGTAGATTCCCAAGATTCAAAAATGGATTAGGATGTGGGATGGGTGGATGAATGGATGGATGGATGGATGGTTGAATGGATAGGTGTGCTTTTTTTTTTAAGGATATATAATTAGGGTACTTCATTTAGTGGTTCTCTGAATTGTGGCCAATAATTTGAAGGTCACCTAGCCTAACTCGTAGGATAAACAATTCTGATCTGGTCTTGTTTTAAATATTTTAAATAATGCTGCTCTCAAGTGGAATAGAAGATTCATGCCATCTTAAAAAAAGGAAACCATTCTAACTAGGCCTTGTTGCTTCAGAACAGATGACTGCTTCCCATTTGGAAGGGAGAGAGAAATATAACAGCTATTACACACACAGCATCACTCAGCCTGAAAAAAGCAAGGAATTTCTGAACCTATCATTGACCTTTCACTTCCAACCCTCCCAGCCGCCATATTAGTGCGCTCCCACCAAAATACCAGCTTGTGTTTACAGTCTGATTTCTCCTGATGGTGAATGGGCGCATACTCACGAGCACTCGCTCTATGTGCACTCAATGGGATCATGATCTGGAGAGCTGAAAATGTAAACACAAGCTGGTATTATGGTGTAACTAGCGGTTTATGGAGCTTTGTTTGAATATTTAAAAATGGGCACACTGGGCAGAACAAAAGGAGGCAAAAGCTGTGCTGCTACACAGAGGAAACTTGGAAAGCTCCTGATATTCCTTCACAATTCAAGTCTGGAATGTGGGGGATGGGTAGGGAGAGAGGCAGAGAGACAACTCAAATGTGCCCCCCTACTTTCTATTGTCAACTGAACTAATAACACCATTCCTTTTTAAAATGGGGTGGTGTTATTAACACTTCCTTTTCTTTTTCCACTTTCTCAAAGATTGTATATTATAGAAAGTTCACAGCTAGCAGACACTGAGCTAAGAGCAGCAAATTTGGTAGGACACTTTTCGGAAGGGACCAGAAACAGGGCCGTGGGCCAATATGAGTGAAAGAACCCGTAAAATCAGGTAATACATTCTCAAAACTAAGTAGGGTTCATATTATTTGCTATCATAGCTCAGAACATTGGCACAGATACATTAGCACTGGAAGAAGAGCTCCGAGATTCCAAACTTCGTGAGAATGGGAGACATCTTCTTCATGGACCACCTGAAGAGCAGCCAAGATGGAAATTTCCATGGGTGAGGAAAAGAAGAACATCAAGGAACATCCTTGGCTGCAGGGGAATGTTCTCGACAATGTTCTCGATTACTAATGAACCTTCTCCAGAAGCTCAGTTCAGCTCTAGAAATTTCAGCTTCCTTCTCACACGCTACTATGAAGGAACATACTACTTCCTGGTATGTATCAACAACTATAAATATATATAATACCTCATGTGTCCAAACTGGTTAATTGTGTGATTAAAAAAGTGGTTTTTTTAAAAAAAAAGTAGTTCCACAGACTGGTGAGGACTTTTAAAGTAATCTGATCTAGTCTGACTTGCTTATCCAATGTGGTTGTTGGGATATAGCATTTAATTTATTTAGTAAATTAGGAAGACCTGGCTTGATATCCCGAATTACTTTTGAAATTTCCTGGGTATCTTTGGGCCAATCATCCAAGCTTTCACTCCCAAAATCTGCTCAAGGCTGTTGTGAGGATAAAATAAGAGGGAAGAAGAAATGGTGTACACCATCTTGAACTCTTTGGATGAAATACAAGTGTAGGACTTCAACTGAGACGTAAGTACTCAATAGTAATAATCTAAGTATAAATGGTCAAGAGTAAAATTTCTTAAGAGGAAATAAAATATGCCCTTGATTGTGTTATCAGGTAGTCACACTTAAACCAACTGAAATCTAGGGAATTACATTTTCGTATTAATTTCAATGGTACAATCATCTTCAGCTGGATTTTACTCAGTTCTACTCCCTAATCCTTAATAACTAGACTTCTTTTAGTTCAGGTTTATTAATCTAAAATGCTGTTAGATGTTGGTCAAGAATATTTAACAGTTTTATCTTGGGTTTTAGAATACAATGAAGTTTTGAACTGACACCTGTCTGCAGTCTTTGCCTTCTGACTATTGCACTCACATATTTCTTGTAAACTGAAGAAATTTCCATGCAGTGAGTTTTATATAAGTGTAAACCCCAATTAATATAAATTGCATGACAACTACTGTGGCACCTGCTGTTCAAACTCAAGAAAAACTAGTGTACTAGTTAAATTACTGTTTTAATCAACGTAGCAGTTAGCTTGGTATATCTTATTATGAAATGCCTATTGAACTTCTGCATGACATGGTGGTTGGAGTTAAGACGTAACGGTACTAAAAATGCTTCCAATCAGAAAGTGGTTTAACTCTCATTTCTCCATGCAGTTTTCTTGGTAGCATTAGAATTGTTTTTTTCCAGAATGATTTGCTAAATTCCCAGCCTAGCCAATAGCCCTGGAATTCCTCCATAGTCCCTCATCTAATCTAGTGAAAAGAGTGACAGAATCTGGGGGCAGGGTCAAAAGAGGGATCAGCTTAGAAGCTCTACGTAGGCACAAGCAAGCTAAGTCTAACCCCCCCCCCCTTTTGAATTCCGTTGACACATATCTAACTCCTAGCAGGTGGTAACTGTTAGTTGAGAATATTCCTGTGCACAGGCATGAGTAACAATAAATCAGTTTAATTGGACTTTTCATGCCTTACATCCAGCTGATTTCTAGGCCAAACTTTGCTTAGCTTTCAAGTTCAGCCAAGACCAATAGTGAATTCCCAATCAAAATTGACCTTTGAAAATATTGTTAAGATACTTCACATAAGTAATAAAATGCAAACTACAATGTAATAAAGAAACAGAAAAGGCTAATAAAAATGAATGATATATGTTGAAACAGTAATCAAATACATATGTATCTGAAACTTTAAAAATCTGGGAAACAATTAGAAATACATTTTCATTTGGATTAATAGAAAGGTAATGTGAATGCCAAGGAATCTATTCGGCTATGAACTGTAGACAATTCCTATAATTCTTTTTTAGCAGGCAGGAAATGGTGAAATTGAACTTGATGATTAAACTACTGTAATTTATAATTTTAGTACGGCCAGTGCAGTGTTGTAGAATGAAAGGACTATAAGGATGAAAAGAAAAGGAGACTTTTAAAATGGGAAATGAAGAATGGAAAAATAATCTGATTCATATTTATCATTTAACTACATAATTAGACTTAAAACCCAGTATCAATGTATATTGGTGCTGTTTTTAATATCTGATTCAATCAAATCCCATTTTAAATCCATTCCCACTAAAGGAAAAATGTGAGTCCTTGTCCCTACAAAATGCTGTTTTCAGTAGGCTATTCCACAACTTCCAGGACTGTATTAATCATATTTGCCCACTGAGATGAAAGACTGAATGTCAGCTCCCAAATACTCATTCTAAATTGACTTGCATAGCAGGAATAGAAAACACAATTTTAATTCAGTTCAGGGGGCTTTGTTTGTTTGCTTTATGGCTTCCCCAGCAGCAAAGAAGAGCAAATATAATACCATTATATAAATCCACGCCACCTTCATGCTTGCAATACTGTGTATCATAATAACTCACTCCATTTTTTATTTCCTTAAGAAATTTAAATGATGCCTTTCATGGAAACTTCGAATACTAACATTAAAAAAGAAAAGAAAAACGAAAGGCTTAAAAAAATAATAATGTAGTAAATCAGAAAAGAAAAACTACAGAAGGAAAAAATATCATAAATCAAATCTCTGTTCCCTCTAGATAAATTAATAGTGGTTGTTGAGGGAGGAAAGTATTGTAAGCTACTCTATATTAAGAAGCCAGTAAAATTATTTCCACTTTTTACTTCACTTTAGAATAGTTGTAGAGCAACTCTGTGGTCCTCATGACAGAGAGCAGGCCATGTTCAATAAAGCCCAGTTAAAAGAAGCTATCACTAGTCTTAGTACAACATGTGAACTACAAACATTATTCCTGAGTTCACATGCTGTATTCAGCCATAATGGTTTGATTCTGACTTGGCCCACAGAGTGAATCTAACCATTGTGATTAATGCATCATGGAGTATGCTTTAGCACATAATATTAGTCAAATAAATTCTACATTAATCATTAATCTACAATTCTGTATTAATCAATAGTTTGCAGCAATGAGCAAACTGAACTACTTTCCTTTGCGTGTACTTTCTCTAACTTCTACAGCAGAGATCTCCAAACTTGGTGACTTTAAGACTTGTGGATTTCAACTCTCAGAATCCTTCAGCCAGACAGCTTCCAATTGTGCCAGTTGAAATTTTTAAAGTTGCCAAGTTTGGAGACCCCTGTTCTACACTATTGGTTGTCTACCCCCCTCTCCCTCCCCCCCTTCAGCTGAATAAAGGAGGAGGAAGCGAAGCGGGGAAGTAACTGAGTAATCAATCAATGGGGTGATGGGAGGCAAGAAGAAGGCAAGTTTGGTGGGATCTATTGGAAAGGTTCTCCCCTCTCTCAAATGGAAAAATCCAGAGATGAGGCAGAAAGATGAGTTTGCAGCACTGCTGGTATTCTGACCCACATAAAAAGCTACATATGATAAAGGGACTAGTCCCTTGTGTGGAGAACAAACACAAAACCTCTTTGGTAGTTCGAATAGACTCATCCCTATCCCAATGTGTTTGTTTTTTCATGTCTTTTGCTAGCTGATTGCGCTTAAAAAAACGAATGGGCTTTTTCTGAAGTACGGTACACTTATTATGCAAGGTTTATGTAACACAAAGGATGCTGATAAAAAAAAAACCCTCTGCAGGGAGCTATTTATTCCTCACCTTCAACAGAGATTTGCACTGGATTTGTTACAAGGGAGTTTCAAGATTCTGGCCTCCCAGACTCAAAATTGTGTGTGGCTTTCCTGTTTTTGTTGTTTCTTTCCTCTGCTCTTCACAGCATAATTTTAAAACATTATTTATGACACGTTCAGTCGCTTGCACAGGCTGCCCAAGTGTAACTGCCATGATAAGGTAGAACATCTTGCCTCGTAATACATTATTCTATGTACAAACCTTTACAAAGACAGCTTGTGAGCATTTCACAAATTATAATAATGGAACCACCTACATGTATAGCCGTGTTGACAGATCTACATCATCTTATTTTCACCTGCAGTAAGTTCACACTCAGCTGCTACAGGAATATGCATGCCTCTCCTCTAAGAATGTTCTGAGAATATATGCATGCATGCTGTTTCATACAAATGTTGAACAGCAATGGCTCGATAAAAGTCTATTAGTTGTGATGAATTTCAAAGAGCATAGGAGTGTAACTTTCACCACATCATCCCTGCATTCACACAAAGCAGGAAAACTCTAAAAACAGCTGGGCCACTTAGGTATGCAGCCATTGCTTTTATACCAGATGGACATTGCTTCATCCTTAGACAGCAGAAGACTTGCAGTGCTTAAGCAGTTTTGGAGAATTGCACAAGCTGGCATTTTCTATGGGTTTCTGTAACTGAAATGCAACCTTACTTGTGGGTTACCTATATTATGCAACAACTGATTGCAGGGCTGGTAAGGGATGGGGGCAAGCTGAGTTGTGGGAGGCACAGAATCAACGTATTAGATATGACTTCCAACAATGATGGTGGGACTGCCCCGCATTTTGTCGAAACCTTTTTTTTACTTTTTTTAAGCATTTTTTTTTACTACCTATTGACCGAACCAGTAGTGAAAAAATGCTTTAAAAAAAGTTTTTAAAAAGTTCAGACTATCAGCTGTGCCGCGTGATCGCCAGAACTTTTTTTTTACTTTTTAAAGCATTTTTTTACTACCAGTTCAGGCGAACTAGTAGCATTTTCACTACTGGTTTGGGAAAACAGCCCTGAACTGGTAGCATTTCTGGCTCTACCATTTTACTAAGGGTATTTGCCATGGTGTACCAAAGGATGAGTGGAAAGGGAAGCCTGAGACTAGACACAGCCAGTTCCTGCTCATGGTCTGTGAAATATATCAGATGTCAGGTTCAAACTGCCACTACTAAACTTTTTTTCCCTTCATGTCAGCGATGGAGCAAGAAGGATTTAAAGCGCTGACATCAGATTGCTCCCAGCCCATCCTCCGCTTAGAAAAAAATGTAGCAACCATTTCTCAAGGTTCAAAAGACTAGACAATTGATTCAGCAATAAGTGATAACATTTGGACTTATGAAGCATCAAAAAGAGTGTGTTTGTCTATCCTACAACAGACGCCAATTTTGTTGAGGTTGGTCTAGGTAAAAGTTTCTTGATAGGTTGGTCTAGGTAAAAGTTTCAGACTAAATATGATGGACTCTAATGAAAGATTCCATCATATTTTTTTTTAATATTTATATGCTGCCCTTCTCCAGAGACTCAGGGCAGCTTACAATGCGTTAAGCAATAGCCTTCATACTTTTGTATATTTATACAAAGTCAGCTTATTGCCCCCACAAACCGGGTCCTCGTTTTACCCACCTTAGAAAGGATGGAAGGCTGAGTCAACCTTGAGCCTGGTGAGATTAGAACTCACAGTAATTGCAGGCAGCTGGATGTTACATGCTGCCTTAGTAGGAGGCATTAGCCTGCTACGCCACTCAGGCCTCTTAGTTTAGTCTGAAACTATTACCTATACCAGTGATGGCTAACCTTTTTGCTGTCGCATGCCAAAAGTGGGGGTCACGTGTCCCTGTGCCCACACCCATAGTTCAATGCACCCTCCCCCTCCCCCCCGGGGCATGTGCACGACCTCCCCCACACTCCCCACGCTTTTGGCACGCGATGGCCCGGTGGGCCTGGTAGGCCTGTCTTTCACCCTCCCCAGGTTCCACGGGCTTTATTGGAGCCTGGGGAGGGCAAACGGCCTTCCCCACCCCCCAGAGGCCCTCTGGAGGCCAGAAACGGCCCATTTCCCGACTTCCAGTCCGACCATTCGCCATCACAAACCTATACCAACCTAACTTAACAAGATTGACATCTGTAGTAAAATAGACAAACACACTCTAACCATTGATTTTCATAGATGGATTGCAGGCTATACTTTAAAATGCATTGTTTGCCATTTTTCAATGGGAGAATTGCTTTATATGTAAAGGAAAGCAATATGTGTGTGAGAGAAAGAACAGAACATAGTTATGTGTATTGAGAGCCATGCAGAGTTTGCATTTGGAGTTGAGTGGCATCAAATCAACAATCACTCAATCAATAGAAATTGTTTTTTTAAAGAAATTGGAAGCATTATAAGCAGAAGAAAGAGTTTTTTAAACACTGGTCATATGCAAGTAGCACCACTGGGCAAAAGGCATCAATGTGGTGCTATACAGGTCTTTAAAAAAAGAAAACGAAACAACAGCAGTGGTCCTGCCTGTACAGTTGTCTTCTTCAGACCCTTGCTCATCAATTTATACTTCCAAGAAAAAAAATGAAGGTATTGAATCATGGTTGAGTCAATTTTCTTAGCAGAACGTTCAATGGCTTTTAATAATTACATAAAATATAAGGGGAAAGTATGTTCCCTTGTAAGTGTATGTGCAAGGAAAATGTAGGGAGAGCTTGTGCTTGATGGAGAAGAGAAAGAAAGAAAAGTGCTCCGAGTAGGGAACTAAATGGAAGCAGGACAGTTAATTATCCACATGTGCCTCCCTGGACATCTTACCCAATGCCATCAACTCAAAGGCTAAAAATACATTGTGTATGTAAGGCTTTTTGCTGGGTGCTTGTTGTAAAGGATTGGACCTGCAACAGAGCCATGCACAATTCAAAGGCAAAATAAAAGGGCTTGGCGGTACACAGAGATCTGCATGTAACTCCTGTCTGCAGCTTCTTAAATCAAAGGGTTCTTTTCACAGGATAACATTGCAGCTCCAGAAGGCAGCAGAAAATTGCAGCTGCTTTAAGAAGCTGCAGATAGGTGCTCCATCCATGCCTCCAAAGCAACTTTTTGCCCTCGAGTCTGAATCAGTTCTCTAAGGCTACAGAGACCTAATCTATAGCTTTATAGAACTGCATGTTCTTTTGTTTCTGTCTGTGCTCTGCTTCCACAACTTCATTTAAAGCAAACATGAGAAAGAGGCACTCCAGTATTCTCCCACCCAAAGGAAGCAAAATCTGAGTAGTCCTGCCCCTATTGCTTCTTACTGCTGAGACAGCAAGATTGCATCAGCTACGTTGGAGAATGCAATCAGAATCCAGGGAGTATTCCTGTATACCTCCCCAAACCTTGGTTCAGCCCGTCCCCTCAATAGTCACTAATACATTGTAATTATGAATATTATATGGAAAAAGAGAAAAGTGTTTACATATAGCGGGAAACAAAATGTTATAATTATAAAAGTAAGTGCTTGTGATGAACCTTAAATGAAGAGCCCTTAACTTGCTGACAATTGTCTCATGCCCACCAAGGCTGGGATACTTCAGCCCTGGCACATTAATCAAAGGCCGTGCCCTCCTACTTCAAAAGACGATAAAAATAAAACAAAGCAAGTGAAATATCACCATTTAAGTTCCAATCTCTTTCCAAACAGAATCTCTATTCTTATATTTGAGCATTATTAAGTATTTATTGAATTAAATGGTGCCATCTGTTTGTTTTTTTTAATACTTATTGTCATTTTCTTCTTTTAAAAAAAAGGATAGGAAAAAGTTTGAGAATACAAAGAAACAAAATACAATTTCTATACTTGGGTATCTTTTCCTCCTTTGAAGTAAGATATCTGAACAATGTAGTACAAATTAATGTCCAGTTATTTTAATACTGTATATGTTTTGCCCGGCCTTAACAGAATTCTCTTTTGTTCTACAAAAATGATGCAATGATAACAATGGTGATATAGCTTGGGCTTACTCAGCCCAAGTATTGTTGGGCTGAGTAAATGTATTTTGTTTCCAGGTACAGTAAACGCTTCTAGAAATTGCTAAACCAGATAGCAAAGTTCTGCCATTTATCCCCTGCACTGTATTATTCAGAAGTATATTGCTTGCTTTCATGGATAACACTTACTTAGTTACTGTGTTATATATTTACCCCTCCCCAGAGGTCAGGGCAACAAGCAAACCTGCTACCATCATCATTCTTGTAAGACTTTCTTAAGTGAAGGGCTAAAAGAAAAAGATCAGCCAAAGCAGGAAATTTGGTCTTCCCAGCTGGTCAGCTTTTGTTCTTGTTTCTCCATGAATTTATGTGGAACAAGTCAATTCTTGTCAGGGCTGCATAACTTATAGCTTACACAAACATGTGACTTGTCATGCTTGCTAATCCTATTTTAGGTGTTTGTTCTCTGGTGGGACACACAGCCTGGTGTAGTAGTTAGTATAAGTTTCAGGAGATGGTGCAGCAAACAGGAAGAAGGCGGACTAACGAAAAGCGGGGAAAGAAACAAAATGGGCGACTCAGAGAGTGTTATATCTCAAAATGTTATGCAATAAATAGTTTTAAGTTACAGCTTATTCTACTATCTGTCGATTGTGCTTATGCTCTTAGTTCAGCTTTCCTTTCCTTTACAGGCCTGCTATGTCTTTGGGTAATGCCTTAACTCAGTGGTGGGATTCAGCCAGTTCGCACCCCTTCAGGAGAACCGGTTGTTAACTTTCTGAGCAGTTTGGTGAACTGGTTGTTGGAAGAAATCATTAGGGCAGAGAACTGGTTGTTAAATTACTTGAATCCTACCACTGCCTTAACTGCAGGATAACTGGTCCCCCAACCCCATGGAAATACTTGAAATAAGAATTCATAGGAAGGGAAAAGTTAATGAGTTCAGACATCCAAGCAAAAAAAGGATAGTAACAAAGAGGTAAGAGCTTTCAATGATATTGTTGACTAAATGTAGTTTCTTATGCTTTTGCCTTTGAATAGAATGAAGAAACCTACACTTTTGAGTTGGATGAATTTGTGTTTTCTTCACTCTAAAGATGCAGCGCAAGCTGTATTTCAATAACATTGCACTCTGTGTATAATGAATACTTCTAACTGAACATGTATCAACTGTCTAAAATAACAGAATTTCATCCAACATTCTGTGAGTGGATTTTTGCTTGTCCAGTGAGACTTTCCCTGCTATCATCCCCCCAATCTGCTCCAAAACATTCCCCAGCAGATACGGGATGCCAGGATGAATTTGTTCCACTGGCAGATGTCTTTCTGTCAACTGATTGTCAATTGGATTCAACCCAGAAAGAATAATTCAGCCAGTTTTGTAATTCAGATACTCCGAACGGTCATATCACATGCCCCATTCCAGATACAATTCTAAACACAAAACCAGTAATTTTGGAAAGAGTGTGTCTCTAATGTCATTATACTTTTGAGGAGAGATAATCATTCAAACATATGCTTGCTATTCTAAATATGGCCATTTGCTATCTTGCCATCAAAACTTAGATAACTTCTATACTTTTTTTTTCTTAATCATGCTAAACTAACATTTTCCTCTGAATACAGGAATGTACATTTAACTTAGTTATCGATTAGACCTGATCTGGCACTTTTGGTTGGGTACCAGGGTTGCACAATAGACCCAAGGAAAGAGGGTGCAGCTTTATTCTCCATAATTCCCTGAAGTAGGATATCAACCAACAGGTGGTAGCTTAACAGAAAAAGATCCAAATTCAAAATGAAGAATAATTTCTTGTCCATGAAAGCTATTAAGCAATGGTACAACCTGCTTCTTGGAGTGATAGGGGCTTCATTGCTAGAGATTTAGATAACCATTTCTCTAAGATGAGGATTTTAGAGGATTCTTTTTGGTTTGAGGATTCTTGCTCTGGTTTAACTGGAAAACTTCCAATATCTGTGCTAGCCCTGTCATTCTATGAAGTGGGAAAACTGAACACAATTCTGAAGAAAAAATACTTTAGGAATATAACTCCCAAAATTCTCAGTGAACAACGCTGATAAGTAGAAAAGCCCATAGCCATAGGCCCAACATGTGGATGATAGCAAATTATGGATGCCAGTATTAAAGTTGGAGGTTGCTTCCCCAGGAATGAAGCCAATGAAGACTTAACTAAGGAGGAGAAAATTTCCTGGAGATGCAGAAACAATACTGGATGCAGGATTTGTATGCCTTGGGGGAAATACCAGGGAAATCACCATGGAAAGCTAATCCACTGACAAATACTATTTGTTCCTTACCTGGATCCAGCTTTATTTCAACAGCCCCCAGCTATCCCATTATTAATACCAGAACTTGCAGAGAACCTTTACTGTGCAACTTACTTGATTAGATAAAAAAGAAAGAAAAATAGGATTTCATGTGGATGGGATAATAGTGTGTCCGACATGCTACTCACCTGGGCTGATGATACACACATAAAACATTCTGGATCTGTTGTAGACTTTGAGAAAAGCCTGGTCAACACTGCCTAGCAGAAAGGAAGTATGATTTAAAAAAATAATAAAAGAAGTATAATTTAGAAGAAGGTATTCTGGAGTCTGGTGCTTGAGTGAAAGAAAATAACATGGTGATCGGAAAACCTTAGGTCTTATCTGAGTACCTATAGTGTATTCTCTTCCTTTATGGACAGTGGGTGAATTGGGTGAGAACTTGAACTGCACACATCAGATCAGAGGTGAAAGAGAGCTGAGCTGGGAGAGGAAGGAAATGATGGAAGCCTCATAAATGATAATCATCACAAATAATAAGGACAATGTTATCTAGAGGCATATAAATTAAATCCCTTAGACAAGGAAAGGAGATAAACATGCAGAGCCCCTTTGCTCATTACTAATTACTTCCATGTCTGTTGCTCCTAAAGGTACAGAAGATCAAGTCATGGAAACTTGAATTTCAACATGTCTATTGATACAGACATTCCTAATATAAAGATTTTTCTAGGAATTTCCAGTACTAAGGATCTCTGGATTCCCTTGCTCTTGTATCTTTCACCACTAAATTGTCAGAATATATTCATCAACTGGAATAGGACATGGTAACAAGGTCAGCCAATGTATAGGCATAGCAACTAAATCAGCCAATGAGGGCTGCTTGGGAGCTGAGACAGACTGGAGCCAGGGTGTATCTTTGTCTGCAGCTTCTGAGTCTCTGCAGAGAAACTGAAACTAGTCTGCTCTGCTGAAATGAAACTAACTGTTCTCTCCTGCTTTGTGTTTTGCTTGTAACTGCTACTACATTGAAGAAGAATCTGTATTGGTGTTGTACATTTATCTTCATGTATATAAAGAAGTTAATGAATCCTGCTGCATCAGTCTGCCTGTGTGTGCTTTCTGGATTTGATTTTGCAACAAACTCTGATATAAATAACTGAATTAACAGGAAGGGTTCTTTGCTTGTTAACTGGGTGTGCTGGAGCCACTGAGGTTATTTTGAATGATCTAGCGGTGATATTTATTCATTTGCTTACTTTGTAAGAGAATTTTTATCTTAAACCTTATTCCTGTGTTAAGCTCACGCAATTAGTGGTCTTTTATTAAAATGACACAGATGGTGTGCTTAACACACATTTGCATACTGTTACTTATTTTAATGCCACAACTACTGCAAAAAATGTTCTATTGCTGACTGCTAGCAAAATTGGTGCATAGAATGGATGGTAGCTTTTGACCTTATTTTTTCCTGGGGAGGGGGTGGGGGCGGTCAATCCTTTAGGAGTCAATAAATCCAGTGAAAGAGACAGCCAGATTGGTCTTTTGCAGCAAAGCAGGAGAATTCTTCAGCAATGTAATCACATTTATTCTTCCAGAAATCTAATGTTTAAGCCATGATAAATGCCATGGGGTTTGTGGCTTGTGTATTTGCATGGCAATGTGTATGTGTGTGTTTTTTGTTTTTTTTATTATGTCAGCCTAATATCCTTGCAAGATAGAAACCAAGAAGAAACTAAGACGCATTTGTCTAAAAAAGGGAGTGATGGTTTTCTTTATAGACAAGGATCAAGATCAAGAATTTATAAAGGAAATAAGTAAAAAAAAGCATTTTTAAAGTTTGGAGAAAAGTTTGGGAATTTGTATTCATAATTCCTTGAGTTAGCAACAACATGCTGAACAGATGTATATAGATTTGCTCATTTGGAGTCTCTGGCCTGTAGTAATAAGGGCATTTCTGATTGAAGTGTTGCAAAAAAATAGGGTAGTTGTAGTTTGAAGTCATTATTATATTGTCCAATTTCTGTTCCTCAAGCACAGAATTTTATGAGTGCCAAGATAATATGTGTGTTTGTGTATGTGTGCATAAAGTTGATTACACTGAACCTAGTTGCAAGCTATATAATCCCTTATATATTACAGCAAATGTGTACTTTATTACAATGTTGGTAAAAATTATTTTAATGCCACTACTACTGCAAAAATGTTCTATTGCTGACTGCTAGCAAAATCAGTGCATAGAATGAATGGTCAATTTTCAACGAAGCACTGGAAAACATTGATGCTGGCCTCAAAGTAAACGGTGTTCAGATCAACAATTTAAGATATGCTGATGATACAGTTCTGCTTGCCAGTAAGCATGAAGACTTTCAGCTCCTCATCAACAGAGTCTCAGAAATATCTGAAAAATATGGCTTGAAGCTTAACACCTCAAAAACCAAGATCACGGTCATCAGCAAACAACCCATTAATTTACCACTGATAAATTTGGAAGGAATACCACTAGAAAAAGTTGAAAGAATCATGTACCTCAGTTTTAATTTACATGAAAGCTGGGACATGATCAGTGAAGTAAAGATAAGGATAGAGAAAGCTCGAACAGCATTCTTCAAAATGAAAAAGGTCTTCTGCAGTCACGCCATAAGCCTAAGATGGGACTGGTTTGGACAAAACTCAACAGCACTTTTTCATGTGGCTGTTGACAAAAATAGGATTACCAACACGATCGCCAACGTCCAATGATAGATATGGCACAAGAAGAAGTTGGTAAAAATTACCAATTTACTGATTTTAAATGGAAGATCTCAGCATTAAATGGACAAAGTTAGTATTTGTCAGCTCTTTGAGGAAGTCCAGACAGGATACCAAAACCATGAATACCAATACTACCTATATTGTAGGGTAACAGTAACAAAATCTTGCAAATCTGAAAGCACTTCTTCCCTTGGCTTTATTTTCCAGAGAACTTGAAAGATTCTTCTGAAACCCTTTCTGTGTCCCCATTCTTTCTGTGCATTGAAATATCTCTTGTCTGACTATTGCTTAAACTGCCGCACCTCCTCCTCCTGCCTCCCAAGGTTATTCTCACAGCCCATTACAGTATTTGGATTAGAAACATAGGAAATTCCAGGGCTGTGGGCTAGATTAAGAAGCTGAAAAAGCAACTTGGAAGAAGGCAATGACAAATCATTTCTATATTATTACCAAGAAAACTGCATGGGTTTCAATTCAAGAGTTTCTTTATTTTGATTAATTTACTGTAAGGGCCAGGTGTGTCTGCAGGATGTGATCAAAAATTCAACATTATAGCCATAATGATTAAAACTCTGCCTGTTTTTTATGTGTGCCACACATTAAAAAACAGGTGGAGCTATGTCTGCATAATGTCATGACTACCATTTTACTTTTTGATCATATCCTGTGGCTACTTCTAGAAAGCACTTACTAGTGTATATCTGGAATAACATTAGTTTTCTTCTATTTTTGGAATATTGTCATAAGATCTAGGAAACTACCCTGTTTCCCACAAAATAAGACATCCCCTGATAATAAGCCCAATCGGGCTTTTAAGTGCATGGCAATAAGGCCAAGCGCTTATTTCAGGGTTCAAAAAAAATATAAGACAGGGACTTATTTTCAGGGAAACACGGTATTATATTGCAATTAACATATAAGGAAAAGGATTTATAGCCCAATCATATTTATAGATAAATAACAGCTGTATAATTTTGAAGCAATAAATTTTAGGATAATATAACAATGACATTCACTAACTTAATGCATGTGATTTTAATTGGAATGGTATATTGATATGTTTGTAAGTTTATACATAGACCATAAAAAGGACATCACATAAATATATTTACTTAGCTAATTTCCAGTTCATCTTCAGCTGAAAAACATTTCTAAATTCTTGTCTGCAAATGTTGATACATGAACTTAATGAAATATTAATATTTTCCCCAAATAATCAATATTGGTACTTGATATTCAGGTTAAAGACAGTGTTTGGTGTTTGACAGTTAATTATCCTGCCATGGTATCGGATTGCATTTTGCAGTTCACAACTCCAAAAGATTTTGTATTGGACATCAACCAAAATCAAAGCAATCAAATGATGGCAACAAATATGAAGCACTCCAAATTCGTATTTTGAGATAAAATGTCACATTCATGATTGATATTTTCAATATCACTTTCAGTGACTGGTTGGATAAACATTATATCAAATATCAAATAAATAGGACATGTTCATATTCAGAATGTCCTTACCCCATCCACCAAAAGCTGTCCACCATCTTCTTAACTATGCTTGCTGAAGATGCTGACTTTCAGATTTTGTAGAGAGACAAAATAATGGTTCAACATTTTTAAAATTTTGAATACCTTTTGTATAATATCTCTCACTGCCTTAAGAAAAAGCCAAGGCTGCTACTGATACAGATCATTCAGTAAAACAAAAACAATATAACATAAATACTGTGTTTCCCCGAAAATAAGACCCTGTCTGATATTTTTTTTTAAACTCTGAAATAAGCGCTTGGCCTTATTGCCATGCGCTCAAAACCCCAATTGGGCTTAATATCAGGGGATGTCTTATTTTTGGGGAAACAGGGTAGTTACGGAAAAGCAGTAAATAGCACAGGAAAAACTCAATCAAACAGATATGGTAAGTAACAAATAAATTTGTCTTCAAATGACACAGCTACTATCACCATCACCACCGATATATCTCCTAGGGGAATTACGTCATTATTTCCATTTCCAGGGGTGAAAAACAAGATGTCTCCTTCCATCAGTACTGACTCTGCTGACTTCACGGATATATCACAGGAACAGTACCAAAGTGACATGGCATTGTTTTCTAGGATGTTTTTACAGCATACCTTCAGGGCTATAGGATTTTCTGGTAACTTTTCAACCAAGTATTAACCAGCTGTGATCTTCCTGCTTAGGTTTTGTAAATCATCTAATTGCTATCCAGTTAGACACTTTTCTAGAAAGAATTAGACAAAAAAAGCCTGTCTGCATTACCAAGGCCCTTAGCACCTATAGTGGTTTGAGCCTATACTCTCTCATTAGTAGAGTTTAGAAAGGGCTCAAAACATATCTATTTACCCTGGCCTTTTAATTCCACTGTTTAGTTTTATGTTTTACATCTGTCATTTTCAAATTTGGTTCTTTGGGGCATTTTTATTGAATCCTATGAAATGTCACAACCATTAAGGGGATGGGAGGCAAACAGATCTTCAAATAAATTAATAAATTCAATGTGCGGAAAAAAAGATCCTTCAGAAACATCTACAGGGAGGTGGGGAGTTAAAAGATCAAAATAGTAGTCACAACTGCATGATGGAAGTCCAGATTCTTTTTTGTGTGGGTCATGCAAAATCATATTGTGGTTTTCAGCTACTTAGGACTTTGAAATTGTTCATTAATATTTTGACTCGCCAGTATAAGAAATGTTCATTTAGTATGTTAGTATGCTAATTTGCAAGGTTGTACAATGTTCTGGATTCAGCTTTATGCATCAGTTTGTAAACATGGTCTCTACTAGAGGTGGACAAACTGTGGCCAGCATATCCCCAATCCCATATTCTGAACATAGCCAACTGTAGCTAAATAAACATTATTTAAAAATCAGGTACAATATGATATGTGCTCCCAAGCACTAAATTATTATTGAATTAAGGCACAGGTGTCAAACCCGCGACGTCACATTGCCATCATATGATGTTTTGCAACATTTTCCCCTTCACACAGCTGGGGTGGGCGTGGCCTGTGTGTGATGCATCCGGCGCATGAGCCAGCAATTTGACACACTTAAATTAAGGGGTACAGAAGAGGTAGGCAAGCTCAGGCCCAGAGTCCAGGATTGTCTAAATTGGTCAGGAAGAACTGATTCTACCTCCCGCACCTCCTTCAACTTGGCTGGTGCCCTGTATTCTTATCCTGAGGTGAACTTGACTAGCTTTGTTCCTCCACTGCAACAGCAGAGATGTGGCCCTAGACCAGGGGTCTGCAACCTTAAGCACTCAAAGAACCATTTGGACCTGTTTCCCACAGAAAATAAAACACTGGGAGCCACAAAACCTGGGTGGGCGTGTCCAACTTGATGTCACTCACTTCCACCAGTCACATGACACCCCCCCAGCCACGCCTACCCAGCCGGTCATTTGGGCAGAGAAACAGTTGTTAAAAAACACCAGGAACCATAAAACCCTTTTGACATATATCTCTCTCCCCTTCCTCCCTCCCTCCCTCCCCTCCCTCTCTCTGTATCTCTTTATGTCTTTCTCTCTCTCCCCCTCTCTCTGTATCTCTCTGTCTCTGCCCTGGCCATTTCTCCATCTCCCACTGTCACCCTTACCTTCTCAGGCCAGGCGAGGAGTGACTAAGAGGGGAAAGCGAGAGGTGGGGCCGGCCAGTGGTGGGATCACCCAACAGGGAGCCACAGCTGAGGGCCCAAAGAGCCGCATGTGGCTCTGGAGCCGCAGGTTGCTGACCCCTGCCCTAGATAAAGCACCCACTGCCAGCTGTGATGTTGCAGATATAAAAGGACCAATAGTGAGTGTGTGGCACTAATGAGGCAACTGGACTTTGTTTTTCTTTGAAGACATTTCGCTTCTCATCCAAGAAGCTTTTTCACTTCTGACTGAATGGTAGAGGAGGGAAGGATGGTTTGAAAAAGGGGGTCAAAGGGGCCGCCTATATTAAGATTGAAAAGCACTCTCTCAACAGAGAGGAAGGGATATAACACCACATATCTCCACATTACAATATAGTCCTTTCAACAGTTCCAAGAAGGTTCCACACCCATTCGCACTATTCAGATGAACCTGCAGCCACAGATACACCTCCAAGTGGCCTCAACAACTCTCAGAAGGAGTGCAAATGACCAGATGACTGCAAGGGATATAAATTCTTCCATCATCCACCATTCAGTCAGAAATGAAGAAGCTTCTTGGATGAGAAGTGAAATGTCTTCAAGGAAAAATAAAGTCTAGTTGCCTTTTGAAAAAGCATCTTCGGGACAACCATGATCTGGATGACTCAGAATTTCCACAGACATTTAGCAAGGCAATAAGCAGCAAAAGTAGGGAGATGAATCTATCAAGTATGCTACTGGGGATCGTGAATTGATCCCGTCTCTCTCATGGAGGAAGAGATGCCATTACCAGTTTACCAGAGATGAACTAGCCAGCCCAAGGCTCCATGAAGCTCCTATGCCTCCCTTTGCCATCCTTGGAGCCCTATCAGACCAAGATCCAGGAGAAATCTGGTACTACTGCTTTGATTAGCAAATGTTAGCAGACAGAGGCCTGCCTTCATGAGCTAAAGCTCAGTTCAATAGATGGTTGCTAAAAACTGATGGCATAGCTTTCTGCAATTTTGTGCTGGGATTATTTTAAAAATGTAATGGCTAAAATAGCTGTAATGTTGTTGTTTTTAAAAAAACAATTCTCTCCCCAACAATCTATTTTTAAAAATCCCATAAAATCCTGGGCAAACCACTTTGGATTATCACCCTGCCCATTGCATCTCCCCATCCCCACTAAAAAAATATTAAGCATTGCCTCGGGGGTTGCCAATCCCCGTCTGGATAGGAATGCCATCTTCACTGTTTTGATTTTCTATTGCGTATGATTGAATTTCTAAATGAAGCTTTTCAAACATACTGAGGATTATGATGGCTATTCCTGGCTTTGGATTCCTGGCTGCCAATTCCCAAGCTGCAGAGGCTTTGGGTAGCCTCCAGGCTACTTCCAGATAAAGTATTTGCAAGCTAGTTGCTCATTGTTTCCATGTTCTTTCCAATACCATATGCAGGAATCATTTTGATTTGTTCGTCACTTGTAATACAGCTACATCCATCTAATTAGTCCGTCTGCTTCTAGCAATTCAGTCTTATACTACTTAGATTTATTTGTGGCTGCAACAATTCGTACATTCAGAAATGCACGGCAATGACACTCTTGCATGGAACTTGTAACCCTAAAATAATTTGAGGGTAGCTTTCAAGCATTGGATTAGTAGCTAACATAGAATAAATTAAATAATAGTTGCATGTACACAGAGCAAAGAATATTCAACTTACCAATTCCAACCCTGTTTTTTTCCATTTCTCTGCTAATTTTGTCTCTAGACTGATGGACTCAGCAGCTTTTATTTGTTATTCCTGAATCCAATTCACTACTCACATCATATAAAATCTGCTATTCCTGAAGTTTATCTTTTAAAAAAAAAATTCTTTAAAAAAAATTTCTTTATTTAAGCACTGGTGGGGATAATAGAGAAAAATGGTAATAATGTTGATTGTACACAGCTTATTTAACTATGAGTGGTCATGGTAATATTTTGAGAGGAATACTATAAGATGAATGGAAATGAATATATAAACCCCTTTCTTAGGTTCTCTCACAACAATTGTACAGGAAACACACTTCAAAATTATATACCTTGGCACTTCATTCCAGTTAATAGGTACTCTAAACATGAAAATTTAATCAACTATCTATATCAGGTTACAAGAGACTATGGAAGAGATAAATATTATGAACTGAATGTCGGTGTGTGTATTGTTAATATTAATAGTGTCCTTACCTTGTAAACTGTTAAGTATTTATTTGAATTTATGAAACATTACTATTTGTATAGCCACTAAAATGAAATAATACCCCGTTTCCCCCAAAATAAGACATCCCCTGATAATAATTCCAGTCGGGCTTTTGAGCACATGGCAATAAGGCCAAGTGCTTATTTCAGAATTCAAAAAAATATAAGACAGGATCTTATTTTCGGGGAAACACAGTATATACCGTATTTTTCAGAGTATAAGATGCACTCCCCCCCACAAGGAGGGTGAAAATTTGGGTGCATCTTATATCCCGAATGTAGCCCCGCCCACCCACCAGCCCCCGAAAAATGGGACACGCGGAGGCAGCAATAGGCTATGGTAATCCCTGCAGCCTGAAACAGCTGATCTTTGGGAGACCGATCCAACCAACCATCAGCTGCTTGTGCTAGTAAGGCTGTGCTGAAGCTGAAGCTGAAACGGGCTGTTTGCTGCAAGGAGGCAAATTGCTGGTAGGTAGAGGCAGATTTTTTTTTCCCTTGTGCTAATCAGGCTGTGCTGAAGATGAAAATGAAACAGGCTGTTTGCTGCAAATTGCTGGGAGGCAGAGGCAGGTTTTTTTTCTTGTTTTCCTTCCCCAAAAAGATAGGTGCATCTTATAGTCTGGAGCGTCGTATACTCTGGAAAATACAGTATATACCGGTATGTGTATGTGTGTGTGTGTGTATGTACTCATCCACCCACCCACAAACACATACATACCGGTAGGTATTCAATTATCTTTCAACATCCATGCTATCAGTTTTCATTAAAGAAAGATAACAGTTTCTTTAGTCATGTATTCCGATATAAAATTTACATTGGACCGAATGTTCGTGTACACTGTATTTCAAAAACTTACCAAATCTATTAGATCACAGAAGACTGGGTTGGGGGGAGTGGAAAATAAATGTACGCACAAATTATTGCTAATATTGCTATTATTGCACTGTGTTTGATATTACCAACTTTTGCCTTGAGCTGAGAAACTCTATTTTCACATCTCTTGATTTTCTTTTGTTTAGTAAGAATAATTTGGCAGCACTTTTAAAATGGAACAATAATAACGTATTTTAGACATTGACATTATTTTTTTTTTATTTCCATTTTTAAGATGTGGTAGTCTAGTCCAGTATGTGAATTAAATATTTCACATACTGGATCAGACCACAGCAAAATAAGGCTGCAAAAAGATTGCCCTTCAGAATAAATGATAATTTGGAACTGTTTAACAACATATGGTCTCTTTTGCTTGACATATATATATTCTTAATCATTTTGATGTATATTTTACATCAAAATATAAAATACCATCTGTCAAAAGTAACAACTTGGATATTGGCTTTACAATACGCAATTAATTCGCTGTATTTCCTAATGTAAATATTTCTCCTGTTTCCTCTCTTTCCTTGTTTTGAATATGTATTTATTTTACAGTATTCCAGTATATGTATCAGTCATTAAAAGACAATACTATGACTTGATATATCATTAAAAGTAACAGTGGGAATCTGTTTTCACTTTGTATGCTAAAAACCAAAGACATGTACAAGTCATCTTTAAAAATCTGTATAATTCCCTCAATATCTATTGCAATTGTGACATTTATTTTCCTGCTTCCTGATAGCTGAATCCCATAGAATCAATCAAGTTATGTATGGGTAATATTCTATCTACCTACCTACCTACCTATCCTGCCTTTGAATCAGATTTTACTTGGGGCATCTACATGGACGAGATTTCTAGGCAACATTTCCAGAAATACCTTGACATTGCCTTCTTTCTAGAACTGGATCCCAGGTCACTAAGCTGACTTTATTGCTTAAAGCAGGAGTGAAACTAGTCTAGTACCTTAACTACCAGTCAACCTGGCTCTCATTTTTTTATTGAATCTGACTCAAAGGCAGGGTGGGTGGCACAGGTGGGTTTCAGCAGGTTCTGACCAGTTCTGGAGAACCGGTAGCGGAAATTTTGAGTAGTTCGGAGAACCAGTAAATACCACCTCTAATTGGCCCCCATCTATTCTCTGCCTCCCAAGTCCCAGCTGATCGGGAGGGAATGGGGATTTTGTAGTAACCTTCCCCTGGAGTGGGGAAGGAATGGAGATTTTACAGTATCCTTCCCCTGGAGTGGGGTGGGAATGGAGATTTTACAGTATCCTTCCCCTGCCATGCCCACCAAGCCACACTCACCAAGCCACGCCCACAGAATCGGTAGTAAAAAAAAAATGAATCCCACCACAGATGGGTGGGTGGATGGGTAGGTAGGTAGATAGATAGTCATACATAACTTGATTAATAGGTTATGGTTAGTACAATGTGTGAACTAAGTCTATGTCATTTTGAAATATTGATTGAATAATAGCCATAAGTAGACCTGTATTCATTTAGTGGGCTGCCCTATTTAATTCTGTCTGTAGCCCTTCCTTTCTAAAAAATATATTTTATGGCCATGGGATCATCTGGAATGGTATTTGATTTAGCATAGGAATGTACACTAGAAATAATAAAACTATTATGTTTCTAATATGATTTTGCACTATTTTGTACTAGTCAGTTACACAAATTCAAGATTCCATTCCATTATAGTCACACACAGCACAGCCAATTCTGTTGCAATATCTATAAACTAGCAAGTTTGTGCCAGGAATTATTATGATATAAAGTGCATAAAGTAGTAAATAAATTCTTAATTCTGGAACATGGTTTTGCTGCACAGTTTAGTTTAAAAATGCCTTTAAAATGGAAACATATACATATGCATCTATAATCATATTTCTTGTCAAAAATTGAAACTGCCATGCTCTTTAACAATGATAATTTAAGGAGTGGAGTCTTGGTTCCATAGAGTGGTTGCTTCAATTTCTGAATATTTATATGTGGTTCCATGATTGCTAAAAGGTTGAGAAATACTGATCTAATATGACAAAACCAATGGTCAGATAGTTTAAGTTACTATATCTGGATTGGGGGGAAAAATCCAAATAACTCAATGGCAGCAGAGTGTTTTTAAAAATCTCTTTCCTGTCATCTAATGGTCCTCCAGATTTTTGCAGTCCATATTTGGTAGCACCAAGAAGTTTCAGTAAAATTATTATGAATTTGCTAGAGTGCAGTGGAAAATCTATAGGCTTCCGTATATTTTTCAATTTTAACTCCCCATAGTCTTGGCCAATACAGCTAATAGAGAAAGCTGGAATACTGGAACATCTGGAGGCCCTTCATTTTTTCATCTGTGCACTTTACTCTACTGCTAAAGTCTGAGTGCATAGTTAAATATATCTCAAAAAAGTACCCGTTAGGAGATACAATGCAGCCAGTTAGTATGTGTTAAAATTTCATGTAAGTTCTGTAAAAACCTGCAGGGTAAAGACAGCGCATTTTAATTATTATTTCTACAAGAATAAAGTACTCATTTGAGACTCAAGTGTACTTAGGTCATGCACAAACCTGCTGTTAGCTCTCTGTTTATTAGTGCAAATTGGCAGCAGAAATTCTATCCACTGAAATAAAGACTAAAACACAAATCTGGATGTATATTTATTCATGTAACGTTTGGAGTGTTATTTCTACTGTTGTCTTGGATTCAAGCAGTAGCTTAGCAAAGAGAACCGAAGAAGCCTTGAGGACGCTAAACTCCTGTCCGGTGAAGATAAGGTTTTTCTCCCCCTTCTTGCCCCTATTTCTGTGGTTTCTAGGACAAAGAATTAAGGGACAAAGATCCTTCCAATATCTTGGGTGACCAATTAGAACTTCCCCATCATACTGCATTTGACAGCATTTTTGATAACCTTGTAATAAGAACCCCATACTAGAAATTATGAAGGGAAATGGAGGAATCTGTCCGGTAAGACTGTCCCATTTGAATATACCAAATCTCTGCGATTCTTTAACTAAAAATACGGGTATTGTGATATGGATGTGAATCTGATTTCCAAATGGGGAGATTGCAGGGATTCATAGAGTCAGAAAGGATTTGTTGTATTTCTATAATATAAAATGCAATTTATATAAAGAGGCAGAATATAGAACGAGGATTCATAACATTAATGGGCCAATACATTCATGTTTCTCATTAAATTTCTGTGGGAATCTTTATTGTCCTAAGATTTTCTGCGCAGAGTAAAATCAGCTCTGCCTCATTTTCAGTAAGTCTTGTTGATATACTCTTTAGGTCTGCTCTTCACATGTAATTGGGAAAAGAAAATTAATCCATCCATCATATTTTCTTCTACCTTCTAAATCCATTGAAATCCTCCACCAAAACATCATGAACTATTTTAGCTTAGTCTAAATCAAATCTTTATATAGGATACATTACTACACAATAATAAAAGCATCAAATACCAAATCAACCAGAAACTTGAATGATTAAAAAAAGAGACATGGATAAGATTGATAAAAGGAGTTTAAGACCAAGAATGTCTAAATGGGTAAAAGGAGCCACCACTTCCATTTTAATGAAATTGTGACCACTGTAACCTCTCAAAGATAGTAATCATTCAGAGTTATAACACTGCTAGTTTCTCTTCCTTCCACAAGGCAAGTAATTAATATTTAGTGATTGTCTGGATTTTCTAGCCTAATTTCTATGTCGCCCATCTCACTAATATAGTGACTTTAGAGGTGGCGTACAATCATAAAAAGTTAAGAAGTGCAAAAAAAAATTAAAATTAGAATAAAAAGATTAAAAGTTAAAAGCAAGATGATGGGCAGCCTGGGTTGAGAATCTTCTATAGCTCATCAGCCACCACCAATATAGCAGTTCTCGGTCAGGACCCCAAGCCAAGCAGCAAAACCAAGTTATCAGGCTATTCTGGAAGGCCAGGAATGTGGGCGTGGATCTCACCTCTAATAGGAGAATATTCCAGAGGGCACAGGGTCACAGCAGAAAAGGCCAGCAGGATCCAAAGAATCCTTAGCATGACTATAAGACCTTGGCCCTATCAACAAAAATTAGCTAATGGACCAGATCAATCTTTCTTCTCTAGAATGTTTAACAAGTAGGTATAAACTTCTTTTTTAATTCAAGGATTTCTCAACCTTCTTAGTGTCCATGTGGAGAAAGTCCCATATTTGTCCTTTTGAAAATTGCAAATTTTCTTGGAGCTCTTCTTTCAATAGTGTTGGGAGGTTTATATTTAAACCATCATGATAAAGATTGGTATCAGTTTTATATTCCAAAATTGCAATTGACTCCTATACGTTGTTAGCTACCTGTGAAATTGCCTCATGGTTTGGTAACTTTCTACACAAATTTGCATCTCTGAAGTAGTTTGAGTAATTTTTTCAACATCCTTGCAGCATAGCTGGTGTATGAATTTTCTTGGATTTTATTTAACAATATTTCAAATACATCTTGAATAGTTTGCTCCTCCATCTTCTTAACTCCCTCTTTAGTCAAAGAGTAGCTTTTTTGTAACTCACTGAAGACTTGCTGGCCAATCTGGAATCATAAAAATCAGGAAGTTTTAGCTACACCCCCCCGCCCCCCGCCACAGCAAAGCAGACCAAGCTACAAATGACTAAAAATAATAAACTAGAACCACAAATTTCTACCCTTATATTTCTCCATCAACTTTTTTTAAAAAAAAGATACTCCACACTTCCTTATTTTAATTGGCCTCAGTAGCCTTCTTTTGTTTAACAATGAAGAAATCCTCCAAATGGCGCAGATCTTCAAAAAGGAATAATAGGTTGTGGCTCAAAAGAGCCTCTCTTAGTTTAAAAAAGGACTTTTTAATAGTCCTTTAAAATTATTAAGAAATGAAAGGCACAACTTACTGTCCATTTGAAAAATAAATTCCAAAACGGTTTCTTCAACAACAAACTGATTGCAGCCATGCCTCCCAGCTGCCTGTAAGTAGGCTGCTATGAAGCGCATCTTCTGAAGCTATTTGCTGACCCATTGCTGTGGAGCAGGGCTGTCAACCTCACGGCCTACGGGCTGGATAGGTCATGGGCAGTAGTGAAATCCAATTTTTTTACTAACAGTTCTGTGGGGGTGGCTTGGTGGGCGTGGTGTGGCTTGGTGGGCGTGGCAGGGGAAGGATACTGTAAAATCTCCATTCCCACCCCACTCCAGGGGAAGGATACTGCAAAATCCCCATTCCCATCCCACTCTGGGGCCAGCCAGAGGTGGTATTTCCTGGTTCTCCGAACTACTCAAAATTTTTGCTACCGGTTTAACTGCTCAAAATTTCCGCTACCGGTTCTCCAGAACCCGTCAGAACCTACTGGATTTCACCCCTGGTCACGGGCTGGCCCCGCCCTTGCCCGATTTAGTGAGGGGGGGAAAAGTCTCGATACGTCACGTGACACCGCCATGATGACACAAATTTGACACCTCTGCTGTGGAGGATCTTGTGGGATGATTCTAGGACTTTCCCTAATCCAGGAGAGTCATATAAACTAACATAATGCCAGTTCCTTCTGTTGGTAAATTGAAAAAGTGACAGCCAGGGAAAAATCCTTGAGGGATCTTTCTCTCGGCATGTCATTTAGTTAGCTATCTTCACCGGAAGTCAGCTGTGCAATCTTAAAAAACATGATTCAAAAGGAAAAACAAATGAATGGAGAAATGGTAGTGACTCTGATATTTTGGTTTCTTTCTACCTATAACCCAACACTGTTGTTTTTTAGGTTAAAAAGCATATAAAAAGGAAATATAACCATAATATTTTATCCTATATCCGTGATGGCGAACCTATGGCATGTGTGCCACAGGTGGCACGCGGAGGCATATCAGTGGGCACGTGAGCTCAGCTCCGGCGTGTATGAGTGCACCAGTCAGCTGATTTTTGGGCCTTTTGGGCCCACCGGAAGTCAGGAAAAAGGCTGTTCCTGGCCTCCAGAGAACCTCCAGGGGAGTGAGGAAGGTCATTTTTGCCCTCCCTAGCCTCCTAGAAAGCCTCTGGAGCCTGGGGAGAGCAAAAAACGCGCCTACCTTGCCATCGCATGCCAAAAGTGGGGAGAGCACAGGGGGTTGCACACTCGTGCGTGGGGGGTGGGGCACATAGAATTACGGATGTGGGCACTCGCATTAGCGACCCCCCCGCACTCCCCCCACTTTTGGCACGATATGGCAAAAAGGTTAGCCATCACTGTCCTATATAATACTTCTCAAATTTTAATAAAATTAAAACAGAAAACAATATACCGATTTTAAGCTGTTCTACCAAAAACCAACAGAAAACAGAGCAAGTAGTTATTACACTAATAACTTACAAACATTTGTCATAATATTTAATAAGCAAGATCCAATTTACTATAAGTATCCTGTCCTTGTTCTTTTGTTTTCATACAATGTATTAATTAAGCCATAAAAATAAATTCTCAGATTTTTCTTATATGATCACTCATTCTAGGTATGACTGGTGGTTTTGAATTTGAAATATAACATTCTTTATGTTTCTGATGTACCATGTATTGATTAACAAAGAAAATGTTGGATGAAGTGGAATTTCAAATTCTAAAAACTCTATTATCTGAGGGCTTTCTTTTAATTTCTTTTTTTGCTAAGTGATATTCCCATTATGTATAAATGAAAAGTCCATTTTCAGCAAATGCATGGAACCCAAAGGGATGGGTGAATTCATGAGGTGACTCCATTATTATTGATACCCCTTTGTCTATTGTCCTCTTGTTTAGTTTAGTTTTTATAATTTTTAATGCTTCTTCAGAGTTATTAGTAATTATGGTTTTAGGTACTGTAACTATTGTTTTACATTTGTTTATTGGATTGTTGTGTACTACCCAGTAGTGGGTTCCACTTACCTTTGCTACCAGTTCGGAACTGTGAGCACGCTCTGTGCGCATGTGCAGAGTGTCCGTGATGACCTCTGGGCAAGTGGGTGGAGCCCCCCGCTGCTGCCATTATCGGTTCACTCAAACTGGGGCGAACCAATAGAAACCCACCACTGGTACTACCCAGAGACATGAAATAGGTGGCCATATAAATTTGATAAATAAATTTTTAAAATTCATTTATTACCACAGAAGCAATATGAGACTTTTCCATTGTTAATATGAAATGTATGAATATTGCATTACAAAGTTTGCCACTGCAGTCCTAAGTCAAGGCACCCACATGACCAGACCCATGGCAGCTTTCTCCATGGCTGACGACATTAAACATATTTGAAATTTCCAATCACTGACCTCCCAACCTTATGCCATGGCAATGTACAGAGAGCAACAATTTCAGCTCCACTCCAGGTGCACACTAGGGATAGCAGCATGATTTGGCACAATGTGATTTCTTTTCAGCCTGAGGATGGGAGAAAAGCATGGCAAAGTGGCTATGGTGAGAGAAACAGATCATGTTTTAGAAATAATTGAACGTAAGGCATTTAGTAGAGTCGGTGCTCCTATTAACTGCCCCTTCATCATTCCCTGTTCCTTGGTGTTTTTCTTTTTGTCGTTGATATGGACAAATGTTCTTCTAAAGGAGACCAACTTTATTATTTCACTGCTGTAGTTATAGCACATCCTAGCAATCCCTATGTTATCCCTATCAGTGAGGTGCTAGCTTTATCTTATTCCTAGACCATACTTCTTTCCATACTGCCAAACTGTTTGTTTTCCATACTGTCAAACACCTGGTGTTGAGCCCAACCATGGCTCGCCACAAGAACGTTCACACACACAATGCTCCTGCAATGATTCCAGGAGGGGATGGGCACTGGGTGGCTAGGTTTCGGTTGTGGTGGCGGCAGTACACCAATGGATTACTGGTGGTGGTGGAATGGGTGCGAGATGAGGGGGACCTGGATGACGAATCAACAGCATCGTGGCTTCGGGAGCATTGTGATCCCATATCCTGGCTAGAGCAAGCACGAAGCGGCTGCTGAAAACTCTGAACAGCTGAGACGTGCTACGGGGGTGGGGCGCAGTGGTGCGGCGGCGCAGCTTGTTTAAATTGCACTGAGCTATGGTTGCTCTTGGCGCCAACTTTGCATGGATCGTACTCGTCATGACATAGAGGAGTACACACGAAAGTGTAGGGTACAACAAAACCACACCCTGGAAAACCTCTCGGCCTTTTACAGTCAGTGGCCGATCCTGGGAGACTATAGGATGAAATCATGATGGATTTTATTGTAGACCTCCCAGAAAGCAATGGCAATACAGTGGTATGGACTATGCTAGATCTTTTCGCAAAACAAGCGTATTTTATACCATGTAAAGGGCTTCCATCAGCTAAAAGGTTCACAAAGATGTTTATTCAACACATTTACCGTTTACATGTTGTGCCCTGTAGAATCATATCAGATAGGGGGGTGCAGTTTACTGCCTGATTTTGGAGAGACTTTGTCCATTTGATAGGATCATCTCAAGGGTTAAGCTCAGCATTTCAGCCTAGCACTAACGGTGCAGCGGAACGCGCCAGTGCTATGGTGGAACATTACTTAAGAAGCTATGTGTCATATCAGCAAACGGACTGGTCTAGCCTCCTAATGTTTGCTGAAGTGGCATACAACAATGCTATACATAGGAGTACTGGCTTTACTCCATTTCACGTAGTGTCAGGAAAGGACTTTCCTGCAATCCCTGAGTTAGAGACAAACACTCCAGACCAACTGTCTCCTGCTGACTGGGCTGATTAAATCCGAAAGGTATGGCCCCATGTAAAACAAGTGTTGATGAAGGCTGAGGATGGATACAAGGTGCAAGCTGATAAAAGGAGAACAGAAACTAAACCGTTTCACGTGGGTGATCGAGTATTCTTGTCCACCAAATATATCAAGCTCAGGATCCCATGTAAAAAACTAGGGCCTAAGTATCTGGGACCGTTCATGATTACCAAAGTCATTAATCTGGTTACCATAATGCTAAAAGTACCTCCATTGCTGCGGCGAATACATCCAGTCTTTCATGGCAGTTTACTAAAACCTGTAGGACAAGTAACGTCAACAAGTCCTCCTGGACCCATTAATGAAAATGAGTATGAACTAGAGGACATACTAGATCAGTGATGGCTAACCTTTTTGCCATCACATGCCAAAAGTGGGGGGAGTGCAGGGGGGGGGAGTTCATGCACACGTGCTCACACCCATAATTCTATGCACCCCACCCCCCCGTGCTCCCCCCTCTTTTGGCATATGATGGCACGGTGAGCCCAGTAGGCCCGTTTTTCACCCTCCCCAGGCTCCAGAAGCTTTCTAGGATCCTGGGGAGGGTGAAAATGGCTTTCCCCACCCCGTGGGTCCTCCGGAGTCCAGAAACAGCTTGTTTCCCGACTTCTGGTGGGCCCTGAAGGCTTGAAAATCAGCTGACCAGCGTGCGCATGCATACTGGAGCTGAGCTTGCGTGCCCACCGATATGGCTCCGTGTGTCACCTGTGGCACGCATGCCATAGGTTCGCCATCACAGTACTAGATTCTAAAGTGACAAGGGGGCAGTTGAAATACCTGGTTAAATGAAAAGGGTACCCATACAAAGAGGCGTCATAGGTTGACAGAGACGATGTTCAAGCCCCACGGTTAATCTGACGATTTCATAGGACATATCCGCAAAAACCGAGAACACCCCCCAGATAACTGATCTTAACATTTTGTTGTTTGTTCCTTACAGGTGGACTCCTGGTAGAGGGGCCACCTGTTGAGCCCAACCATGGCTCACCACAAGAACGTTCACACACACAACGCTCCTGCAACGATTCCAGGAGGGGATGGGCACCGGGTGGCTAGGTTTCGGTTGTGGTGGCGGTGGAACAGGTGCGAAATGAGGGAGGCCTGGACGACGAATCAACAGCATCATGGCTTCGGGAGCATCGTGATCCCAAATCCTGGCTAGAGTGAGCACGAAGCAGTTGCCGAAAATTCTGAACAGCTGAGACGCACTACGGGGGTGGGGCACGGGTGGCACGGCTTGTTTAAATTGCGCTGAGCTATGGTTGCTCTCAGCGCCGACTTTGCATGGATCGTACTCGTCTTTTCCTACTTCCCGTGTATAGCGAATTAAAACCAAGCACTGATCATCCAAACACGGTGAAATGGCTCTGATTGTTTCGATGTTCGCATAGATGTGGATTGGAGAGCCAAGACCTGGTTCCATAAAATACAGAAGGGGCAGAAAAAGATAGAGCAGCGCTGTCCTGGCAGCTCATCCTGTCACCACAGCAAGGACCAAGGCCATATCAGCAAACATGGTGCTGCCTTTGAAGTGCAGGAGATGGCTGCTTTTCCTTAAGAGGAAATTTTGGAGAGACAATTAAGGCTTGTTCATAAAGCTATTCATAATTTTATACATTGTCTATCCACTGCAGGATGAAGGCCTCTTCCACATGTTTCCAACCAATAGGGTCCTGAACTTTCTTTTGCCAATTGGGCCGATCATATTTGTCATCAGATGTCATCAGTCCATCTTGATTTAGGTCTCTTTCATGGATGCTTTTTATCAAGTGGGATCCATTCTATGACTGTCTTGGTCCACCTGCCATCCGTTCTTCTTGCTATGTGACCAACCCATTTCCATTTCAATTCTTTTACTCTCTTGACCATATCGTATATTTTTGTTTGTTCTCTAATCTTGCAGGTCTTTCTATCTTGCCTTGTAATGCCAAGCATGTGTCTTTCGATGGCTCTTTGTGGCACTCTTAGCTTTTATATCGATTGTGAGGGTAGTATCCATGTTTCACTGGCATATGTTAGAGCAGGTAGCACACACTGATTGAAAACTTTTCTCTTCAGTCATAAGGGGAAATTGTCCTTGAAAATTATGCTTAAAAGCTATTCAAACCTGAAAGTATCCCTACCTTACCCATATACCAGTACCTTCTGGAAAGAAAAACAAAGTCTAAATAAACCTTGCTGCTATTGGCTACAGAAAGGAATGATTATCTCAGTGAGATAGTGTCCAATGCACTAGGTATTTTATTCTGAAGATTCAGTAGTCACCCAAACATGCAAAAATGCATCCTTTTCCCGTATGGGACCAAAAAACTCAATGATCCAGTTTCTAAACTCAGTGGATTTTCCACAGCCACAGTTACACCCCTTAACAAAACTCTTATCTATTTAAATGGAAAAGTCACTTGAAGTTAAGATGACCCCTCCCCCAAACAAATTGGACAGAAAACCCCCCACATCTGTCTCTATAATCTTCTTCACAGCAAATCCTTCTCAACTTTCCCCGTTTTAAAAATAAATTATTTTAGGAAAAAACTATTTTCCTTTCTGGGAAACAGAACCATAATGTCACAGTTGGAATCAATTATAGTACAGCTGAGCAAATAATAGCTACCAGACTCAGGTAGCTATCTTATTTCCCTTTCTACTGTGGGGTCCCAAGAAGATGGAATATTTGATTTACATATCTTCTGGGTAGTCTTGTCTAGGTTCTAGAACTACTAATTTATTTGTATTTACAGGAAATTGTCCAAGCTATTGTTAACTAAATTGGAGAGCTAGGTTTCATCGCCAGATAATGTATAGAGAGAGTGTGAAATGAACCAGCTTTTCTGGCTGTTTTCCAGGAGAGCTTTACTGGCTATCACCCAAAATAATTTTGGCAGTAGCTATGTCAGCAGCCAGGATCATCACAGATGGCTATCACCATGATACTCTGCTTGTAATCTTCCCAGATGCATCTGGCAGATTGTTGCTAGATACAGATTTTGGGACTGTGGAAGGATCTTTCTATTTATCCAGGAGAACAATTCCAGATCTAGATCCCCAACATATCAAGCCAATTTCAATTATGGAAAAGTATGCCTAATCTAGAATCCTCTTATATCAGCTGATTAATCAGCTGTCCTTGGCCTGACAATCAGCTGTTCTTGATCTGATACTCAACAGCAGGGAAGACATACTTGACAAAGTAGAAAGCGACAATTCTGGAGTTCTTGATTTGAAGGGAAACCAAATCTGATCATATCTTGGACTTCAAACATATTTTAATAATGTCAGAACAATAATAAGTAGAACATATGGGCATCCACAGCATCCTGCTGCTTTTATCAGAATGAGCTACCTGCCAACACACCACTAGCTCTACCCCTATGGGACTGGCATGGGATATCACAATGCATATACAAAACAGGTGGGGCTTGCATCACAATGGCACAACAGTACATTTATCATTCTGCCTCCCGTGCACCCCTGCAGCTTGATCTCTCTGCTGATGCCGCTGTTATGAGAAGCAAATGGGGGAAAGGATCTCAAGATGGATCAGAATGCTAAAGGAGAGACATAATAAAAACAAAATTAAGAGAAGAGGAAAAATAGAGGCAGTAAAGAAAGCCAATGTCGGAACATAAGAAGTTTCATTAGCATCCAAAAAGAAAAAAAAGAACACATACAAGAAATGGGAAATTGGCCAAGTCAAAAAGGAAGAGTACAGATTAGAAGCTCCAAACTATAGAGTTAGTGTCAGGAAAGCAAAAGAATCAGTATTCCAGCTGCTCAATTAAGAAAACCTTCTATTTAGAAAAGCCTTCTATTTTGGTTTACTCTTTTCTGACAAAAATATTGTAGGTTCCATAAGATCAGGTGGTTGTGAAGATAGGGGGGAAAAAGACAAATTTGAGAGTCACTCCAACTGTGAGTTGGGCAGGATATAAATTCAATAAATACATAAATTTGAAAATTGAGACTGATAGAAACAGGGTTTGGAAACACCTCTCTGAATTACTGTAGGTTAAATCTCCAGGACCAGGGGAATTCTACCCTGGAGTAATAGAAGTACTAGCAGATGGTCTGGCCAAACTCTTAAGTATAATCTTTTAGAAATCCTGGAGGATATGATTGGAAGATAGTAAATCTTTCCCCTCTCTTCACAGAAGGGAAAAGAAAAGTCCAACAACCTACAGACCAATCTATCTGGCTTTGATACTTGGGAAAATTCTAGAGTGGCTTCTAAAGAGGTGTTCAGTCTATAAACACATAAAAACAGTGGAATAATAACCAGAACTCCACAAACATTTTTCAAGAATAAATCTTGAGGTATCACCTTATCTCACTTTTAAATTAAATAACTGACTTAACGGATTGTAAGAATACTATAGATATCATATAATTTGACTTGAGCAAAGTATCCCATAATGATAATTAGTAAACTTAATGAAGTGTGACTGGCATGCCAATTAAGTGGATCCATAGCAGTGGTGGGTTGCTCCTGGTTCGGCCCTGTTCTACCGAATAGATAGTAACTTTTGGAAGTAGTTCTCCGAACCGGTAGTAACGGCAGCCAGGCCATGTCCCTGAACCGGTTCCCTGGTTGCTGCTTGCTCGCCCACCCGAAGCTAACCGGAGCAAAGAAGCCTCTCAGCCGTCTGGCTGCAGGGTGCCGAAAAGTCCTTTAGCCGGAGACAAGAAAGCTGCGCATGCGCGAAGATAGCAGCAGCGACCAGAGGTCTTTCTGGCACTGTGCGCCAGTGGCTGGGTGGAAAAGAAGCCTCTCAGCTTCCAAGTTCAGCAGGAGGCTCAGTCCCTTCACACAGGGTCGCTTTTCTCCGCGTCCGAGAAAGAGCAGCCTTTAATGACAAAGTTGCCTAGGCGAGGTAAAAGAAAACAAACCACCGAGGGAAGGAGCCCACCGAAGCTGCTGGCATTGCAGCCTCCCCCCCTCCCCGCAGCTTGGAGCTCCAAGCGGAAGAAGTCCTCGGCTGCGGCGAAGAAGCGGTAGCTCTGGGTGCACCACGCCCACTTCTTTCTCTTTGAGAGCCACTTTGCAAACAAGGTGCAAAGCGGCTTGCGGGTGTGGCGCACCCAGAGCTGCCACTTCTTCGCAATAGCTGAGGACGGAAGAGTTCACTCAGGAGCGACGCCAGCAAGGAAGGCGGCTGGGTCGGAGGGAGGCATAGCCAAGCACTCTGGTACGGATTAAGAAGTGTGGGGAGGCGAAGGGGAGCGGACTTGGCCCTCTGCGTTTTGCACCCCCCCTCCCAGCCTTCATCCGCGCCTCCGTGCCACCAGCATCTCTCAAAGCCGCCGCCATTGGAACTGCAATAGAGACTGGGGCAGCCCGGTAGCAGCCATGAGCCGTGCTTTCCTCTAAGTGCTGTGGGCGGCAGAGGGAAACAGGTGCTTCTCTCTGTGAGACTTGGAGGAAAGTGCAGTTCATGGCTGCTAAAGCACCTCAATCAGCTAAAGCCAGATGAGCTGAGGAACTGCGGGGAGCCTCCCATGTGTTGCATCCCCCTCCCAGCCTTCGCCTGCGCCTCAGTGCCACCAGCGACTCCCAAAGCCGCCACCGTTGGAGGTGCGACAGGGATGGGGGCAGCCCAGTAAGCTGGGTGCCCGAAAATGGTGTGGAGGCATGGGGGGAAAGGCTGGGGAGGGGTGCAACACAGGGGAGGCTCCCCGCAGTTCCTTGGCTTGTCTGGGCTGCAGCTGAGTCCGCTGCCCTGAGCTGGCGGAGTGGGTTGCTCCGGCTGCAACCACGAGGAAGGCCCGTCAGAGGAGAGAAGGGGCGCTTCTCAGGCAGGAAGGGCAACAGAGGGAAAACCGAGACGACCACCACCACCCCACGTATCCCGATCTGGATATGGGGCTGGAGTGTCAAAAAAAGTTTCGAAAAGTCCCAAAAATTTTAGCCACCTTTTCGGTGGGCGTGGCTTGGGGGGGGTCATGTGACTGTGTGAGTGATGTCATGTTGGCCACGCCCAATCAGTCACGCCCCGCCCAACTAGCCACACCCACCGAACTGGTAGTAAAAAAATTTAGAACCCACCAATGATCCATAGCTAACTCAAACATCCACCTCAATAAGATTTAATCAGTAGTCTCTCCTCAAATTGGAGGAAAGTATCAAATGGGCTGCCACAAGAATCAATACTGAGTAGTTAATGATTGGGGTGAAGAGGTAGAAGAAATGTTTGTCAAACTCACACAGAAGATACAAAGTTGAGTGGGACAGCTAAGACTCCAAAAAATATTAAAACCTTAATGCTAATGTGGAAGAAATCACCAGAAAGTAATCAAATTAAATTCAAGAGAGATAAGTCCACATCTCTTATAAGACTAGGGATTCCTTGATTAGTAATGAAAAATGTGGGAAAAAAGTCATTGGAATAATAGTTGATTGCAAACCATGAATACAAGCAGCAATGAAGACAAGTAGAATTTTAGTCTGTACTAACCTAAGTATAATTCCCAAATCACAGAAAGCAACAATCCATTCTATTCTGCTTTGGATAGACTCTTCTACTAGTAATGCAAACCACCTACCATTGCAGCGTTGAGATGAATGACTATATAAATTTAATAAATAAATAAAGTTTAACAATGGAACCAGTTGCCCATCGAGGTGTTAGGTTCCCTTCCATGCATGCGTTGAGCCGGAGACTAGGCAGCCATATTTGTCTAAGATGCTTTAGCTATGGTTCCTGCACTGACCAGGAAATTGGACGGAATGGACTAAAGCAGACCTGTGCGACATATGGATCACAGACTACCAAGCAACTGTGTGCGCTCCACTGGCATGTTTCAAAACATCAATAAACTCACCACTGCCAAATGCCGCATTGCTACCGTAGAAGGATCTGTTTTCACTACTCCAAAAAATATACTGCTGAGCACATACAATGCATCACCAATACCCCACTCCAATGCTGCTTCTGGAGTTCTAGTCATCGAACAGCTGATCAACATCAGTATTTCATTGTGACTCACAATTCTTTTTACCATGGTGGTTCTTTTTCCCTCTACAAGTTGTGCAGGCCTGAACTAAAAGTTCCCTTTCAACTCTATTATTTATGGTTCCATACCACAATTATGAACTTCTTAAAAAGAAGCGATATATACCGTGCTTCCCCGAAAATAAGACTCTGTCTTATATTTTTTTAACCCCAAAATAAGTGCTTGGCTTTATTTTCAGGGAGGTCTTATTAATTTGGGGCGTGTGGAGCACGATGGGGCTCTTCTTGCTGTTTTACCTGATTTCCAGCTCTGCATTTAAATATTTTTGGGGAGGGCTTATTTTCGGGGGGGGGAGGCTTATTTTAGCGCATGTACTCAAAAGCCCGATTGGGCTTATTATCAGGGGATGTATCTATATACCCAAAGGTTTGCACAACTATTACAGTAGACAGTAGAAGAGAGATACATTAATGGAACTTCTAAATTTGCTGCTATCCAGTGGCCACTGGAACTTTGTAAGCCAGAGATGATAAGTCCTAATTAATTCAGAGTTAAAAACTGATACAAAAATTTAGGTTTTTTTTTAAAAAAAAACCAGATGAAATCAAATGAAGATGAAAATAACTTGGAATGTTTTAGATGTAAATTTGCTTATTTGAGAATGTGGGAAATAACTATCTCTACTTTGGTGTAATAGGGTTTTTAGCATAGATATTTGAATACAGTATTTAGTATTATCCCATGGTATATAAGGGTTAGATTTTATGAATTTTACCAACATAGAAGATTAAGTATATGACTAATGTTATAATTCTATGCAAGCAGACTTAACTGGGAACACACTGAAATGTACAGTTGAGTGAATACATAAAGAATAGCTATATATGTAGAAGATGGAATACCTTATTTTTGTAAATATTTCATATACCCTCCCTAATGCCAATAAACATTGTGGCAGAGAATGTGAATAATTATGTAAAAGCTGAGGAAAATGTGAGGCATAAATACTTGAAAACATTACTCGGATCCATAGCTTCTGGTATGTCTATAGATGTTTCTTTACCTCAAAGGAAGCAGCAGCTTGGTACGCAAATCAGTTTCTGCCTTGGAATTGCTCCATCCATTGATAAGAATAAGAAGCCCCTTGTCTGGCAAGTGAACGTGGGGTGTAGATTCTTGCACCTGCAAGAGGCTGTGATATCAAGATGATTATCTGGGTAAAACACTGGAATCTCATAATACCATTGCGCTAGTTACAAACTGTCTTTTCAATAGAAAGAAATGCTGAATTGGCTCAGTTCCCAGTCAATCCAATCCATACAGCATAAACATAGAACAGACCTTTTGTTACGAAAAGGTGGAAACTTCAGGCACCTTGCTGTAAGTGCCAGAGAGTGATGCTATGTTTCCAAGGTAATTTAATTCTCATCAGTGACATTCTCAGCACTTAATTTATGGTCCACTTAAAAAATACAGTCTAACAAGAAGCTGAAAGATAATTCAAAGACTTTCTTACATGATGTGTGTTGTACTGTGTTGTGGATCAGTTTTCCACCACCTGTTTGGATGTCCTCAACTGCAAGTACCACAGGCCATGTTTACCCCAAATGACAGAACTCTCAGCCAATGGACCAGTTTGAGGAAGGCACTCACATCCCCTTTTTGTTATGTGTAATTCCTTGAGATCTTGCTTTCTGCCCTGTGCAGTGAAAATAAAACATTGTATTGAGCATAAAAGTATCCAGCCTGTGATGTTCCGACAGCCATTTCATCTCCACCATTTTTCAATACAGGTAGTCCTTGATTTACATCCACAATCTGTTGTTAAGTGAAACATTTGTTAAGTGAGTTTTGCCCCATTTTACAACCTTTCTTGCCACAGCTGTTAAGTGCATCACTGCACTTTAGAAAGTTAGTAACCTGTTGTTAAGTGAATCTGGCTTCCCCGTTGACTTTATATACTGTACGAGTCAAAAAGAGGGCTGTGAAAATATTTAGACCCCTCACATCCTGGACATAAACTATTTCACTCTATATAGAGTACTGCACACCAGAACAACTAGACACAAGAACAGTTTTTTCCCGAATGCCATCACTCTGCTAAACAAATAATTCCCTCAACACTGTCAAACTAAGTCTGCACTACTATTAATCTTCTCATCGTTCCCACCACCCATCTCCTTCCACTTATGACTGTATGACTATAACTTTGTTGCTTGTATCCTTACGATTTATACTGATAGTTTCCCGATTGCTTATTTGGACCCTATGACTATCAATAAGTGTTGTACCTTATGATTCTTGATGAACGTATCTTTTCTTTTATGTACACTGAGAGCATATGCACCAAGACAAATTCCTTGTGTGTCCAATCACACTTGGCCAATAAAAAATTCTATTCTATTCTATTCTTTGCTTGTCAAAAGTTTGCAAACGGTGATCACATGACCTTGGGACACAGCAACGGTCGTAAGTAAGAACTAGTTGCTGAATTTTTTGTGAACTAATTTTGTGAATTTTGATTACATGATCGCCAGGATGCTACAAATTTTGTAACTGTGAAAAACGGTCATACTAGGTCACTTTTTTCAGTGCCATTGTAACTTTGAATGGTCACTACATGAACTGATGTAAGCCGAGGACTACCTGTACTGACAATACCAATTTTCAAGGACAGCATTTTTATAAAGGAAAGGGGGGGAAAAGGTAGTGTATAAATCACCATAATTGATATTTGCAAATTGCTGTTTATGCATCAAGGCTTGCAATACTACTGGGTTTAGGATTCCAGCGTTATTATCTTCTTTAACATCCAGTGGGGGGGTGGGGACCCGCTGCGTACCTAGTACAACCAAAGAAGGACAGAGAGCATAACAAACCCAAAGCTACCAGCCTCCTCAGGTTGCAGGAGAAGCAACTCGAACGCGCGCCTCGAGACAGGCAGAACCCAGCGACGGGGCGGGACAACTCGTTGCTAGGATTCCCAGCTCGAGTTATACGATTGGCCGTCAACACAGCAACGGAAGACGGGGCCTGTAGTAGGAGCGAGTGTCGCTCTTTGGCCCCGGAAGTGTTTCCACGGGGAATGTGGGGGGGTGGTTGGGACGCTACACCGGGTTTGAATGAATCGGGCTGATTCATCGCGGCCCGGCTGAGCGGAAGGTGTCGGGCGGGGCGAGGCGAAGTGGGATTCCACACAACGGCGACAGACAGGTAGGCCGCGTGCGAGCTACGCAGGCGCTGAGAGGGGGTGAGAACGCGCGACCGCCGGGCTCTGCTGGTAGGAGGAAAGGGAGCCGGTCTGGCTTGTGGAGGAGCTCGTAGGGGGTTGTTTCCAGGCGGGTGGCCCTTTTAGTCGGGTGGCCGTTGGTTATCTTCCCCCCCCCCCTTGTTCGGGAGTAAGGCTTAATGAGGAGACGGCGCCTTTAAACTCCTTTCGAGTCTCCTGTTTTTAATCCCAAGAGCGAGAGGCCCTCGGTGAAAAGAGGAAACTTCACGGAGGTGGTGAGGAGTTCAGCCGGACGGAGCTCTTGCCTCGAAAGGCGCCTTATCTTGACCCGGTTTGCGTGGTCACTTCGGTCCTGAGGGACGTTGGGTCTTCCTCCTGAGGCGGCTGAGAAAAGAGGCGCCCGGCATATGAAAGCAGGCTGAGGCTGCACTTGTCTGCCCTAAATGCCTATGGAGATTCAGCCAGTCATCCAGGTCGTGGTTGTCCCAAAGGTGCTTTTTTTCAAGAGTCAACTGGACTTTCTTGGGGTTTTTTTATTTTTCTTTGAAGCCGTTTCACTTCTCATTCAAGAAGCTTCTTCGGCTCTGACTGGATGGTGGGGAATGGAAGGATCCGGTCAGCCAGTCAGAGCTGAAGAAGCTTCTTGGATGAGAAGCGAAACGTCTTCAAAGAAAAACCAGAAAGTTCAGTGGCCTCTTGGGAAAAAAAAAGCATCCTTGCGATGTCTATCCTAAACTACGAGTGAACTTTCCTGAATTCATTGAGAGCTTATATTCCCTTTGAGCCTTCCTGGCCTCCATACAAGTTTGAGAGAGTCTGGTAAGGTTGCATCCCTTTGAAGTTGGAGTGATGGGACCCCTATAAAAAAACAAACAAACGGCAGACGCTTCGGTCATGTAGCCGGAAAAAGGGCTTATTTGGATTTATGGGACTTCAGAGCGACGCTTCCGATGCTGAGCAGCTCTGGTGCGCTTTGCTTGGCCCATTCTGTGTGTTCCTCATAGGAATTTTAGAAACCTGAAACAAAAACATTATGGGGGCCTTTCTGCAGGCATAATTCCTGCTTGATGGTAGCTCTAGCTGGGAAGACATTTATACTACTTTATCTGATGTGACAGCTGCACCTGTTCCTGGATCTGGAGGCCCCTCAGACTAGCAGCTTGGTCACTTCATAGCTTGACTACTGCAATGTACTGTATGTGGAGCTGCCTGCCGTGGCATGGGAATGCTTAGATAACTTTTATTGTCCTTTTTTTTCTGTGGGCTCTCTGGCACACATTAAAAATGAAATTCTGTTGCCTGCTCTCAAAAGTGTATGCATACATAACACACACATAGATATGTTGTATACATATATATGTATACATACATACTATATACCAGGGGTGTCAAACTGGTGGCCTGTGGGCCGGATGCATCAAGCACAGGCCACACCCACCCCAGCTCTGAAAAGGCAAAATCGTGATACATCATGATGTCACGTGACACGATCGAGTTTGACACCCGTGCTATATACATTTCTTCCTACATTATACATTTACATGGGTATACTTTGCGAGCTGCACTGGTTGTGAGTTTGTTTCCAGGTGAAATTCAAGGTGCTGGTCATTACCTATAAACAACACCTTTCATAGGGCCTAGCCAATTTGATCCAGCCGGATCAGCCCATTTTGGGTTCCTTCGATTAATGCCATCAGTTGGATTCCCAGAAGTCAGTTTTTCTGCCTGGCAACCTGTTCTTTGAAATTAGGTTCCCCCACAAGATCCAGATGGCCTCAGCAGGAATTTTGAGAAGTCTTGCCTGGCTCTTCATCCAGGCTTGAGTGAAGTGATTAAAGACCCCTTTAGGTGGTGTGGATTTTTTTTTATTTCTGTCCAGTTTGTGGTCTTTTATTCCTTGTTTTATTCCTTGTTTTTCCTTGTTTACTTGGGGACCACCCAGAGTTGTTGGGAATTGGGTGTTATATAAATTTTAAACATAATTTATTTTGTAAATATTTTGAGGAAATCAAAGGCTGGCATAGAAGAAGCCAAAGTTAACTACTCACAATTTTTTCAGCTTCTACAGGTTCAGTATATAGATAATCTTTGAGTTATGACAGGACTTGAATTTCTGTCACTAAGCTCAGTGTCATGTGACTATTGCTTAGCAATGGCAATCCGGGCAGTTCTCATGGCTGTTTTTAACTGAATCCCATCAGTTGTTAGCTGAAGACCAACCCTGATCCAAACTGTTCAAGGCTTGGTCCTTCCAGACTCAAGCCTCCATTCCCCAAGCCAAGGTAGGGCCATTGCCCCTCCCTCAGCTCCCCCAAGTGCTTATTCTCTGCCTTCCCCAGCTCTGCCAGTCTTGGCTATTGTGCATCCAGCCTTGCAAGAAGCCCCTGAGCCACAGTGCAGCACAAACCCTAGGACATCCCAGTTGAACCCAGCACTGCAGTACAAAGTTGCAGTTGCCCTGGGAAGCTGCAGTCCCCTGGGAAACCCCAGCTGCCCCAGCCTTCAGTATAAACACACAGCTATTCTGCATTCTGAGGCCCTGCTATTTTGCACTCTACTGTCCCAGGTGATCTTTGCCCTCTTCTTGCTCCTGCTGCTAACAAGGCATGGCCATCCTGGTCCTTTGTGAAGCAACTGCTGACCACACAAGGCCTTCTTCCTCACCTCTTATAAGGTAGCTGCTGCTACTAAGCTCAGGAAGAAAGCCTTGTCCAGCCAGGGGTTGTTTCCTGAAGAGCCAGACTGGGCATGCATGGTCAGCAGGAGGAGCAAGAAGATGCCAAAATTCAGTTGTGGGTGACGAAATGCAAGGTGTTAAGGGACTGCAGAGTTCATGAGGCCAAAATTGCAGAGATGGGGGAGAAGATGGGTAGATGGAAGTTACACCACCCCTGCTGTTATAAGTTTGGGTGGACGGCCAAATGCCTGAATTTTGATCACATGACCTCGGGGGTGTTGCAGTGGCCATAATTTCAGGAATTGAGCATAAGTATCATTTGTTCAGTGCTGCCATAACTTTGAACAAATGGTCTTAACACAAGGACTACCTGTAGTTCATTTAGCATATTTTAGTAGATAATATTTTCACTAGTTATTTCTCAGAAGTTATTCTTGCCAAGAAAGCTGTTGGATGCCTTTTGCTTTTGTTGCTGTGACAACAATATTTAACTCCATTATTATAAATTCTGTTCATTTTTCTGTACTTCTGCTGTAAAAAGTAGATTTGAATGTAAGAATGCAAATGCAGTTCTACAGATGTTCTACAGATCTGAAGGATTAAAAAATAAAGCATTTCCATTTACTATCTTGCCCTGTATGCATACAGGTAATCTTTGGTTAACTGTTACTTCCTCAGTGACCATTCAAAGTTCAAACAGCTCTGAACAAGTTGTATTTATTACCAGTCCCCAAAATTTAGGCTGTGCTAGCACCACTGCTGTCACATGATTGCAATCCAGGTGCTCAGCCACCAGCTTGAAGTTATGATGGTTGCAGTGTCCTGCAGTCACATGATTACTGGTTTTAACCTCCTCTGCCAACTTCCCACAATCAAAGTCAATAATTGCAGGTGGCTCCTGTAAGTTGCTCCCCTCCCACTACTTTTTCTCCTAAGGATCTCAACTATGGAATACAAGATCCCAGGGATCTTATACTCCATAGTGTGTACTTGCTGGCTGCGCTTGTGCTATGACACTGCAGTCACACACCCACAAGCCTGCTTGCAAGCTGCCCAGGACTTGAGATTTCCTGCCAGCTTCCCCATTGACTGTGCTTGTTGAAAGCCAGCTGGAAATTGTGAGGTGGTTCTCATTGATGATTTTTGGTTAAGGATGGCAATACAGACTGCTGGGATTGCTGTTGCTAAGTGACATAGTCATTTGACATTATGCTTTACAACCACATTGCTTAGCTTATGCGGAAACATAAGTTCCAATTGCTGTTGTTAAGTAAGGTGTACCTGTACTTTAAAACTCAATTGGCTTCATTTTAATATACATTCAATTATATATTTATCTTTCAGCTATTGTTGGAGTACGTTGTGTGAAGTTTGTCCCATCTCAGTGATTTAGGACAGGTAAAAAAAGTAACTTTTCTATTACTCAGATTTACACAAAAAAATGAAGTGAATTATCTCAGTGTTTTTTATTTGCATTTTTGTAACAAGCATGTGTTTTACTTTGTTTCTGAACAAACAAGAAGCAAAATTAAGAAATTGAGGATGGAGGTAGAGCAAAATTTGGGCACCAAAATCTATAATTAGCTGTCTGTTTCAAATAAATAGCTCACTTGGAAGATTTTTTTTTAAAAAAATGTTTGATGATAATTTTGTACTACATTCTTATCTGTCTCTTAGGGTCTGACACAGGGATGCCTTCATAATAAGTGTTAGTTAATTGGGATATTTTAACTGAATGAAGAATGAAAACTAGAAATTTAAAAAGTAAAAAGCTTAAGATAATTAGGAAGTCCTGTTCATGGACAGTTTTTGATGCTCATATTCATCAATTATTAATTTTTGATGATTCAACAGCATTATGTCATGTAAAAATATTAAATGTCATTCAACATTGAAAAATGCAGGTATTCCATAACAGATAGTTATGGAAACTTGGTAATCATCCACTACACGGTCACGAACGCTTCTGACCATGACCAAATTGGGTTCTGACAAAAAAAAAAATCACATTTTTTTTTGTGGCCAATTTCCCCTTTTTGTTAGCACCTAGTTTCCAAAATTAGGTTTGGATCACGACCAAATTGGTTTGCAACCAAAGTTATGGAATGAATTATGGTTGTGGCCACAGGTTCTACTGTATATCTACCCCAAAATTACCATATTTATTATTAATGGGATTCAAATAACATGCTAAGGTAAAAATCCAACAGTCTAAATACACATTCATATATTTTATGTCTCTCATGAAGTCCTGCTTTGCTTATAGCCTAGTTTTCTGAGTGAATACATCTGTCTGGCTTCAAACAGCACATTAAGCCAGAATCTTCCACATTACAATATGCCAATTAAATGGAGGATAGAATGCTTAACAATGTTTCTTCTGGCAACTGTTCTTCCATGTTTGGGAACTCGGTCCTCAATAATTCACAAAACAAATATCTTAGTAGTTTTAATATGTTGATTTTAATTTATAAATTTGACTTCGATAAGTATGGTACTTTTCCAGTTAGTTCAGCTTATATTGTAGAGACAGATTGATTGAATTTTCCACCTATCAATACATAGGATAGCCTGTGTTTCTTAAATAAACAACTCTAACTTTATTTGCCAAATTGAAACTATTTTGTTTTTTAGGCTCTATAATATGATAGCCTGAGATGTTTAAAAAAAGTTTATTTAAGTTTGACCCATAGCATATATTAAGAGACCTAACTCCAAGATGAAATAGCCCATGTCTTCTTCAGCATCATCATATTTTTCTGCATTCTGCCTTTCTGCAATATTTTAAGATATTTCATTGCATTAAACTAATTAGGAAGAAAAAACATACATTATTTTCTTAATTTGAAACAAACCATCTTATTGGGGGAAATGGGGCAAGGAAAAGAAAGCAGGACCTGGACAAAACTATTTTTAAATATCTGCTTATAAATCCTGTCTTGAGAAATGTAATGCAAATGGTTTGTAGATGTGAACAATCTGTTCCTGGAGTTAGGAATAGATTTCTCCTTTCAGTGTTGTATAATAATACTTTTTGACTATTTCCCATGCATGAAAAACCCAGCATTCTTGATGCCTCTGAATGCTGGATATAACTAAGCAGAACAGAGTATATTTAAGCAACAAGTGGTGGTTCCAATATTATGTTAACAATACTGATATTTCAGCCCAAACTCTGGCACAAGGACAAGTATTGATATATGTGTTAATACTTCAAATTTAAAATTGCATCTATAGCAACAATCTACATTTATTCCAAGGTGCTTTTCAAAAGGCAACTGGACTTTCTTGATTTTTTTCTCCTTAAAAAGGTTTTGCTTCTCATCCAAGAAGCTTCTTCAGTCCTGACTGAATGGTGGGAAATGGAAGCAAAACGCTTTTTAAGGAACAAAAAAAACAAAAAAGAAGAGCCTTGGATAGTACAGTGGTCTAAAGCCCTGTTATTAACATCAGCTGCCTGCAATTATTGCAGGTTCGAATCTCACCAAGGCTCAAGGTTGACTCAGCCTTCCATCCTTTCTAAGGTAGGTAAATTGAGGACCCAGTTTGTGGGGGCAATAAGCTGACTTTGTATAAAATATACAAAAGTATGAAGGCTATTGCTTAGCGCATTGTAAGCCGCCCTGAGTCTCTGGAGAAGGGCGGCCTATAAATCAAATTAAAAAAAAAAAAAGAAAATGAGGCTGCCTTTTGAAAAGTACCTTTGGGACAACCATGACCTGGATAATTGAGACTTTCCATAGAAACCCACATATGCATTGCCTTTATTAACTTTGTCTAACACATCTAACATGCACAAAACAGAATTTTATCAACTTTTTATGATAAAAAGAAATTAATGTAATTTATTTCAAACAATTTCTATTTGACCACAAACTCCCCTCCAGGTTCACAAGACTATTGATTTAAAAAACAAATTAAACTTTCAGTTGATTCAGGGATGGGTCCACAGCTGTCAGATTTCCAATTCTATGGAGTGATCATTCCATGGGATTTGGAGAATTAGCAGAAAAGGAGCCACTTCTCCCCCCCCCCCCCCAAGTCTCGTAGAGGGAAAGAAAGAAGGGAAGCTCTTTTTAGTGCCAGCTCTCCATTTCCCCTAACAGAGTGGAAGACACCAAAGAGCCACTTACCTTCCAACAAGGGAAGGGAAGGAGAGTGAAAGAGGCACTTCTAAGTAAAGCTGTGCCCATAGGTGCCAGTGAAAGAGCAGCTCCATCATGGGGCTACCAGCTGCTCTTCTGAAGGCAGAGGCATGGTGGAGCTACTTCTGATTTCCATGTAGGGTTGCTGGCAATGCTGCCAGGAAGCTGTAGGTAGTTTCACTATGACTTCCTCACAAGGCTGCTAGTTCTGCCAACAGTGTTGCCAGGAATAGCTTTGTTTTGTTTTGTTTTATTATTTTATTTTATTTGTGTGTGTGTCTACCAATCAACTGATAAAAGTGCTGGAATTGTGACGCCTTGATGTATCTCAGTGGTTTACAGTTGATTGCTGGACATACAGTTAAACAGTTTCCTGCGGCTTAAATCTTGCAGGGCCTAAGATGGGAGCAGCTCTACTGTGGAGGGAAGCATCACTGAGGGTGGTACTCTTGCAATACAGCTGAACCTCTGGGGGGAGCGGGGGAGTAGATCTTTTTATATACAAGAGAACTGGCACCAGAAGACCTGCTTCCCTTCTCCCAAGCAGGAAAAGCAGGGAGAATGGCTTCCAGTATTCTAATTACACAGAGATTGGAGAAGTAATAGCAGAAATCCCACTTACCCCATTTTTTTCTTTTGGGGAGGGGGTGTTTTTTGTTTTTGGAAAACGTGTACAGGTAGTCCTCAACTTATGACCACAATTGAGCCCAAAATTTCTGTTGCTAAGCAAGGCAGTTGTTAAGTGAATTTTGCCCCATTTAATTTTTTTTTTTTGCCCCAGTTGTTAAACGAATCGTGATTGTTAAGTGAATCTGGCTTCCCCCATTGACTTTGCTTGTCAGAAACTGGCTGGGAAGGTTACAAATGGTGGTCACATGAACCTGGGGCAGTGCAACTATCATAAATAGTTGGGGTTTGGCCAAGACCCAAATTTAACATATAAATAGCGGAGTATCTTCTGTTTGCAGTGGGGAAAGGAAGAAGTGTAGAGGAGCCCTAGGTGCAATCAAAGATAGATTGGGCTGATATTTTGTGAAGTAGATAGAAAATTAAGAACAGATAGTCCTCAACTCACGACCACAATTGAGCCCAACATTTATGTTGTTAAATGAGAAATTTATTAAGTGAATTTTGTCCCATTTTACAACTTTTCTTACCATATTTGTTAAGTGAATCACTGAAGTTTTAAATTAATAACACGGTTGTTAAGTGAATCTGGCTTCCCCATTGTCTTTGCTTGTCAGAAGGTTGCAAAAGGTGATCCTGGGACACTGCAACTGTCATAAATATGAACCAGTTGTCAAGCATCCAAATGTAAATCACGTGACCATGGGGATGCTGCAACAGTCATATGTGTGAAAAATGATCATGTCACTTTTTTCAGTGCTGCTGAAACTTCAAGCAGTCACTAAGTGAACTGTTGTAAGTTGAGGACTACCTGTATAGGTTGGGTTGTCTTTTTGTTAATAGAACATTCTTATACTGTAAAAGTTTGCTTAGAGTTGAAACAGTGTTTCAGGATATAAAATGAAGGTTTTTTGAACAATATCTTGATTAATTAACTTAATTAACTTGTGTTTAGTAGGAGCTTCACTTTGCATCTAAATTTGGAGACTTCACTAAGAACTGGAAAAACATTGTAGAAAAAAGCTGAAAACCAGGTGAGTAGAGTGAAAAATTAAGCACATGAACTGGTTCGTGGCAGTTCTATTTAAATTGCTCAAAAATGTCATTCTAGCATCAAGGATATTGAGAAGGGCCATGTAAATATTTGTGTATTCAGTCTTGGTTCAGATCATGAGTTATGAAGAAAAATTTACTTTTATTGATTGATCTTTACCAAAATATTCACATTGTATTAATTGGATCCTATATTCACATTGTATTAACTGGATCCTTGATGATGATTTTAGATAATTAACTTTAATTAAAAGTAATGAGAATTCTTTTGGATTATGCCCTGTGGGCATGATTATAATTCTAACTTTTTTTTAATCTTTAGGGAAACCTTTAGTATTTTTAAGCTTTTGCTTTTGCCTGGCTACAGTTAGGCATAATGTGGTAAAACCAGAGACATAGAGAGTAGCAAGTAGCTAGAGATAGATATTAACCTAGAACTTCAGGCCATCTTGCTTACTGCATTAAAGTTCATGAAAAGCACTTCTTGATTCATAGCAGCAGCTACATCTTTTGCTCCTAGCTGACTCTGCTCAGATGTGCACACAGAGCAGCCTCTGTCCTGTTGTTTCAGAAGCATCTCCTAAAGGTTTTGGGAAGCCCTCTTGAATATTGTATTCAGTCTAGGTCACAGGTGGGAACCAGGACCTGCCAGATGTTGGTAAACTATAGCTCCAAGCAATTCTAGCCAGTATGGACAATGGTGGAGACTTGGGCTGTTCAAACAATTAGAGTGAATGCTCCTTTAAATCATTTGCACAGTCTTAGTGAGGAATGCTAGATGTTTTTATTCATCCAGAAGTCGGCACTTGGTGACATGCTAATAGTATTAAAAATGTTTCCAGTCATATTACCATGTTGCATGTTAAATATTTTACTATTAAAGCAATATAACAAACAGCAATGAGATTCATTTTCTTTCCACAGTATTTCATATTTAATGATATATGCAACAACTATGTAGCCCTTAATATTTTAACTAAAGGCATTTAATGTTTACTTTATGGTGTTCTTTTGGTGTAATGAGTTCATTAAAAAAAGCTTTTGATGCTAATTCAGAAATCTAATCTGTTCAGTGTCTTTCACATGCAGTTTTGATGCTAACTGACAAGCTGTAAGTTAATTAGCACAGAACTTACTAATGAGGATGTTAAAAATCTTCACTTTTGAATTATTTTTATATTGATGTGTTCTGGATAAATTGAAGGAAATTAATCTGCTGGTGTTGAGTTTTCTTTGGTTTGCTGTGCAGATGCTTTTTGGGGGTAGGTGGGATCAGAGGAGGAAATAAATGAATTTTGCAATAAAAAAGAGAGTTAAACAAAAAAGCTTATCTTTTTTAAAACTGGGGATAACCCAAAATCAGTACGCTTAAAGTGCAGTTGTTAATTAGTATGGAAGACAGCTTCTTGAATTAATATGTGGTGTTAATTAACAGGAAGTCTGATGTTGTGTTGTAATTACGACCAATATTTTTGACATAATGAGTGACTGAAGGTGAATTTTATGGAGAACAGTTTGGTAAACACATTAGAACCTAGGTATGCTATCTGTTTGTTTCTTTAGGAAATATGGATCGACTTCTACGACTTGGAGGAGGAATGCCTGGTCTAGGACAGGTTAGTATCCAGATTACCAGTAACCTTTTCTGAATTTAGATTACAAACTTAAATCTTGCCCCTCCCTGGAAAAATAACCATTTGAGGAATTACAGAATTACAATTCCAGAAATGGTATGTATAGTAAGTGCAGAAAAGTAAGCATATGTTTTTGATAGATTATCTGTCACATTGTAGAAGAGTACCTGCACATTTGCTGTAACAAAACATTGCAGTGTCCTCCTTCACCTTAAAGTTTGACACTGACTTTAATTTTCCAAACAGAACTTATATTTGCTCACTTTTATTAAGAAGCAAGATCTTTTTATTTGTCATATGCCCGGTTTTCCCCAAAATAAGACATCGCCTGATAATAAGCCCAATTGGGGTTTTGAGCATATGGCAATAAGGCCAAGCGCTTATTTCAGGGTTCAAAAAATATATAAGACACGGTCTTTTTTTCGGGCAAACACGGTATCATTATACATTCTGATCCATCAGGTACTGGAAAATTTCACATGATTTTATAAACAAAATCTTCCCCAATTAGTTAGCAGATGTTATTCTCAAACCGTTTGCATGTGCTCATTTATGCTGTTGCGACAGGGCTGTCACTTCTGCTCTATCACCTCAAAGTGAGATCCCAGATCTGCTCCAAAGTGTCATCCAGCTCTCTGGATCAGGTTTGCAAGAGATTAAAAATCCTCCCACAGGAAGAATATCAGCAATAAAACATAATCACATCATTGGATCCAGCTATGGAATACGCCATTTTTTTCACTCTTGTCATCCAGATTAATCTTTCTCATTTCTACAGGAATGACAGTTTCAATCATGTTCTTGACTTATCCATATAAACAGTAGTTGAAAAGATTGGGCTGTTGGTCTGAGCTCCGAGCTTGGCAATTTGGTTGCCAACGTTTTCTCACCATTTGAGGAGATATCATCAGTGCACTTCAAATTGTACTCGTCCATCAGAGCTCTGGTCTTTAAATACCTTATGTAATGCAAATTAGCGTGGATGTTGTTTGTTCTTTTGGTCTGATTTTGGACTGTTTGATTGGCTGGCTGTTGTTACTGAGGCATGGTCTTTGGTTTGTTGTTGCTCTGGTTGTTATTACTAAGATGTGGTCCGACGTGGCTCACAAGAAGTCGGACCACATCTCAGTAACAACAACCAGCCATTGAAACAGTCCAAATTCAGACCATAACTCAGAAGTAGCCGAACAAACAACATCCATGCTAATTTGCATAACATAAAAAGGTATTTAAAGACCAGTGCTCTTGACAGACAAGCACATTCAAGGAGACTGATGATGTCTCCTTAAATGGTGATGAAACGTTGGCAACCAAATTGCCAAGCTTGGAGCTCAGACCAACAGCCCAACTACCAACCTGAGCTACTTATATTCAAATACATTTCAGTTGAAAAGATGCCCGTGGATGTTTATACAACTGCTACCCACTGGTTTCAAAACAGATAAATGAGAACCATTTTATCAAATTTATTTATTTATTTATTTATTTATTTCATGTATTTATATGCCGTCTTTCTCCCGAAGGACTTGGGGCAGCGTATACAAGTTAAAAACATGCAACAATAAAAACCCCTTTTAAAATCAAATTAGATAATAAATAATAAATAATAAAACCCAGAATCATAGTCAGCCCATTTGCTTGAACAGCCAAGTCTTCAGGTCACGACGGAAGGAGCGGAGATCAGGAGCCGTGTTGACTTTATTAGTGCTATACAGATTACTTACTATCATTTTTAAATTGATATATCATTTATAGTTTGCATATTATTTTAAAATACGATCTACAGCAGTAATAAAATTGAAAGAAAGATCATCAGAACTATTCAACCAACAAGTGCCCTAATGAATACTTTGGTATATTTTTTAATGTAAATGTAAAATGCCTCGGCAAAAAGGATTGTTCAGACAAGATGCTGAAAGGAAAGCAAATTATCTCTCTGTTGTGAAGACATTCCAAAGTTAAAGTGCCACCACAGAGAAGGCTTGCTGTTTTGCAAATGCATAATATATTTCTAATACTCAGAACTATCAATGGACTTCTGAATATCTTAATGCATGAGCAAACTTTAGGGATGAAGGTATTCTTTTGGCTACCCAACGGCTAAGGAGCTAGATGTAAAACTATTCCTTTTGACTTCATACTGTGAGCTGCATTTATATTTCTCCCTATTTTCAATTATAGACTTTCTGCTTTAATACAAGGTATATTAGGATACAGACATTATTTTTCTCCCTGAAATTGAATATTTCATAGAATTTTTAAGACTGCGCTATTAGTTTAGGTATTTATTTTAGGTGATTGTACAACTAATCAAGAGTATAGTGTATTAACCAAAGCAGAGCTTTTCTTTTTAAATTTTATAGCAAGTATTTGCATTTTGCACTTTCTTCCAGGTGCTTCTCAGTGAATACTATTTAAAAATACATTTTTAACACTATGCAATTGGAACACTTCTGAGCCTCATTCTTTAACACAATAAGAGATTCATAATTATTGAAGTTTTTCTTAGTTAGAAAATTAGGAAAAGAGACACATGCTGAATTTAATATATTAACTGTTACTTTGTTCTTGCAATGCAGCATGGTGTAATGGTTAAGGTGCTAGACTAGGAGTGAGGAAACCCAAGTCGTTGCTTAGGCATGAAAGCCAGATGTGTATCCTTGGGCCAGTCACTTCCAGTTCAGTCCTAATCAGCACACCACTCTGCATAAGATCTTGTTGCATCATGTACTGATAGCTTTCTTGTAAGAACAAGGTAACACAAATAATAAGTAGACTTTGCAATCATACATGACAAATACTAGGGAAAAAGCCTCAACTTTGTGGTTTTTTGTCTCCTGCGGAGATCTATTTTGATAGTGCGGGTTTGTGATAAATAAGTCAACATATTTTTAAAATAAGCAAGGAAATTGGTAGCTTTCAGCCTCCTTTGGTTAAGTAATGACAACATAATTAAAGTAATCAGTCTCATTATGACTGACACCTTTTTATAAGATGGATTGTCCAAGGTGTGAAGCTAGTCCAATTTGTCCAGGAAGGCAGAAATCTAGAGGCAACTTGCATCTAAACATGGAAGACTGAATACTGGTTGCCTGGAGCCTCTGATTGAATGGGAACTGTACTGCCATTCCACACTGCAAAGCATTAAATCTTTTCAAACAAAAGTAAAGAATTTTGCTGAGTGTTCTCCTCCATACTCTGTTTCATGCTGGTCTGGAGGTTCTCAAATATTTGAGGACAGATTTGGGGGTTTACAAACAATAGGAGAAATGCTTTCTTCCAGTTTCAGTTAGTTGAGGCTTCCACTAAAATCAAGTCTTTCATGAGCATAAACACCTTAGGGGTGCAATCTGCAGTATTTTCTTACATATAGAATATTATTAATTTACGGAAGTCTCTGAAATGCAATTGAACAACTGTAGAAACAAGTCTTTGATAGCATTGGAGAAAAATCCTGCTACAGAGGTGTTGAAGGTATTTTTTAGACTAAAAGCTGAATAGAAGACCTTTGGAAAATCATGAAATTCTGATGCATCTCTGCTTGTTAATGCTCTATCAGCAAAATAAGACGACTTTCACTAATTGTTTCTGTATCCGCCTGCCTTCTAAAAGCTATTCTGGACAATCAGGATTCAACAGGGAAGTGGTGGTGGCATGTAGTTCGGAGAGCCCCAAGAGGAAGGAGAAATTGGGAAAAATGATACCATTTTTCTGTAAGTGGAAATAGATGCTAGAGCAAATGCCACTGTTGTAAGAGTCCATATCGTAATAATAAATTGCAATTTACATGTGAAAATAGATTTCGAGTCTCTTTTACCTGCTTATAATCCATGCTTGGATTTGGACTCCATCATCACTTACAGGACTTTACAGGATTGTTAATTTGTAGTATAACTAGATTTCTCTGAGGATTTTTGTACCTTAGTAAGTGAACTTGGAAGGTGAGCAGAGTTGGTCTGGTTAGCATTTCTATAGTGGACCAGAATCCCAGGCTCTCTGTTCAACTGGGATTTTGGGGGAAAAAAAACAGAAAAACAAAAACAGAAGCCTAGGAAAACCATTGATGCAATCCCTCCAAGGATGGATGCAATCATCAAGAATTAAGCTGAACTTTTTACTTTTTATCTCAAGATTAGATTTAGACATGTGACTGCTGTAATTGGTAGGATTTCAGCAATTTGAAAGTTGCAATCATTATGCATGCCAGCTATCCTTATATGATGGGACCTCACAGAACTGTCAATGATACATAGTCTTCCTATGTTTTAAAAAGATACCTTTGGGTTAAAAAGATATGCCTGATTGGTTACATTTGAATTGTTTTCTATTATAACAAATTCTCATTCGAATACTTTCTTTACTTTTGAAGGTAAAATGTGTTAATGGCTTTATCTCCCAGAGCATTTTAACATGAGCATCGTATGTATTGTTCCCTGTTTTCCCATACAATTCAGAATACAGTAAATACTGGTGATAATATTTATAATATTTGAAACTTTTCTTCATGAAAAGTAATGCACATTATGTGGGATAAACTTTTATACATGTGATGTGTTAAGATTACTCTCTTTTAAGTAGAATATAGGTTGGTTGGTTATAACTGTATATTTTGCCATGATTATACATATTTTTTTTAATTTTATTTATATGCTTTATAAAATTTATTTAATTTTTTAAAATTGTATTTATATTATTTATTTATATAAATAAAATTTATTTAATTTTATCTATATTTATATAATGATTGAATGCACGTCCAACTTAAAGATGAGAATGAGATTTGTATGCCCATGACTGACTTGATTTGAATTTTTAAAATATATTTCTAAATTTTAAATCAGCTTATCTAAAATACTGCATACTGTGCATAATATCGCATAAGTATGACAAAAGTCTAGATAAACAATTCCAACATCCAGCATACACTTTTAGAATTAGACCCAAACTACTTTTGAAATTTCCTCAGTTTTTGAAAGCAGTTTACTTTCTTAAGCAAAGAATTCCTATTGTTACAAGGAAACAAAATAGTATACCTACAATTGTATAAACTAAAAGAATTTGCACCAGTATAGAAGATTGACGAAAGATCTGATCATGTTAATTAGTACCATTTTCTGCTCTATCTGTCTGTTTCAATGAAGCATATAGAAGTCAAAATCTGACCTGTTACATGTTTTTGAGACCACCTGGATATTTTTGTGAAACTCTTTGAATTTAGACTAAATATGGATATAGTTTTGCTGCTCCTGGCTATGACACACTACATATTTCTGATTATCAGTTGAAGAACTCTGCATTCAAGCTTTAGAAGTGGGCACCCCCATATCTCTTTTCTGTGCCCAAGAAGAGAAGATACATGCCTATGATAAACCAGGGTTTGTTGAATTCATAGTTTGCTTTCAGCTAAGTTCCAAGAACATTGATTTTGGATTCCATAGTACATTTGAATGTGCCTATTACCTTCTGGAGAAAAGGATTAACAGTCTTTTAAGCTAGTTGATTGCACTTTTTCTGACACCGAAGTGTATATTAAGGAAGATAACGGTATGGGTGAATTTTTTAAGAATGTTTTCATGGATTGTATTTTTTTAAGTTAAAGTTGTAATACTGTACATACACAGTATTCGGCACTATTTTTTTTTTGCAACAAACATGCAGAAGAGCAAATAATTCTCACTTCCCAAATAGCAGATGTAGGTATCCATGCGTGTTCATAACCTTTATAATGAGCAGCATTAGAACCATTCTCTTGTTCTTAACATTTGCTGGTATGCATAATGTACACAAAGCATGTGAGAGATAGGACATAGCTATACAATTGCAATGTTCTCAGCAACGGTTCAGAATTTACCCATGTTATCTGGTAAATTTAAATTAAGTGTTCTTGCTGCATTTCCTCTTCTGAATTTTAAAATGTCATTTCGAGTGCACAATAGCACTGACAGCTGGTGACATGATGACGTGGGTGGGTAAATAACCCAGAGTAACACTGTATACAGCCCTCAAAAAGAGTAACCGAAACGCTAAAAAGTCTGCCCTTCGTTACAGAACACTATATCTTGTCATATTTGCTTAGTGCAACTTCAGCTCAGTGCTTTAAATGGTACCCAGGGGGAATAGCTAGAAAGGTAGATCTTTTATTTTAAAAATGAGCATGGAGGAGGGGTGACCTGTCTCTTAGCCGTGTTAGCACTTCTACTGGAAATAAAGAAGCAAGAATTGCAAATAGCTATTTTGTTTGAATAATCGGCTTGCCAATTAGCCATCAAGTGCTTCCATCTGTGAAATTGTTGATCAGATGGGTTGGTTGGGACACTTCCAGATTAGGGCATTGTACATGGCACTTGAAAACTGTCACTTTGAAAGGTTTCAAGTGCTGCACTGCTTGATGCTGTAGAATTGATAAAACCTGTAGCACTTAAAAGACCTGCCACTGATCTAAAAATCTTGTTGAATCTACTACTGGTCTAATATATGTAGATCTTAACCCTGTAATCTAATTTCATTTTGGATTATGTAATAGCGATGCCTTTTAAAAGGACTAAATGTAAGGACTGTTTCTTTTAATATTTCAAGATCAATATAGTAAGGTTGCTTTCAGATACTGCCTTAGGTCTCTCCTTTGAAAGCTTTATGAAGTTTGATATTTCAATAGTCTGATGTATTAGGAATTACTGTAATATCTTTTACTTTGCCATTTATCTGCCTACAGATAAATTTTGTATTTTTATTTAACTGTAGTGACATTTCTAAAGCTGTAACCTTTTATAAATATGATCAGTCAGATTTAAAAGGTAGAATAAAAACATATGTTAAAGAATATTGGTCCACATCTTTTCCTAAATAGTTCCTTGAAAAAATATATAAATGCAAGATGAGGGGACTTTTAATATTGATCTTATTCTGCTCAGACTGCCCTTTCCTGTTCTGCTCTTTAAGTAAATTTTGAAGCTGTGAGTAGAAGTCCAGTCTTGCTCTCAAAAAGGAAAAAAGAAGGAAATTTGCTTCTAGCTTACACATTTCTTCCTATGTATTAGGCTAAGCGTATTGGGCTATCCTACACACTACAAATCCACCTTTGAAGATAGGAAAGAATACCTTTTGCTTGACAAATGTGGACTGAATCCCTATCCTTAAGTGTTTTACTATTGTATTTAACTTCTTCAGTAATATAACTGAGTTTAAATGTCTTTAAAGTTTCCCCCGTGAAATAAAAATAATAGAAATCTGTATAAATATTGAAATGATCCAACAATGAGACAGAGACAAGTACTTGCAGCCTTTTTTTCCTTTCCAAAAAATATAGCTTTCAATGTGGCTTTGCTCAGAGAAGAGTCACCATGTCAACCTGTTTGCATTTCCACTTTTTAAACATTGACTCTTCCCTCTTTGACTGCTGCTCTCTTGGTCATACATTTTCTCTCAAATAATTTATATAGAGTATTATTTAGATTATTTTAAGTCATAAAATCCAAAACACAGATATAATCAATATTCCACATCCTTTCTCTTGATACTCTTTAAAGCATTGTAAATGTCTGTAGCTGTTCTGTTTTTAATGTTCTGATAATCTCATGGATGGAAAATAATTTCTACTGTACCTAAGAAGGAAATCTTACAGTACCTTACTATAAAAAAGATATTTTGTTCCTGTATTGTTTTCGCTTCTTCCATCCTAATTTCTTTCACAAGTACTTATGGACTGCTATAACCTTATTTAATCTACAACACAGTTTCTCACTACATTTCATAAAGTAGACTCTTTTATGGTTTGTTGCTTAATAGAGTGCAGATATCAACTAGTATAATCTGTGGACCTAATTTAATGTTCAAGAAGTAGTCCAGTGTATTCTGGATTGGACTGGACATAGATATTCTGGATCATTGCCAGGAACAAAAATGTAAATTAGAAAAATGATCTTTATTATTCTATACCCTAATATGGAAGGAACATAACTGTCTATATTGCCTTTGCTTTTTAGCAGTCTAGAATAAAATTGGCAAGCAGGTTGATGGGAAGGTGATATATGCAAAATGTCATACAGGTTGATACAATGATTTTTAATCCATGCTAATTTTAAATATATGTAAATACATAGCTGTCTGACTGAGACAAACTGATGAAATTTGCAACAGTAGTAGTCCCTGCAATGAAAAACTGCTAACAAGTTTGTAATGGGCACAATTAAAAATGTTTTGTGCAAAAAGAACAGGTGTTTGTACCAAATTATGATATCTGTTATGGCTGCACTGGAGTTGATTGTTGCTGATTAAGATGGAAGTATAAAGGGTTAACTCACTTTTATAATGCCTTTCATAAAGTGGAGCAGCATTGAGTCTACAATTTTGGTCATAGTTTGTGATGGTCATTAAGCGGCCTATCACATGACTGTGCCCTGTTTTATGACCTTTTTTTTTTGAATGGTCATTAAGCAAACAGGTCATTAAGCAAGCCTGCTGTTTGTTATGGAACATTTTTTCCGTCTGAAAACTGAAAGTAAAGACTGGTTTCCAGTGAAATCATTGCAAATTTCAGTGATTGCAAGACACAGCAAATGGCTGTCATTGAGCACTGGTTGCTGAATACCCAAAACGTAGCCAGATGACCTGGGGGATGGGGTTTGTCAGAAATTTGAGTCTGAAGCCTGTTGTAATGTTAAGGGGTTGCTAAGTGATTGGTTATAAGTCAAGGACTACCTGTACACCGATTAAAAATAGAATCACTGCTCAACATGAGAATCTGGAAGTGGAAATGGAGTGAATCATAAAACAAGGTCATTAAGTAAACACAACAGTTAATAAGGAAGTCCACAGTTCACTATGGAGCACTTTTTTCCCAGAAAAATAAAGTAAACACTGGTTTCTGGCAAAAAAAAAAAAAAGTAAATTGCAGCCATGTGATTGCAGGACACAGTGAATAGCCATAAATGAGGGCCAATTGCTGAATAACCAAAATGTGGTTAGGTAAGGAGGGTGGATGTTGTCAGAATTTTGAGTCCTGTGTAACTTTTTTGGAGGTCTGTCATAACTTTAAGCGGTTGCCAAGTGACCCATCATAAGTCGAGGACTACCTGTATACCAATTAAAATAGAATCACTGCTCAACATGAGATTGTGGGAGTGGAAATGGAGTGAATTTTAAAACAAAAATATTTCTACTTTATCCAAAATCTTTCAACACCTCAAGAAATTGTAACAATGGCCTAATTGAAAAGATCACACTGATTTCAGGGCAGATCTGCCAGTCATTCAGTATTTGCCTTCCTTAACCTTCTGTGATGTTTAACCTAAAGCTCACGAGGTCTAAAAGTATATAATAGATGAGTTTCACTTACTGGCCATGCACGCCAAATCACCGGTATACACAGACTTCAGTCCCAAATCTTTACTTGTTGATCTGAACAAGTCTGAATGGGAGTTCTGTGCATGTTCCTTTAAGATGCATAGAGTCTATTGTGCACCTAGGGATCCTGTAAGTCCAGTCTCCAATTGTGCAGAAATTCTGCTTTTTTTCAAATTTATACTCTGAGACCTCTGATTCAGTTGTCACCTGCTTACAGTAAGGCAACACCCAGAGAGTGAATCCAGGTATGCATAGAACTAAAGGAGAAGGACCAGTGTAGACAATCCAGTTCTACAGATCAAGAGTCATGGAAAAGGTTATATAACAGGTTGAACATTGCTTGATGAACCTTACAGTGGAGCAGAAGTCTAAGCCTCTTATTTGGCTTACAACTTCACACAAAAGCTGTCAAAATGGTGGTGTTTAGATGTTGTGTTCTACTCCATATATTCATGTTACTAAAATTATTCTTAGGTGGCCCAATTATTAGTAAAAATATAAACTTGCTTAGTTATTCACTTCATTCTGTTTCTGTGCTGTTCCATTCCTAAAACTTATTGTCAATTGTGCCTAATATCTTGAGAAAGATATTTGCAACTTCTGATACAATTAGGCAGAATTGCAGTAACATGTTACCATTTCCTTTGTTAAAGAAAATCATTTGTCCCAGACTTCTATTGTAAGTCTGCAGACTGTTGTGCATTTCAGAATACTTGTACCCTTGATTACTTGTACGTCTTCATGTAGTCATGTGTGCCTTAACCATTAGATCATTCACAGATTACTTCTGGTATATAGTGCATAATAAACCGTATACATAATACAATTATTTTTAAGAGGAAAATGCCTCTTTTTGTGCCATCTGAAGTAGCACACACTCTCAATTGTCTGTAGGTGTAACAGCTGAAAATCTGTACTCCAAGAGTTAAGTCAGCATGAAAGAATTCATTTCCACTTTAATGACCTAGCCTTGCTGGGTTAGGACGATGGGGAACATGCTTCTGACTTGCACTCCTATTGCCAATTAACACCTCCTATAACAGGTTGTCTCAGCTAGTCATTGAGGCAGAGGCAGTAGAAGTAGTTTACATGCATCTTGTTTTTCACACTAGTTGTTTAATACTCACAAAATTAAGTATTAAAAGGTTCCTATTTTTATTTTATTGGGTAAGAATAAACATGACAGTGTTGGATAGTTGTACATTTGCTTATGTCTGTTTTGTTGTGTTTATATTTTAAAGGGGTTTTACCTAAAAAGAATGGATGGAAATAATATTGGATCTAGCTATCTAATAATTTTGTTACAGTGGTATCCTTTATAATGACATTTTAAAGACGTGGACTACTTTTTCCACATCTAAAAACTTTTTTTTTTAATGTAGCACGGTTAAATGGGGAAGATTATTCAGTAGGAGTTTTAAGTGATTTTCTAGGTCTGTGGTTCTTTTTGTAGCTGTGGCTTTATTTATTTTCCATCATTTACATTTAAAGAAATGTATGGTGACGTAAAGCGCAGTGCTCTAAAATGACACTTTGATTCATGATAAATCAGCAGGTATTCTAATAACATAATAAAACTGGCTAAATAATTGATACCAGTTCACACTAAGAGAAAGGTGGAGTAATATACCTAAAAGTGTTAACAAATTTGCTAAAAGGCCTGAGTAGATAACACTTTAAGGCGTTAGTTTTATGCTGTTAGAATGGCAAATGCCTTTTTTAACACTTAGTCAACAAGGGCTGCCCAAGGAAAAGTCACAGCTTTTATAGTTGGATTATATTCGAATGCTCATGAAGAAAAGTAATGCCTCATTTTAATCTCACTGGATTGATTGTCTTGATCTTTCTTCTGTTAGGTTTTTAGAAACATTGTATATGTATTTTAAAATGCAAAAATGTTTTTTTAATTGTAAAAAACTACCTTAAATTCTGCATTAGCTAATAAGGAATGGCTAAAAGAAATGATTGATGCAGCTTACAGCTGATGCGATTGCCCTGCAGGCAGGTCAGTTCACTGTCTAACACTTGGTAGACAGTTTAGTCAGAAAGAAGCATCTGTTTCTTTTCTTAAAAAGTATAATCAGGAATGATTTTCCTCACTTGTTTTTGTATGCACTGGATACAAAAGAACTTTTAAAAGCCATAAAGTTGTACTATTTTATTTTTATGGCTTACTTTAGTTGTAAGTAAACGACCAAATTTAAAGGCTTGCTTCGGTTTTAGTCTTTGGTGATGATGTTAGCACATTGATTCTCTGGGGATTCTCATGCATCTGGTATATCAGCGAAAAGTATATTTACTTTTCATCACCTTTGTAGATCACTGGTTGCAATGGAAAATGACAGGCAGATGTGGTTTGATGTATAATCTTAACAATTTAATATACAAGCGCTGTGCATCTTCATTAATGTTGCCCAGTGGTAAATGGGAAGGGAAAGTAGAGGAGAAAACACAAGAATCTTCTACAGTTAGTGGTATACAGATGTCAGTGAGCTTGTACATAGGTACAGAAGAGTGTAAAATAATCCATCATTCTGGTGGAACTAAGGGTGCCCAATGTGTCTTGCTATCTACAGTCATTTTCTGGCCATCATTCTTGATTGGATCAGTATCTGTGTGTTTCTTCTAGTCTCTTAAAAATAATTTGCTGTAAATTACTGTAGTAATTATTACAAAAGTAAAAAATATTTACTTTCGTACTTAGAATGGAAACTAAACAATTTACATGATTGAAGATTTTAAATACAGTTTTGTTTAAATAGAGATCCAGAATTTTGCTTCAAAACAATACCATAATGAATCATATTTGTGTCATTGCTCTGAAAGTATTCATTCTGAAATACCATAATAATATTCAGAAAAAGTATATGATAGGGGTAGCAATTATGCACTCTTATACAAAACACTATATTCTCAAATGAATATGCAAATAGGCTCTATAGCTGAATTGGCACATGTAAGACAAGTTAAAGATAGCAAGCCTAGGATAAAAGAACTGATTCTCAATTGTATCTGAGAAACATATACCAGTGGAATGACAACATGCAATGGAATCGATTCATTTGCCGTTATTAACGTCCTGAACACCAGATCTATTCTAACTATTGAGAAACCCTCAAGATTAAGCACTATAAGTAAAATGAGAAGTCCTGTTGACCAAATGGCTGTTGGCTTATATCAAATGAAACTATCTAGTTTTTCTTTGTTAATCATAAGATTTGGCATAAGATTTTAAATCAACTAATTGAATACAGTATATGGTATAGAGCACATTAGAGAAATTTGTTTAGGAAATTTTGGAAGATAGAAGAGGGAATACTATATAGTTGTATGCTAACATGTGGTTAAATTAAGAAACTTCATTGACATCAGTGAGGGCAAAACACTAATATTTAGAAACCTCTAGGGAAAAAGATCTTCTCTAAGCAAATACACAAAATAACAAAATAGTTCAAAAACTGATATTAGCAGAATGAAATATTAGAAGTTACATTCTGTACTTAGTATTATTTTAAATAGTAGTATTAGGACCAATTGTGTGATAAATCCAAATTATTTAACAGTAATACTGGGTTTTTTTTCAAAAATTAATTGAAAATGATGATTGTGTATAAAAGGAGGAAATAGAATTGAGTATTCCAGAGTTCTGAGCGGTAATGTGGAGAGATCAAAATCACTGAAACTTTGTTAGCAAACTTTCTGCCACTAAATTTTATATTTTCTAATATAGTCCTTCCTTATAAAACATTCTTAATAGTTACCTATGCTCCCTATTAATTATTTTCATAATGGCTATCATTATTGCCATGAACTGCTCTCTCATTTGTAGTATTTAGAGTGAAGTCATTTGCAGGAGTTAAAAGCAGGATTTCTAAATTGTGGGCTTTGAATCTCTTGTAGATATCTACTTCATCTTTGAAAATTCACATATTGATATTTTAGGGCTAAGTACATCTTCATTATATTTAAATAGTTTAAATAATTTTAAATATAATGAAGCAAACTAATAAAGTGTTAAGTAGAAATGCTTATTGCATGCTTGATTATTAGCATATATTGGTGGTGGTGATGGGTTCTGTGAAGTTATCCTTGGTCACAAACCACAATTAAAAGATTATTTTGTACTACGTCATTATTCATAGGAATTGCATAATTTTAATTTTGCGGTGCTGTAGATGGCATTTTGCACTTGAACAATACATAATTTTGGCCTTGGTCGTCATTCACACCTGGGACAATTGTGCTAATTTTTTATTAGCTACTCATAAAGCAAAGAGCAGAGTATTTTGTTCACAGCTTTTCTGCCTAGGGATTGGAGGTCCATTTTTTCTCTCACTGCACCAATGGATCTGCAAAATGCTCCTGTAGCCTTTTTCCAAGTTCTCTTTAACTAAAAACTGATGAAGCAAAGGGAAATTGTGTTTGTGTTGGTGCCAGTTAATCATGCTAGCCTAGCAGCATTTATATTCACACCACTGTAAGAAACATGTAGTTAATTGGAGATTGTGTGTATGTGAGAAGGGGAGGGAGAGGGAGAAAGAACAGTATGTATAATTTATTATTATTATTATTCTGGCTAGATAAATACTGCACAACCAAATAGATTTGACTGGAATTGAGAAATATATAAATAATAATCGGCATTGTATGAATGGGAGAAGGATCTGTGTAATCTTCATAGGTGCAGGGCCAATACTAACAGTCATAGGGTTCACATATTGTGCTAGGATGCAATGTGACATGTAAGGTGAAGCCAGCTAGTGACTTGCTGAAAAACGAGTTTATGACAGATGCAGAGTTTGAATTACCAGTAGATCTTCTAATTCATAGTTCAGTGTCTTACTAAGCTTGTTTTCATATGTTCAGGGAAGAATATTGAGTGTTTCACATAGATGGAAACAACCACAATAGCCCTGTATTCTTCACATGAGTCTTTTTAAATGGTCAGGGAAGAAAAAGTTGAAACCCTTCTATAGTAGAGTAGGGGTTTGGGATTGCTGCTACCATTTTTGTTTCAAAATTATGCATTTAATAGAACCGAACGTATTCCTGCAGTGTCTTTTTAGATGAAGCTCATTTTATTTATAAAATAGAGTTGTCTATATTATAGAGTGTTGTTTCTTTATCTAGGGACCTCCAACGGATGCACCTGCAGTTGACACAGCTGAGCAAGTTTACATTTCTTCGCTTGCACTTCTAAAGGTAAATATTTGTGTGTTTTTTAAGTATTGTGTAAAGCACTGAATATATTATAAGCGGGATGTTTCTGCTGTGTCTTATATCAAAAGTTACATTTTCAGGGGTATTTAAAAATCAGGTATGAGAAATGGGAAATCAGAAGCTCTCCAGGTGTTGCAAAAGTACAGCCCACAGCAATGGCAAAGGATGCTGAGAGTGATGTGGTCAAACAACATCTAGATAACGCTACCTTTCAGATACAATCATTTGTCATATTCTTAACTTCCGTTCAGTTTTTCCTCCTGGCCAGTAAAAATTGCTCAACACTTAGCATTTAATGAGTATGTTCAGTTCTCATTGAACTCTTTATGGGTTCTTTGTTCTTCATTTTTTTCTTCACTGTATATTTTAAGTGATCGATGGCACTGGTAAGTAGCTTTAATTTTACTACTTTGGGCAGTTATCTTTTCCATGCCTATAGATGCTTTACACATAACCTCTAAATGTAACTTATTCAAATTATTCATGGTTTTTATATATGGTACAACATAGGATACAAAGTAAAATGGTACTATCTTTATAAGTCCCACTATATGGCATATATTGCAGGACCCTAAATGAGAAAGCTAGCAGAGCATTGATTATTATAGTTAGTCTGTTGTTCTCAAACCTGGGCAATAACTGGCACACTGATCAAAGAAGAGAAAAGCTATTTTATGGTTAGAGATGACACTTGTGCTATAAAAGCAGAGAAATTTTTCCCACCAGTATCTCACTGTTCTGTGTTATACTCTTCATAGGTCTCCAGGTTCTTTTTCCAATGAAGCTATTTTGAGCATAGATTTTGTAGATTGTTTCATACAAACAGAACTAATAGGCATTGGAAGGAATCATATATTTTATAAAGTACTCTCTTCTCTTTTTTAAAGGTATCATCTTCTGAGATATGATCCATTCTCTTGCGAGCCCATTGTCTTTTGCTATCAGAAACTTGATTTCTCCAATAATAGCTTGCTATGAATCTTTGTGTAAGACAAGTGATACTGTAGTATTTTCAAAGAAAGATGCTTTTAGCCTTACAGCTCTTAAAGATGTGAATATATAATAGAAAAGAAATTTAAAAATCACCAGAGAATCAAGCACCTGTTCCTTAAATATTATTCAATAGAATTCTGATCTTTCCAGATGTTGAAGCATGGTCGAGCTGGTGTTCCCATGGAAGTTATGGGACTAATGCTTGGAGAATTTGTTGATGACTACACTGTCAGAGTGATTGATGTGTTTGCTATGCCACAGTCAGGAACGGTGAGTTCTTTCAGTTAGCACATGTGCTATAACACTGTTACAATTGTACCTCAAAAATGTTCTTCCCCAACATGTTTAATTTTTTGAAAAAAATATTCATACATGCAGTGCATATATCCGAACTTATAAATAATGCGACTCTCTATGTTCTATATATCTTTTCCAATCATGAATAGCTATGTTGTTTGTAACTAGATGTTGCAGTTGCAAGAAGCATTAAAGTTTATGGTAAACAATATGAAAGGTTCAATCTGTCAGGCCCAAACAACCAGGCCCATACTTGAAGATTTCAATTAATTGTTTTATTGCTTAAGCCTATACACAGGACCTTCTTAAACTGATGGTTTGCACCTGGTTGAGACTAGATAAGGTTGAATGGCATTCAAGGGGAGGATGGGTGTCAGACTTTGCCCTCTTGTGCTCATGTAGGGATTCTAGACTAAATCCATTTTTGACTCCTCTTCAATTTTATTTTTTTTTAAAATATTAAATTTATACACTTGGGATATTAATTAAAAAGCTGGATTTTTATCTGAAAGCGACTGGCTAAGTGCCATAAATAGTGGTGATTTACTTTTTGAATTGCTCTCAAAGCATGATTAGACTGGATACATGGTAGGGGATGAAATAAGGAATTTTAGACAAAGCAGTCACAGCTCACTTCTTAGACTCTTCTAGGTTTAAATTGCTGTGCACTCCTAAAAGAGAGCAGTGAATACAAATGAATTAAATGTGTTCGTTAAAAGAAATATTTTTGTGATTTCTGACATCTCTCTTTGTTAGTAGATCATAATATTATGTCCTGAATCGATCATGAAAGTTTACTTGTACCTAAAATTGCCTTTGTTAATCTGCTTCCAAATGCAGGGAGTCAGTGTGGAGGCAGTTGATCCTGTGTTTCAAGCCAAAATGTTGGATATGTTAAAACAGACTGGAAGGTTAGGATTTTCTTTATTGACTATAAAATATGTTATAATAACAACCAAGTCCTCTTGATTTCCTGTTCTATCATTTATTAGTGTTTAAATATAACTGTGTTCCTTCTGAGCGGTTTATGATAGATTGCTTACATTTAATAATGGATTTAATATATTGTCAAAATCCAGCTAAGTATTTTCAGATTCCCATCACTGTTTTTCTTCATATATGGAGCAATTATAATATTCAATAAGGTTAAATTTCTGTATTAACACAATAGAAAAGGTAACAAGTAACCACCCTTTTCCAACTTTTCAACCATTGTTCTGTATACCCAACAAAAAGTATTTGGAAAAAAACAATTCAAAATATTTTTTTAAAAAATCAGGACTTCATTTGGAATGTCTCAACAGGTGCCATCTTTGTGCTGAAATTTTTATACTGATATAAAAGCTTATAAAAGCTTATAAGAATTAATGTTAACAAAAGTCTTGACCACCAAAGAGAACAGTGCAAATTGCTTTTTGAGGAAATCTCTACTTCTGCTTTAATTGATATTTAATCTTTTGATGTCGTTTGATCCTATCATCCATGCTTGAAATAGATATTCTGCGGTGAAAAGCCATCTTGGCTCTAATGTGTTCAGAGGAGATATTTCCCAAAATGTGGAAAGGATAAACATTGGATGGGAGGTGTGGCAACAGGATGAAAAACTGAGAGCCTGACCTACACTTGTTACTACACCTCCCTTAATGCTAGCACTTCTTCACCACATTTTCATGTTTTTATTATAATGTGGTGAGCATAAATATAAATGTTTCTCCTGGCGCTTTCTTTTACCTTAGTATTTTCTTATGCTTTTATAAATTACACTGTTGCCTTTCATATGTCCTGCTGCAAACAATTGAACTTCCCAATGCTTCCTTTTTTTCAGGCCTGAGATGGTTGTTGGCTGGTATCACAGTCATCCTGGTTTTGGCTGTTGGTTGTCTGGTGTGGATATCAATACTCAACAGAGTTTTGAGGCCCTTTCAGAAAGAGCTGTGGCAGTAGTAGTGGATCCCATTCAGAGTGTAAAAGGAAAGGTATGTGCTAGTTTATATTAATAGGGGAAGTGCCTCTTTTAATGTTTTTTTTAATCACATCTTGTATTGTGGATTCTTTTACATGGAAAAATTAGGAAAATATGTTATTTCAACCATCTCTTCAGATAAAAATATGAGAACTATCTTTCCCCTTTTTTTTGCTTAAATTAAATATACCTATCCTGATGTATATAGAAATTTTTCACTTCCTTTAATTATTTTCTGTACTTTTGTTCTTGAAGAACGCTTTGGTCTTTATGGGTAAATTAAAAAGAAACTAAAACAAACTTTTCTACATAGTAGGCATTTCTATTAAATCCAATACAGTTTCTATTTTAGGGTCAAGACTATAAATACAATTTAGGTTGGTAAAACCTTCAGTCTTTTCAAAATGAAATAGCAGGTCAAGATAGATTAAATCCTTCTCTAGAGATACATAATGTTCATTCTTGAGATGGAATAGAGTACTTTTTGCATATTCTCCAAAATAAAAATTTCCCTAACAACTTTGCAACCATTCACATTTTAGGGCAAGTTTGCAGATGAATGATTATGCAGAATCCTTATGAAAAGAGATTAACTTGCAAAGCATATTGGGTTATAGTTTGTCCTTTGTTGAAATCTCTTTTGTTCTTGTTTGATTCTTTTTTTATTTCTTTCTAGCCCCATATGCCATTTTCCTATTTCCTGCCTCATGACAGCAGGGAGCAGCTCTATTATCACCTTCACAGAGCTGTCTGCAAATGTGAGAGGCAATTCGATTTTGCTCAGCCACAGGGAGAGTGGATTAGAAAAACTACAGAACATACAGAAATTGGCTAGATGGTTACTGCTTTAAAATACTGCTGAGGTGTTTTGTTTCAGCATGCTTTCCTATTGTATTACAGAATAGTCATTCAATTAATATGTATGACATTTGTGCAATGTTATAAATATTTTAAGTATTTAAGTTTTTGTGTTAATGGATCTGTGATCGTAAGCTGGTTAACCAACTATAAATGTTGCCACTTTCTTGATAGAATGAAATGATCACTTGTATGAGTATAATAATAGCAACATATGGCCAAGTTAACTGTTAATTTTCTTTTTAAATGTCAGTATATTTCTATATGTGTGTCCAGTTAACAATCCCTCTCCCCAACAAAAAACCTCAAATGAGGTGACTTAAATATGTAATTGTAAAATACAAAATTATGCTTAGCATTTCAGGTTACAATGATACTAGGAAAGGAGAAAAAAAATCTAAGGCAAAGAAATTACTTCTCAGCTTCAAAATTTCCCCTATGATGCAAAACTATGCTTTTGTATTATTACAGACTGCCCATTGATTCATATAAAGGTTGATAACTACAGTGAGGATTTGGGCACTGTGGATGTTTCTATATTCTGTATTCCCAAACATTTTTTGTAATTCACTAACTTTTCTTGATAAATCTGTCTAATATAATCCTATCTCATTCGACACTTCTATAATTGATTGGATATATTTATAGTTGATTGGGTAAGCTTTTGTATTTCTCTAGAATTCTTAAAAAGTTAATATCTATATTTTCTAAAATTGAACTTAATAAGAGAGATGTGCTTATAATTCGGAGAATGAATTCTACAAGTTTTCATAGAATATCTCCTTTCCTGACAAATCAGATTAATACTTGAGAATATTCTCCACCTCCTTTGTGCACTTGAATATTAGGTAGCAGCTGAAATATAGGAGTATTTTTGCCTAACTTGTTGTGCCAACTCTGTTTCTGACAAGGCCTCAGGCCTGATGGTATTGCATTTAATCTACCTTATTGTAGTGAAGTTTTATATTTACTAGAAACTTCAGAACTTGGGCCAGAATGTTGCAGTGAAAATGCTGGTGTGTGCTTTTACCTATCCTGCAAGGAGTGTTTTAGTTACCTATTTACTTTCAACATTACCAAATAGCCTTCCTGAACATGGTGCTTTCATTCTATAACTAATCCTTTATTTATCAGCAAATCCATAAAATATCAACTTTTCAATCAGCAAAAAGTTCACAAAGATTTGGCAGAGCATGTCTTATTTAACTTTGATCAAATAAGCCAACTTTATATTCCTATCTTTTACTTCTAACAGTCTTAATATTTAATTCAAATATTGTATGATTTGATTTCTCTTCGATTCTTATTCATCCCATTGCACAAATTTCTTCAAGACTTTAAAAGCCATTTTTATAACAATAGAAAACATTTTCCTGGCCATTCTCTTGGTTAATCATTTTCCTTTTGATTCTTAAAACTTTAACCAGTTTCTTTTGTATATCCAGTGAAGTGTCCTTTTCCAAATCATTAACCTGGCATGTCATTTGTAATTCTACTTCTGGTATTTGTTCCACATTTGTCATTCTTCATAACATATTTTAGACATTGTATATCCATAGAAACAGACATCATTATTGACAATGTTGACATTATAATTTTTAATTTCTGACTCCATTCTTCAAAGATCTCCTTTAAGGTTTCCGATGTTTTGTGTCATGTTCTAAGTACTAGTATTAACTGGTATCAAGAACATGCCTGCATTTGATGACTTTTTCAGTTTGTCATTCTGAAGGTCTTCAATAGCTTTAAAATGGTTAATAGACAATTTCTGAAAGTGAGTAGAAAGTGAGGTTTGCAAATGAAGTGTCCTTTAAAAGGCTCTGCTAGATTTTGAGCAAGGGGGATGATCTCATTATCTCTCAGTGCTCAAACCCATGCAAAACTAATATCCTGTGGTCTCCTTGCAAGCAGCAACCATCTGGAGTATGTATGGGTGATTTCCCATCCTCACCTTATCCAGAGATGTTCCATGGAGCCAGTCTACTCACTGGTTCCTTGGTCTTTCTTCAGTTGTCAGCTCCACTTTCATGGAGATGTCTTCAGTTTGCCCTACCTACCCCGGAGGCCCCTATAATCAACCACATTGAGGAAGATGGAATCCAATTCCTATTCCTTTCTTTTTCCAGAAAAATAGAAACAGCTTTTTCATTTTTATAACCCAATATCTGCTACTATCATCATAAGAAAAGAAACCCAAACCACACACTTTGATGCCCCAAGCACAGAAAGAATTGAAAAGATCCAGAAAGATAATTTTATTGGAAAGAAAAGAAAGTACAGATAAAGGTTAAAAGAGTACCTTCAAATTAGTTATTGTTCCAAAAACTTTGAGATTGACAAAAAGAAAGCAGCTAGTTGAAAATATGACAATCCAAATACATGCCCACTTCTATAACTTCGGAAAATATATCAAATTCCCTTCCAAAACCAAACTCAATTTCAATGTACCATCTTAATGTATACTTCCATTTCATCAAAGCCTGAATTTATACAAGATTCTTGGCAGAGCTGATTTCTTGAGTGTGGTTTGTAGAAATATCTTGTTGATTTATAACTGCAAACACCAAGAACTGTTGTGTTCCATCTGCTCTGAACACTAGCATGGCACACTTCGGTATGTCTTTGCTTTTCCCCAAGTCACATTGGATCATCTGGTCTCTTGATGTTTCTAGCTTCAGTTTTTCTTAAGACTTAATTTTTTGTGCTTCTGATGGTTTGTCTTCATTGGCTACTCCACTTTTGTATGGTCTCCCAAAACTAGCTCTTCGCTAATTAGTTGTATACAGCTAGCACTTAACTGGTTCTACACCTGGAGAATTCTTTGGCCTGTAAGCCAACTGCGAGTGTAATATCTTCATAGAGTCAGAAAATGACAAGTTTGGGACTTCAATATTTAGGTGGAGAGGTTTGCATATAATAATGGATGCAAACCCCTCATCTACAATATATGTATGTATGTATGTATGTATGTATGTATGTATGTATCATACTCTGTTGATTCAATTTCAGCCAAATGTACCTTACTTCCGCTAAACCAATGTGTCTAAAATATAGAGGAAGAATCCTTAAAATTCTTACAATAGAAACATTCACTAGAAAGGAGGAGCTGAAATGTCCCCATCTTTATAAAATGTCTATCTTTATAGAAATGTTGGTTACATGAGCAATCCTATTATGTATTATGAGTAACTTTCAAAAATGGTTCAGCTTGAGTTCTATGCATAGAACTCAAGTTCTATTTAGAGACTATATTCTCTATAGTTCTGTTTAGAGCAGCGGTCCTCAAACTTTTTAAACAGGGGGCCAATTCACGGTCCCTCAGACTGTTGGGGGACCGGACCAGCTCGGTCGGCATGGCTAGGTGGTCATTTGACTGGGTGGGCGTGGCTACCTCATGTGACTGGGTGGGCATGGCTACCTCATGTGACTGGGTGGGCATGGCCAATTTAACAGTCTAAAGAATACACACAAATTAAACTTTAATTTGTTTTGTTCCTGGGAGTGTTTTGTTTTGCTTTTGTTTGCATGTTGCTCTTTTGATTGACTTTTCCTTTTACTAGATCGTTTTTTAAGTTGTTTAGGAGTCTAGTGGTCCACTTCAGGAAACTCAGTTTTGCAGCAATTCTTCTCAGCCCCAAGGAGCTTACAGTCAACAAATAGAACAAACCAGGGAAGGCATTGCCTCTCCTTGTTTTGGGTGGGTAGAGGCAAGGGACTCAGCCCAAGAGCTGGGCCTCCTTAGAGAGGCAAAGGAGCAGGTCTACTCCAGAACCTGGAAACAGGCACCCCTCAGCAGCAGCCTCCCACATACTTGGGACTGTTCCCCAGCCAAGTCCCCCAACCAGCACAGGCTCCTTTTGCTCTCACTCCACTGCTGCTCAGTTCCAGAACAGAGAAGAAGGAAAGGAATGCTTCTCCTCTGGGCTTGATTCCTCTGCCCCCTCCCCAATAGCTCCCTTGCCAAGATAACATGTTTCATTGTGGCCGAAGCAGCAGCCATGAGACCCAGGGAAGCCCCTTCTGCCACAAGGGCCTCCTCTGCCTTCCTGAGCTGAGCTAGACTACCAAGTATGGTAGCCTGCCTTCCCCCTTAATTGGTGGGGGGGAAGGCAAATTGAGGAATTACTAGACTGGCCTGCCTTCCCAGAAAGCGCTGTCTCTCTATCCCCCTCTCCATCCCAGACCCCAGTTTGACTATTGAAATTAAGGCTGGCTTCCCCTCAGCCCTGCTCTTGATCGGGGAGCCCATAGCCTCAATCTGAAACCTAAGAAGAGGGATAGGAGAGCATGGGAAATGTGCTCGCATTTTCCAATTAAGAAAACTTAAAACCTACAATGCTGCTTTTTCAGAATGCTGTGCCAAAAAAAATCTTTTCTTGAGCGGGGAGGAAGGAAACCACCTTTAGTGCAGGGCTCCTGCTCCCACCACCACCCTACAAACCCATCTCTGCTGTGCAGAGATGCCATCCACAGGGCCAGAGGTTGGGGGGGGTTTCCTGCTGGTGATGTTGCCTCGCTGCCACCTGACAGGCAAAATAGGGTCGACAGGCCTTCTTTATCACAAGGACCTCCTGGAAGGGATTTTGCCACTTCAGCTCCCCCTCGGCGTGCTCCCCAAGGGCAGATATTATAATTAAACTTTTTCTGCTCCACCGGAACTGGGCAGCAAAGGGTGAGTGTCCCGAGCAAGGCAGGGAGCAGCAGTGGCGGCATTCAAGGCAGGGGATTCGGCTGGTGCAAGGTGCTTCAGGGAAGAATCAGGGAGGTTTCTGACGCCATCATCTTTCACACACTTCCCTCCCTCCCCATGCGTGTCAGTCCTGCCGCCGGCCATGTTAGGCGGTGTTCTGGGAAGGCTTGCTAGCCCACCCCCCCCCCCCCCGCCATCCTGTCCGAAATGCCACCGCAAGCGTCCCAAGCAAGAGTTGGCGAGACGCTTCAGAGGCTTCTGATGCTGCCATCTTTCTTGCGCTCACTTCCCTCCCTGCCGCCCACCTGGCCGCAGTCTGAAAGATCGGGAGGGCCGTGCGGGAATAGAAAAGGCAGCAAAACTTGGAAGAGCGGAGATAGGAGAACAAAGCAAGCAAGTGAACCTTCAGCCTGCCGGCTGGCCTCTTTACTCTCCTTCACTCTTGAGGCAGCCTCTGGAACAGCAGCGGCAGCATAAGTGGCTGTGTGAGAAAGAGAGTGAGACCCAGACGCCTTCCTGCTCCCCTTGTCACAGAAGCATCAATCCCGCACTCTCTCCTCTCTGCTAGCAGCTGCCCTCTTCTCCCTCTTCCTCCTCCCTCTTGGGCAATCCTGTTTGAAAAACAGGGCAGCTGCTAGCAAAGAGCGGAGAGTGTGGGGCTGATGTTTCTGTGACGAGGGGAGCCGGAAAGCGTCTGGGTCTCACCCGGCCTCTCTTCCTCTCGGAGCCACGTGTGCTGCCACTGCTGTCCCAGAGGGCTTTTCTTGGAGGTGGGGGGGAATAAAGAGGCCAGCCGGCAGGCCGAAGTTTCACTCGCTTGCTTTGTTCTCCCATCTCCACTCTTGCAAGTTTTGCTGCATTTTCTCTTCCCGCACGCCCCTCCCAATCTTCGAGACTGTGGCCAGAGCGGCGGTGGGGAGGGGGGCATGTGGGAGATGGCAGCATTAGATCCCTCTTCCCTGAAGTTGCCCTGGCCTAAGTGGGCGATCTCGTGTGAAGCTGCCGGGCAATCCCATGTGAAGAAGGGTGCGGCTGCTAGCAGAGACATCCTGAAGTTGGTTCTTCTCTGTGACAAGGGGAGCCGGCTGCAGCTGCTCACCCACCCACCCTACAGGGCAACACCCCTCCACCCGTGGGCCTGCCCACCCGCCCCCTTCGACCTTACCTTTGCGGCAGCAGCGGTGTGGTAAGCATTGAACCATTGAAATTAGCAGAAGTAGGAAGTGTGGCTGGACAGTGGAAGGTAAGGGTGACAGCTGGAGGAGGGGCGATGTGGGCGGCATAGCCTTGCAGTAGGCAAGGGACCTTCTCCCCAGGGCCCCTATCAGCTGGGAAAAGCCAGCCACGTGGGGAATGGCTGGGAGCAGAGGGGCAAGTGGTGGGGCGAGGGGCGGGACTAAACCCCTCCACTGCACAGGCCAGATACATTGGGTCGGTGGGCCAGATCCAGCCCGTGGGCCATAGTTTGAGGACCTCTGGTTTAGAGCCATGATGGGCAGCAGTATCTGAAGAATCCTTCATCAATGTTTCTTACTCTCAAATCAATTAACTAATATTAGTCTATTCTCTCCTTTTGTCATTCATACCCCCTCTGGTATGGCCGTTCTTTCCGACCATCCAACCTTTACCTTCAGTGATTCTCAGTGTTAGTACACTGTCTGCCATCCACAGTTTGTTCCACTTTGTTCCCAGAGCCAGCTAATTTCTTTTTCCTAGCCTGCATAATTGTCAGTCCCACAAGTAGACCGCACTAAGAGAAACCATGTAGGCATAAAGCTACTTTTATTTTCTTTTTAAAGCTATAGTTACAGAATCTTGCAACTCTGAATATACTTCCTCTGCCTTCTTTATTTTCATATAAAAAAGAGAGGCTGTCTAAGGCATTTTTGAAAATCTCTTTGTTAGTATGAGCTAAAGCTTCATTCATGTAATTATTACACAATCTTTAACCTGTTCAGAAATATTTCCTTACGAAACTGAGAAACGGAATGACCATGGTTGGGCAAAAATGCAGTGGGAGTAGGAGTGACTTCTGTCTTCCTGCCAGCTTCCCCCTAGACTTTCCTTGTAGGGAGTTTATAGGGAGCATTGAAATGACGATCATGTGACTGCTGCTGACCATTGCAGCACTGAAGCAGCCACAACTTTGCCAAATTTCAATCCCAAAGTGTCATGGATCCCACATTTTGGATGTATTCTGTAAGTTAGCCCATTTGTGGTATACTTATTCAAAAATTGTTGCCCTGATGCACTATTTCATCTAGCTGAAGGTTACAAATAATCAAACAACAGGAGAGTTTTAGAAGTATATAGATTGCCAGGACAGGAGACTTTTAGTTGTATATACATTGCCTTTATAACAGATCTTCCCTCTGTCCTTCAAGGCATTTTAAATATTTTCTACAATTGCTTTCTCTATTTTTTCTAATCTGGGCTTTCCCTTCTTGCTGCTTCATGTTTGGAGAGTCCTGCTGAACAATGTTCAAGAATTCATAAGTTGTGGGTTTTTTTTAATGTTAAACATGGTTGTAGACTGTGACAAGTTTTCTTCTGATATAATTTCTGTTGAATTAGTAGCTGAATTAGTAGCTCTAGATTCAGCCCGTACTTTTAGTACTTTTAAATGTAAATTGCTTCAGTTTAATGTTTATATTTGTTATTCTGCAGTGAATGCTTCCCATTTTAAAATACTTTAAGTTATTTTGATGAAATAATTGTCTTATTTGGGTAAATACTCACAATTTAACAGACCTGAAAAGACCACTTTTTTTTTAAACCTACAGTGCTGATTCTCTGACTTTTGTGCATTACAATGAACAAGTACAGTGGTACCTCGGTACTTGTTAATTGATTCCAGAAGGCACAACGAGTACCAAAAATGGCAAGTACCAAACAAATTTGTTTTGGCTGGAAAGGGTCATGAGGCCGCCGACACAAACAAATTCTAGCTTGCACCTCACATACCAAACAAACGAGTACCAGGACAAAATTTTCACATCAAAATACGTTGAGTACCAAATCTGACAAGTTTCAAAGCAGTCGAGTACCAAGGTACCATTGTAATTGATTCTTTCAGATCTGTAATGAAAGAAAGAACAACCCCAAATATGTGACTGAATGGCCTGGAACTAATTTACATAGCTTTAGGTAAGTTATCTCTGCTTCTATTTCCAGTAGCATTTATAGGGTGCCTAGTAGGGAACAGGAGAGAGATTGCAAAAAGCACAGTTTGTTTGTTTTTTTAAAGCATTTATATGGCTTCACAACTTATATGACTCTGGGCAGCATACAGAAGAAAAAGAAAGAAAATCCAACAATGGAGAAGAAACAGAACATTAAAATCAAATAGTAAATGGCAAAATATGTCTAAATCTATGGTTACTAAAAATGAGGATTCCACTGATTCTGATCCAAAAGGATCTTTGCTAGATCAGAATTCTAGGGTAACCATTTTAAACTGTATTAATTAGGGTGTATTAAAAGCTGACCTGTATTAAAGCTAGTTTCAATATCACAATTTGGCTCTGAACAATTTCTGTAATAAATGGGATCTTTAGGCATACAAGTAGATGAAAATAATGATACAATTGGCTGTCTAAATAAAATTTCAGAAATCAGCGGCTAGCATCCATAATCACATCTATAGACCCAGAATTAGCCAAACATACAAACTTAGATATATCAGATACACTGGCGACAAGAGGATGCAAATTTGGATATGCTGATGATTTGGCCATAGCAGTACAAAAAAAAAAAAAACAACCACCACATAGAAGTGACAGTCTCCTGCCCCAAAATCTTGAAAAAATTCTTCACTGATTGGAAGCTTACTCCTAGCACTAGCGAAACAATAACTATGTGCTTCCACCTTAACAACAAACTAGCATATGAAGCCCCTAAGTTCTGCTTCAACAACAACTTACTAGCCTATAACACCCGTCCAAAGTACCTTGGAGTAACATTGGACCAGACTCTCACCTATAAGATATAACTAGAGAATATGGTGGCAAAAATCAATACTAAGAACAACATACTTCAAAAATTATGTAGAACTAAATGGGGGGCTTCAGCTGCCACCCTCAGGTCATCAGCACTAGGGCTGATCTACGCAGCAGAGTACTGTGCCCCTGTATGGCTTTACAGCTGCATGCTAGTAAGCTAGATGCCAAACGCAACAACACCATGAGGATTACAAGAGGATGCATTAAAACCACTCTGATAATCTTTTCCTGTTCTGAGCCATATAGCATTGTCAGCTTTATAAAGGCAAGATACATTAGAGAGAGAATACAGAAAATTATAAACAATTCCTACCTACTGTGCTGACGTTCCTCATTTATTAGCCAGAAGACTTAAATCCAGGAAGCCCATAACATTTGCCCAACAACTTTCATATTGATTCCCAATTAGTTGTTGAATGCCCAGACGTATAAATTACCCCACCCTTCTAGTCCAGCCCCCTTCTCACGCAGGAGAGCCTATACAATCTCAGACAAGTGACTGCCCAGTCTCTTCTTAAAAATCTCCAGTGATGGAGCGCCCATGATTTCTGAAGGCAAGCTGTTCCACTGGTTCATTGTCCTTAACTGTTAGGAAGTTTCTCCTTAATTCCAGGTTGCTTTTCTCTTTGATCAGTTTCCAACCATTATTTCTTGTCCTGCCCTCTAGTGCTTTGGAGAATAATTTGACCCCCTCTTCCTGAATAGGATTTGTACTTTATATGGCATCTGCCAGGACTCACTCACATTCCACATACTATGCGTATGTGTATGAATGTGGCATAGTATTCTCTCCTCGGTGTGACTGCAGGATCCCACGTCAAACTAGGTCCCATCATGACTGGTTGTAAGCTGAGGGCATATACCGGTCCAGTATCTGATTTTTTAAAAATAATAAATGATGATGTGCTTCATTGGTTAGATGGCCTAAACCAATGATGGCTAACCTTTTTGCTGTCACGTGCCAAAAGTGGGGATCATGTGGGGAGGTCGCGCATGCGTGTGCCTATACCCATAATTCAACGTGCCCCCCCCCCTGCACATGCATGCATGCCCCCCCCCCCCCCCGGTGCTACCTTTACTTTTGGCACGCGATGGCACGGTGGGCCCAGTAGGCCCGTTTTCCACCCTCCCCAGGCTCCAGAGGCTTTCTTGGAACCTGGGGAGAACAAAAACGGCCTTCCGTCCCTCACCCAGGAGGCCCTCCAGAGGCTGGAAACAGCTCATTTCCTGACTTCAGGTGTGTCTGAAAGGCCCAAAAATTAGCTGGCCGGTGCGCATATCCGTGCTGGAGCTGAGTAGGGCAACGCTCGCGTGCCCACAGATATGGCTCCACATGCCACCTGTGGCACCTGTGCCATAGGTTTGCCATCACGGGACTAAACATTGGTATTTGAACATAGATCCTTTTAACCCTTTTATTTCATTGTGTTTTACTAATCTGGGTGAAATATTAATATATATTGCTAGTCTATGTATGATATGCTATACATTATTATTAAATAATAATAACCAAAGAGTCCATGAAAGCTGTCCACAGCATACTCGACCTAATAACCAAATACACCAAGACAGAAATACCCAGAATCATGGAGCTTATCAACCTCTGCCTAACCACTTACCTTCAATTTGGACAAATATATCAACAAAACAGGGACAGCCATGGGATCCCTGCTTTCAAGACTCATAGCAGAGACCATAATGCAATGCCTGGAATTTATAGCACTCCCATGCATACAACTCAACATATGGATCTAATATGTAGATGACACCTTTGTCATAATAATAAAAAAAGGACCAACTAGAGAACACACTGCAACCATTAACATCTTCAGAGGTATAACATTCACAGGAGAAGAAAACAACACGCTATCCTTTCTGAATATCCTTATCAGCAGAGATAGCAATGGCAACACAGGTTTATTGAAAACCACCCACACCCATCAAGTTCTCCACTACCAAAGTGACAACCCAACCTCCCACAAGAGAAGCTGTGCAAGAACATTATTTAGACTAACATAAACACACTGCAACAACGTTGAACATCAGAAAAAGGAAATACAGTAGATCATCAATGCAACAACTTCCAACAAAATGAATATCCATACACCTTCATCAAAATGTTTCCTGACCACTCAATGCAATATAGCAGCACAACCAGCACAACTATGAAAAGGATAACACTGCCATACATAAAAATTTAATTTAATTTAATTTAATTTTAATTTAATTTCAAACTTATATACCGTCCTTCTCCTTGAGGACTCAGGGCGGTGTACAGCCAGAGTTAAAAACATAAAATACAAACATTAAAAACAATTTTAAAATATATATAAATTTATATTTATAAATATAAATATATAAAAAACATCTAAAAATTCATCATCAGACTATTATAAACACAGCATAGCATACAAACCAACTAAACTTGTCCAAAACATCCTAAGGAAATCAAAAGACCCAACAGCCCCAGAAAAAAACCCAGGGATCTTCTACAACATATGGTACAAGTAATAGCCACTTCATAGGACAAACAGGCAGAAGACTTAGCAGAGTGCATCCATGAACATCAACTAGAAATCAGAAGGTTGTCAGAAGGTTGCAAAAGGGAATCACATGATCCTGAGACACTGCAACGGTCATAAATGTGAGTCAATTGTTAAGCAGCCGTATGTAAACCACGTGACCAAGGGGATGCTGAAACGGTCATAAGTGTGAAAAATGGTCATAACTCACTTTTTTCAGTGCCGTTGTAACTTTGAACCGTCTCTAAGCAAACTGTTGTAAGTCGAGGACTACCTGTAATTCAATTTCTAGAACATTCACCAATGGCTAAGTTGCTTGAGGAATTCTGGGGGGAAAAAACTCACTTTACAGAAGAGAGATTCATAAATAGGAGATTGAATCTGTTTATTGATGTCTAACTGGGAGGTATCCATTTCACATACTCTTTACTAAGAACTTCAGTTGAATGATAGTAATTACTAGCTAGCATTTGTAACTATGCACAACTATATAACCATATTTTACCTCTCATGATTGGTCCATATTCTGGAAAAAAAAAAAACCCAGAAGATATGGATCCACACAGCTAGAATCTTATTCCCGCCGTAGCTTCACATGTTCAGTTTAAGCTGTGGTTTGCCATGTTTGACTGAATCAGTGGACATTCTGAAACATATCCAGAAATTATACTTGGCTGGTTTCTGATTCTCCATCTGGAAAGTAGGCTCTAATAAGCTTGACATCGCAGTGAACTTTGGTTAGTACTAAACAAGCAATAGAGAAAAATGTGTACTGTGTTAGCATGTGGAGGGGGAAGGAGGATAAAGAAATGTATGAGTTTGGAGCTCATTTGCAGTTGGAAGTTCATTTGAATTAAGCTCTTGTGTATTTCCAGCTTCATTTCTCTTCCATTTTTATCTCATGTTTTCTTTCTGCCTAGTAATTATTTCGTAGATAAAATATACATATATATGGCATACAAATAATAATTGCATGGTTGGGCCTTCTCAGCTGTGTGTAGTTATATTAGATAGTTGAATCAAAGTTCCAGATAGAACGCTTCATTAAACATAGAGAAACTTCATGCTGAAGGTGTTTTTTTAATGCAATAACACTCAATTTGGTATACTTCAGAGCAGACAGTTATTTTTGCTTGTTAAACTGAAAGGGTTATTTTAGTTTATTTCCTTTTTCTAAATGAAAAAGTTTTTTGAGTACACTTTTGATTTAATAGTATTAATTTTTAAATGCCTTTTACCATGGGAGATGTAGAATAATCCATCTCTCTCTGGAAAGACATAAAGCTTGGAAACTTGTGGTTTTTCTGCTTTTGGGGTTACAAATGCATGCCTTTGCTTGTCAGACTAAATGTATTATTCTGTAGCTGTCTCTCCATTCTGGATATTCGGGTTGCATAGTAAACCTGACCAAAGCAAGCAAATCCTCCAAGGATAAAGAAAGAAAATGTATGCACTCCTAGGAATCTTTTTTTCAGAGCTAAAATTGACATTTTTATAAATAATTACCATGTGTAAGACTTCAAAACTCACAATCACAGCAATTCGGTGGTATGCATTTGGCATGAGTCAATTTCTGTTCTTAGTGCTTTTCATTGGAAATGGCATAAAAGTAAGATTTCTCTGAATTTTTTATGCTGTGGGCTTAGAGGGGACCCAAGATGTTCTTTGGTCACGGTTGTTTAAGTGTGCACACCAGCATAAATATCAAAGTGGTCATAAACTTCAGCTGCACTTCGAGGGTCATAGTTCCATTTAATTTTTCAAAGAATCTAGAAACCAACTAAGCAGTCGATAACAGTTCAGTTGCAGGTGATAAAGGAGATTTTAGATGGGACATTACTTCTCCTTCCACACCTGGCAATAGTTACATTATAGCCTTTACACAGGATTTCTTATACAATGCTGTTTACTTATAAATGTGCATGAACAATGGCTGGATGCTTGAATTGCAAAGCACCTTAATGCATTTTTTAAAGATAGCTTCTATTTGCCATGGGGCTTCGGGGACATTTTCCTCAAATACAGCGATGTCAGAAAGGCTTCAGTTCTAACTAACAGTGCTAAGTTAACTGATTGCAGTCCATCACTTAAGATATTATACCCATATTAGGTGTTTGTTCTCTCCCCCCCCCCCCCCCCCCAAAAAAGTACTGAAGTAGATATCTGGAGGTATATGGGCACTTGTCAATTGTAATACCTCTGGAAAAAGCTTAATTATAACAAATAAATGCATTGCTGAAGGATTTTTAAGTAATAAAAATATTCTAGAAACAGTGTCCAGAGATGGATTTGTATATAATAGTAGGATGATTTGGTGAAAAAGTTACTAGAAGAGCTGTTTAAAAGCCATCTTTTGATAAAGGCAAGCGATGGTGTAGATTATTGATTTGAATAACAACTGAAATGTAAGATGGAAAGTATTTTCCAGATAGTGATGATTTGTAAGAAACAGATGTAAATAAAAATGTGGTTTTGATTTTTTTATGTAGTTTCCAAATATTGGGTATCCTACTTGCAGTCATTGCAATTACTAAAGAATCTATGCTTTTTAATTCCATGCATCCTACAAACTAATTATATTTACATTGTACAACATACAATGAATGCATGTTTTCAGAAAAAAATATAGGGTTATATAAATGTGTCTTCTCTTTGGCTGTTATATCACAGTTTGTTGATCTGGAGTATAATGTGTACAATTCACAAATTTGTCTGATAACAGAAAGTGGTGTGTGATTGTGTTTATTTTACTAACCAGTATATTCACAGCAATCACTTCCAAATATCTCTCCAGTAAAGATGTGTTAATTACAAAACAGACAAGGTCTTCTATTATATTAAAGCTACTAACAAGAAGACAGCAGGAATCACACATGTAAATAGCATCATCAACCCCTATTTTAGTCCTCTGTTTTGATCTGTGAGTTGCGCATAGACCAAAGGTGCTATTAAAGACTCACTGTATGAAATAGGCAGCATTATATGAACAAAATTTATTCAACAAGAAAACAGACCTTTAACATGAATTTAACAAGCCTGAGAAATTATAAACTATCATATGCTGCAGATTCATGCAGTGATAATAAACAAAAAAAGAAAAGTAAGAGGTTTCCTTAAGCTAGCCAAACCGCTAATGGTTTTGTTATAAGCTGTCTACTGTTGAAGTGACCTCTGCAAAGTCTCAAGGCACTTGCACCAGGCAGAATTAAATCGTCCAGTTGGTAAGAAGAATCGGAGCAAATATCATGTAATAATAAAAAGCTACCTTAATCTATACCCTTTTCCCCACCATGGCATTAGAGGAAGGTCTTTATTTCTTCATCTTTGGAAGAAGTAATTTTGCATTAAGCTTTTAGGCTGCATTTTAATGCACTTACAAATCATTGTGGTCAAAGGAAGCTAAGATTTTAAAACAGTCAAATGCTAACAAAATTAAAGCAGTACTAATTCCTCCCCCTTCAATTGACCCTGTGATCCAACTGCCTGTGAAAATTTCTTTTGCAGACTGTAAGGTTACTACATTGCTATCATGCTTTGCAGAGAACTTCAAAGTACACAAACCTAGTGAAGGCTTAAGCTACAACATATATCCAAGAGCTCACCAGGGCTTTATCCTTGAATCTTACTGTAGCATAATTAACACCTCCTTCATCCATTGCTCATTAGCGTACTGGACATTAATGAGCCTATTTATTCTCATACGATTCTCTAAAGAAGGAACTTATTTGTTCTTACTGTGCAAAAAAAAAGCAATTATAAAATAGCTTAGAAATCAAAATGTAGGGTGTGTTGCTGCATTTATGCTTTTTATTGCGTCCCAGATCTAATTTTAGGCTGCAGGTTGTTCAGCATGTTAGTTTTCCCTAAGACAGTTGCTATAGTGATTGCAGTGAATTCCTTTAATCTTGGTGTAGTTAAAATGTTCCTTCTTATGGGTTGAATTGATGCTGTTAAGTAGAAGCAAAATGTCACTCAAGTCATACTTTTGTCCAGTAGTTTATTAAAAAATTAATAAGAATACAGTAAGGAATTAAGCACAGTAACATTTTGTAGTGCAAGCCCATAAGCACAGCATCTTCCATCCAAACATATACAACTACTGATCAAAAGTACAATGAAATAAACAGATGCAGTTATATTGGAATATTCTACACAATAAAATGTTTAAAACTCGAATATATCTAGTCTGTTCCAAAAGAATTTTCTCCTTGAAATTCCACTGCAGAACACTAGATGGCTGAAGGTATTTCTCAGAAAGATTATTAAAAATGACCTTGTAAAAATGGGCCACTGTAATCCCAGCACACTTGCAAAACTGATGCATGGCCACTTATTTAGCATCCATTCAAATAGCTTATCGTGAAAAGTGCATATGGAGCTCAGATCTGAGTAGAAACAATTCTCTTATAAAACACTGCTGTCTTGGATAGGTTCCATGTTTTCTAGTGGAGCAGTCAGTTCTAATCCATTCTAGGAACGTAAGTGTTAGTAGTACTCTAAAATACAAAGCACCTTGTGATTCTGATACAGTGCCAAGTAATTGTATCTTCCCCTCTGAGTAAATTCTTTATTTGTGTCATTTCTTATCAAGTAAATCTCTAGAGGACTACAGTGTAGGATATTTAGTTCTGTTTTTGCTTACTTTTAATTTATACTCCTATGTGGTTGGGCATTTGCAGGTGTTCAAAAATTAGAACATATGGCTGAAATGCTGCTTCATGAGTTTGGGAAATTTATAAGACTCAATCCATATACTACTAAAACTCTCCTGTCTGTTTTGGAATCTTCAGTTAGCCAAACAGTGCATCATGACGCAAAAAGTTTTAAATCAAGGTACCACAAATGTACTAACTAAAAATATGCCTATAAAATCTGGGACCCATTACTATCATAGCATTGAAATATTAAGAATCTTCAGACCAGTTGTATTTGCAAACTTGTCATTACAGCATTGCTGATAGTGATCATGACTTCTGACACTCTCTACCAGTTTCCAATAAGCAAAGTCAGCGAGGAAGCTGACAGGAAATCAGAAGGAATACAATGTCAGTATTTTTGTACTATAAATCTAATCCCCTCATTATTTGGTCAATAGTTTTGTTTGTGACAATAACCATAAACATATTTCTTGAAATGGCACATGGAGTGCAACTGGTATCCAAAAGTGGTCATGAGGCTATGCAGAGCATTGGGTTACCGCATAAAGACAATTTCTACCTTTAGGAACTACTGCTAAGGAGAATCAAGTTCTATCCATTCACACATTTCAGAATCAGAGTCTAAGCAAATTTCTTAGGGAAGGGGCAAGATCCTTAAAATTATGATTGGGTGATCTGGAAAAAAAATCCACATAAATTATGCTTACTTCTCTCGCCCCCTAGGTTCTCTCTGCACAAGTTAATGCTACTGTATAATGTTATTAAAGGCCAAAGTTGTTTGAAAACAGAAACACTCTGTTTAATATAGACCTAGGAGTAAGGAGTAAGGGTGGTACTGTAGGATTTGTGAGCAAGAAGAGTAGGATGAATAAATTATAAAATCTATATACCTATTCCTGAGGTTTACTTAATTCTAGAACAAGCAGGATTTTTTTAAAAAAATAATTTGTTCCACCCCATGAAGGGGGGAGTCTGTTGGCTGAAATTCCATGTTTTAGTGGGAGCCATATTGATCAAATTAGTGTGAGAACATAAACTTCTTATGTCTTTAGAGTTTTATGTAAATGCATTGCTAGTCCTATAATGGAAATGCCAGTGCTTCATTTTGGGCTTTAGCATCTCTATACCACTAAAACCTATTATCTGTAACCTTTAATTGAGCAAACAGTAAATCATAGGGGAACAATTTTCGAACCAAGGTACCTCAAATAGGCTAACTGATATAATTATAATTCAAAATTTGGAACCCGTGACACTAGTGCGGTGAAAGACTGTTTTAATCATTGCTTGTTGAATAAATAGTATGTCTGTAGCTTGCAAACAATCATCAAATTCACATAACATGCTAAGTTAAAACAAATAAGCTACAGCATGGCTTAGTGCAATGTGCAACTCAGATGTTATCTATAGTTTTTATCATTGGTAACCATATTAAAATGTACAGATTGAACATTGTGTGAAGTAAAATATGAAGACCAGATGAACTCTAATTTAAAAGCAAGATCATTATGACAACAAACTGAGATTTCAGTTTATTTCATTTATTCAGTGCTTAAAGCAACTCTTGAGTGCAGGATTCCCATTCAACTCTCTTGTTTATTGAGCAGTAAAATGTGTAGATGATGCATATTTCATATCTTTAGAGCATTAATATATTGGTTGTAGCTGTCTTGCCCTTGTGAAAAAGCATAATGACTATAAATTATCTCACATCATTTTTGAGTAACATTTATGCATTTATCTGGTACTTCTGCTGCAGAAGACAGCTTATGTTCCTATCTGCTACCTGCCCATCAGAATAAACTGAAATAAGAGCCAAACAATTGTGTAGTTTCATAATTATTTTTTGTTGATGGTCACAAATTTGTTTTTTTTTTAAACCTTCATTTTAGTCTTAGATATCTTTTTGGATGCTATTGAACCTCCAACTTCTTCCTTATGCTTTCCTTTGGGTAAAGATACGATCGTCCTTTCTCTTCGTGCCACTGTTTTGTATAGAAGCAACATTTGGAGTCAAATGCTGCTTCTATACAAAAACATCATACATGTAGGGAAATGATCGCTGTTCTTGGACAATTCATCATATGCAAATACATGCATATTTATTGAAAATCACTGTTACATTTCTCCAGTTGAAATTTACAGCCACGTTCATTCATTTCCTTATACTGTATATCATTGTGTAGGACACTGTGTACAGCGGAGAGAACACCTTTCCAAAAGGCACCTGTGAGAAGCAGACTGCAGGCTGTTAAATGTACAGTTCATCCTAAACAACACAGACATGTATATGTTCTTAGAATGTTGAGCTCAGGTAAATTGAGAAATGGCTCAACTTTGTATGAGTAATACTCTAGTTCAGAGGTTTTCATACCTTTTCAGGCTACAGAACTGTTACCTTAAGAAAAAAAAAATCTTGCCACTTCCAATCAAAGGCAAAGTTTTAGTGACATAAAATTGACTCATTTGAGTGAAACATCCCTCCCCCCACCCTTAGTCTCTCACAGAACCCATTAAGATTTAGAGTACCACAGAGCATAGTTTGAAAATCTCCTTTCCAATCTTTAATCTGTATTGCTCCACATTCTATCTTTCTTAGAATCAGGGAACCATTTATGGCATTTTACAGAATTAAGAAGAAATCATAAAGTTTTGAAAGTTACCAGCTATAGTATTATCATTGTGACCTTATTTTTGTTTGCCTTGTTTTTTTGCTCTCTTTTACTCTTGGCCATGACACTGACAAGGTCATCATAATCCATCCGACAGTGTGTAGCCTCTTTCTTACTTGCAGGAAATAAAAAGCATCTGACTAGGAGGGAATACATGGGGCAAGTTCCTTGCTGGCTATAATTTTGTTGTCATTTCAAGTGTTCCGTTGGTATAATTGATGTGACACGACTGGGCTTTACACAGAGTCCCTTAGCTTGTGCTCAGTTTCAGAGTTAGTCTCCCTATTATTCAATTTGAGTAGAGAAGATGTTTTTAAAGTTACATTGTGTGTATATATGTATGTATGTAAACATAACTATCAAAAGCGGGTAAGAGAGCATGAAACTTAATTTATTTTCTCTCATCACCTTGAAAAATGTAGTAATTGGTGTCCTCTTGCAATACTAAACTGAGTTGGTGTGCTGCTGATGGCAGAGCCAGCAGGCGGTTCTTTTTTATTAATATTATAATTAAATAATTTTCTGGAAAAAGACCAAAAACAGATGTGACTTGATTGTGATGTCTCTGCTGTTCCTTGGTGCAATCACTTGCATTTTCTTCAGAGAATTGACTTTTCTGTCTTGTTTTTACAGGTTGTTATCGATGCCTTCAGATTAATCAATGCTAATATGATGGTCTTAGGACATGAACCAAGACAAACAACTTCAAATCTGGGTCACTTAAACAAGCCATCTATCCAGGTATTTAATATTAATGTACTTACTTTGAATGTGGCTTAAAATGTGTGTGCCTATGAATATACAGACGCAAAACAAATTTACTTTGATAAAGATTTAGATCTAGTGATTACTTCTTGAATTTTTAATAATTTCAGATGGCATGAAGATGTTAGTAATACGTACTACTCTTTACCTTTACCTAACCTGATAAAATGTGCTATATTGTTTTAGAAATTGTCTGCAGATTTTTTTCCCTAAGCTGTTCAAATCATTTGCAAATCATATATGCATGTTTGTGACTATTATATGATAGGGAAGGCAGTGCCTTATTGATGTTTATGGGTTCTGTTACTCTTCACCTTAATTTTCCTTATGGATACAGTGATCACTGGGCCAATTTAGATTATTTTTTGGAAAACAGATACTGACTACAGTACATATATGCCACAAATATGTTTTCATTTCAGAAGATGTCGCTTATTTTTCCTCAAGAGGCTTTGTTTATAGTGTCCCTGAGAACAGGCAGGGGACTTGTGTACTTTCCTTCATGAGCCTATAGACCATGGATGATATCTATCAGTAACTTCGAATGTATGGCAATAAATCCAAAAGCCCATTCATAGTATTGGACAGAATCCAGAAAATAATTTCAGAATGAAATCCTTAAGTATAGTTTATGTCTTTTAATGGAGTTACCTCCATGAAATATGCAAAGGATTGCAAATTACTGTTCTTAAACTTATTTCCTAATAAAAATAAATAACCCCAGATGCTTTGGAAGGATTTGATAGATGGATAAAAATGCCATATAAGGGACTTGATAGGTGATCTAAACATCTGCTGAACTGCACAACCAAGTATAATAATGATTTTGTAATAAATAAGTAATTGTTTACTATTTCCTAAATAAATAAGTTGGAACCTCAAGACTGCAGGTCAGAAAGGATGAAATCCCTCAGGAAATAAAACTTCATATTGTTATTAATTGACTCCATCTTTCCTTTATAAAGATGTTAATTTTTAAACTACATTTTAGAAATACGAAGCAGTCATCAAGCATGTTCCCATTCCATCATCACCTGCAGATGAATTTATATTTTTGTTTACTGTTAAGAATTACAGTAGTACTTTTCTTAATTGCAAGCAATGCCTCTCATATTCCCCACTGGTCCAGGTTTTAAGATGACTTAAATAATGTTAGAGAACCCAGTGTTGTCTTAGCTGCATTGAAGTTTTGTATGGATGCATTTACATCTTCTGGATGAGCTGAGAGTAAGGGAATTTGTTCTGGGAACTTGCTAGAAGGAAAGAGGATGTAATTATGCAGCTTGCTGTTTGTTTTGTAAGTTTCAGACCAAGATACTAAATTAACCTTATAAATAACATTGAATGTGAGATCTACTTATCCATAGTAAGTGATGGATGTAAACAGACTTCCATGCAGAAAGTATTTTGTTTCTTAAACAAGTATTCCCCCGTGAATGCTTATTGCTTTGTCATTATCATTTTCCTACTCTAAAGGTAATATTGCCAAAAATATTATTTTTCTTTTGAAATGAATTTTAAAAATCCCACTTAGTTGCCACCAGAAGTCTAATTATTTCTCTGAAGATTAATTACAGGACTTCTAATGGCAACACATGCTGCAAACACAGTACTTGTAGTTGAAAACAGCAAATACTATTGTTGACTTGCAATTTTTGTTCTTATCTTGACAATCTTGTATCTGTCAATAGTTTATGCTCATATTTCAAAAACTATATGGGTTTCATGAATAATTATCTACAGATTTCCCTAATAAAATAGAACAACTTTTTCAATACCAAAGAATTTCTATTTAATAGGAATGAATAAAATACTCCCGATTAGAATTGGTACAAACTACAAAGCCTAATGAGTATGGAAGAACCCTCTAATGTTTTTGATTGGGTGCAGGCAAGCCTGTGCTTGTATGTTTCTAGAGAATATATTACTGGGCCTTTCAAGGCAGTATGTAATGACCTCTTATGCAAACCCCACGGTATTTTACTGCTTCCTAATTTTTCTATTTTTTATTGTTTGCTTTTGAAAAGTTAAGAAGTACCGGTATCCTGCTTTCAGTTCGGCTGTCATATACAAGTATAGTTAGCCTATAAGATTGCTTTTTGCTTGTTTCGGCTGTAACCCTGACTTGCTGTACAATATATTTAAACATTTCCTCTAAAATTATTCAACTTACTACATCCCATTTGTTAGGAAAAGAACTACCAAAAAGGGATCTGCATAATGTTTGGTTATATCTCCTCATATAAAATGTAATACAGCTGCTTCTACTACTGAAGAGGAAGGCTGCTCTTCAGTGGAAACACTGGCAACAGAAGAAAAGCTTAGCAGCAGTATTCAGTTGAGGATTTAATTCTGCTTTGTACATCTGTGGCTTTTTTGGATCCTAATCAGAAATAGTTCTGGGCATTGATTTAACTTTTGTTTGAACTAGAGATTCAAATCAGAATTGAATTTTAACAGAAATACAGATTCCTGCTGGTTTGCCTATAATCATTTTAAAAACTTTTGCATTATAAATGCTCCACAGTTATAATCTGTGGTATATTTATGTGTTCCACACCATTTATATGCCACCCCTACTATAGATTCACACTACAAAACAACTTAAATCTGTTTAAGTTAAATCCATTAATTAGGACAATGATTAATTATACTGTATGCCAAGTTACTATTTTAAAAGTATCTCTGCCCTATTGTATATTTATTTCCCTGCCATTAAAATATGTTTCGTTGAGTTTACAACACCAGAACATCTAGATATATTTAAGTAGCTGCATATTTTGAGTGGGGTGGGGGGAGTTCAAATAACTCACAGCCTGAATGCAATATTTTAAGATAACTATTCTGTTTTGTTTGGCAGAAATGATCAGGTACATTTTAGTAATTCTTTTTAAACATTCTCTTTCTAGGCTTTAATCCATGGGTTGAACAGACATTACTATTCCATTACTATCAACTACAGGAAGAATGAATTAGAACAGAAGGCAAGCTCTGTTTTCCTAGAATATTTCCAGTTACTAACAATAAAAAATATATTTGTCACTTCGATTCTTTATCACAGCAGGGGAATTTTTCTGACCAAGAGCTACAGCGGATGGGGAAGTGTTACCAACATATATTGGGATATGGTTGGGGAGGTTAATTACTTCAAGATATTTTTCCTTTGTTTTTTATGGGGGGTTTTTCCAAATTATATTGAGCCTATTTTAAAGATTAACACTACCCATTTTTTATTATTCCTCTCCAGCTAGTAAGAAAATGCTGTTGAAATTTATTAACCACAATAATTTGGGGTCTCCACTTCTGCCTAATGTCATATAGCTGATCAGTTGTCACCCCAAATAAAGTCTCAATGTGAACTCTGTGGTCGAAAGCAACATTTCTTCCAGAAGGCATCTGCATGCATAAGTAGTCAATGTGCTAGTAAATATGTGGTTGGCAAAAATCAGTCTGACTTAGACAATTTATGAACATCTTTGTTTAAATTATGATAAAAATATGGCTATTCTATTTTTAAAGCTACATGTTTCTGAAAGCTATTTTCTGTTTTTGTAGTGCTATTACAATGAATCTGTTAATTTTCTTGCCTTTATTTATTTATAAAAGCATATACACTCTTTTCTTACATAGCTCAAACCTGCTTACACAAGCCAGCTTATCCATATAATCCATCCAAAAATAATTCAGCTATTCTTGAATATTTACAACCAACAAACATATAAATGGCAGCAATTGATTGAAGATTTATTTTGCAAAGCATATTAAATAAGTTTACCAGCCTTCTCGAACATTTGCGTGACTGAGCACTGGCAGCTTTGCTCAAGGAGCTTCTTGTGTAATATCAGGACTACCACTATTATTTTTTTAAAAAAATAAAATTACAATTTTTCTTTCATTTTCTGAGGTAAATTCGGTGAACATCTTGTTAGATCAGCCACAGGTATAATTTTCCCCCCACAAATATTCCACAAAAAAGTATATAGGCATACTTTTGTATCTATAATTCCAGTAGTCTAACTAAAAACATAGCTCTCTATCCTTTTTTTCCAAGTTTGATAATTCTTCCCAATGCAGACATTTTAGTTTTTATGCCCACAATAGATTCCATCTGTTCATGATTAAAGTTGATTTTAGAGGCACTGTAACTGTTCAGATACCTTTCCACACTAATTATTTTTATAGGAGAATGTAGACATTAACTAAGGTCATTGTTCAATCATAAGTGTTCAGTAGTGTTCTTGAAGGTGACAGATTCAAACCGAAAAGCAGTCTTCTCACTAGGAGCTCAGTTGGGCTTGCAAGAATCAAGTGCTAAGGTCTTTGCTGCTTCAAATTCTCACTGCTGTAGTAAACACAGGAGGGCAATTTTGTTGATGTAGGGAACAGCTTTGTGAGCTTAGATGCTCTATGTGATATACTTTCAAGACATGGAAAAAGTGATATTTGAGCTGGGGTTTTTTTGCATCTTGGTATGTACAGTGCATCTTCTTTTTTTCTCTGTATTCTCGAGGTTGAGCTTTAAAATTAAGTTATCGAAACATTACTTTGGTTCATTTCACTGTATACACTTTTATAAAGGTGATAACAGTAATTGACAAGTGTGATTTTAAAAGGGTTTAAGAAATGAAGATTATTTTCATCAACGTATGCAGGCTTTGCCCAGTGTCCTGGCATCCATGTTTCCTATATCTTCCTTGTCTGTATTCATGATTTCATACTCATGGCTGAGAATAGGACTTCTGCCGTTTTAACACCAATTATTTATTGGAAGCTGATAGTCTGGCAAAAGGCCTAAAACCACATGAACCCAAACATGTTTTAGCACTCAATCATGTCTTCATAAATCCCCCTATGAATGTGGGTTCAAATTTCACAGTGACCTTACAGAGCAAACAATTTTTATCTTCTCAGATGGACTCATAGGGAATGGATAGTTAAGTCTATGGTGAGCTAATCTATGAGACATAAAAAGTTATCTGAGGTAGCCTAGGTAATTCGGGCTTGACACCAGTTTTCTAAATTTAAATTCTCCTATGTTAGAAACTTTTGTATCTCTTTGTATTTATTATGATAAAACATAACTGAGCTAGTTTTAACTCCATATTCTGCCTCCTATAGACAAAATGCTTCTGGTCTGACACTGGAATGTTGTCCCCCTTGAAATGAAGGATTCAGCAGTCTTGTAGATTATCTGTTGTTGTGCCATGTTTTCTCCTGCCCCTCTACGTTAAAGAATGGAGGGAGGAATCTCTTTTAAAAAAAGAGTCAGTGGTCTTGTTGGGAGTTAGGAAAAGAACATTATTAAATATCCCAGGCATCTGACCCTTTCTCTCCCCCCCTCCCTCCGGGTTCTGGATTAGAACTCATCTTAAGAAATGCTTGTATTATTTATTTATACTTATTTATTAAATTTATATACCACCCGTCTTACTGTGAGTGATTTATAGCATAATAATGAGATAATACAAAATGATTAAAAATTAAGAAACATTAAACTTTTAACCAGAGTTTTTCTGGATACCAACAGGCAACATATAAATTTAATAATAAATAAATTAACAAAGAACTTAGGTCTAACCCAGTAGATATTTGTGATTTCTCATCTGTCCTAATACCACTTTCATGTTCAAAATGTATAAATTATTTTCCTGCATTAGCCACAAATAAAGTTATTTTACTATTTGCTCTCTATTGTTTTTCTTCTTTTTTTTCTTTTGGGTAGATGTTACTGAATTTACATAAAAAAAGTTGGATGGAAGGTTTAACCCTTCAGGACTACAGCGAACACTGTAAGCTCAATGAAACCGTGGTAAAGGAAATGCTGGAACTAGCAAAGAACTATAACAAGGTACCATATTGGGCCTCTGCCAAACAATTACTTGACCATATGATTTGTCAGATGAACTTCTGGAAGCATCGATTCAAAAATTGATTCCAATGTAATATGGAGGAAAAAAAACACAACCTTGAAAAAATAAAATGGCATTAATCATTCCAAGAAATTAGCACAATTTATTTTAACATTTTGGAAATGGACAGACCTTGCCTTTTAATTTTTTAAAAACCCAAGTCATTGCTGCAGTCAACAGCAACGAAATACTGAGTTTTGTGAAAAGATGTGCAGATCAAGAGTAGTGAAAAGACTTCTTGCTTATGTTGTTAGAGGAACTTGTGTTAGAGTCAGTGACATTTGTATAATCCATGTTCTTTCTGGTTTTCTTCTCTTTTCATTATATTGAGAAGGTATGTGCTCTAACCAAATTGATATTAACCACACCCTACTGAGCGCTTCTAAAAACCATTCAAATAATTTTGAGGAAGGCGTTGACTTCTGTCCTGATGTACTAGTTAGTTCCTTTGTTGAACCACCATAGTGAGGAATTTTTGTATGTGTGTGTGTCCCTTAAAATAAATTAAAGCTTCAGCTTCAATGGAAAAAGACAAAGTTTATATTTTGAAAAGCTTTTGAAATAATAAGATACTAAATACTAACCTTTTCTACATTTGTTTTACAGGCTGTGGAAGAAGAGGATAAAATGACACCTGAACAGCTGGCAATAAAAAATGTTGGCAAGCAGGTGAGGAATTATACTGGCATGAAAAAAATTACTTGTGTGTTTATTTAATCATACATGGGTGATTTTTTTTTGTTCTTAATTTCTATAACAGCCATTTATTTCCACTATAATTACTTAAAATCAGTGACTTAAAAGTATATCAACAGTGGACATTTGACATCTGCCACTGATATATCCAGGCAGTCCTTATTTAGCAACCACAATTGGGATCAGAAATCTGGTTGTTAAGTAAAGCAGACACCAAGTGATACCAAGACTGTGCTTATGATCTTAATTTAGCTTTCCTTTGCTGTCAAGGTCATAAATATGAGGATTGTAAAGTTATTTTTTCATCACATGCCTGATGGAAGGGATTCAGGAAAGCATGAGAGATTTGGAACTATTGAGGAATCCATATTCCAAGCTAATCTACTCCTTAATGAAACCACGTTAACCAATCTAGACATGGACATACTTTTTTTTCACTCCAGTGGCAAGCTATGCATAAATTAAACATTAAACACTTCTAAAAATAACACAATAGTGGTACTTCAGGTTTTCTATGTCAACATAGGATTCCCCCCCCCCCTTAAGTGTATTTTATGGTTTGTTTTCATTTATTTAATTGGAAAGTGCTTTTGTTTTGAGTGGGTATATCTTAAAATAACATGGGATGAAATCCCAATTCCATTGGAAGCAAATGGCAAAGCTCCCATTGATTTCAGTAATGAACTTGATAAATAATGTTATGATGGAGTTATTATTTAAACTGATTAGTAATTTACAAATGTGATATATATATATATATATATATATATATATATATATATATATATATATGTAGTTAAATATATTATACAGCATGTGAAATGTATATACATCATTGTTACTTCTGTATCACCATATAAAAGTAAATAATCTACTGTACATCATATTTGGCCTAGGTTTACAAGATAGCTTGGTTTTCAAGAAAAATCATTTGTAAAATGACCTGAGTGTTTTGAAAGTCTATTTTAGACAAGCTCATGGCTCCAGTCAACTATCAGCATAGTAGTGATTAAGATGTGATAAAAAAATTTCAACATGAAACCAAACTCTGGAATGTAAATCATCAAGAGTTCTTTAAGCTGGGCAGTATTAAAGTTGTTAAAGCTAGACATTAGCATTTGAACTACTATAAGTCCATGTATTTGCCATACGCTAAATAAATAAATAGTATTAAAGTATTTGCACAGTATAAAATAATTAGTTTGCTGACTAATACCTTTTAAAACTTTGAATATAGCACCACCATTTCTTAAATTGGGCAATAAAACATCTGAAGTAAATAACCAAATTTAGAGAGCATCAATGACTCCACAGTATTTATATCTGATAATATTAAATGACCAAGAAAATACTATAGTTGACAGTATAACAAATTTAATAAATAACTAATACATAGGAAGAAATGTAAGTCCAAGTGTTCAAAATTCTAATTTTATATCAATATTGGGACAGTACTCAGGCAGATATAAACAATATGCAGCCCTGGCCAATCTAACCGCTCATAATTTCAGCAATGCTTGCATAATAGAACTCTGAACTTTAATTGCTTCCTAACTGTATCAGTACTGCATTAAATGGAAACCACCATTTGTAAATGTGTTATTTCAATAAATTATAAACAATTTTTTAACATTATATTTTAGGATCCTAAACGCCATTTAGAAGAACATGTGGATGTGCTGATGACTTGCAACATTGTCCAGTGTTTAGCAGCAATGTTGGATACTGTTGTATTTAAATAATGTCTTACTTATAAATGTTATTTGATGACTATAATCATCCATTGTTTAAAGCACTGAGGCTAAGATATATTTGGATGTCAGAGACATCTGGCATCATTTGCAGTCTAAGAGCATCACTCTAACACCTTTTCATCTATGTTGTGCAATTACTTTGGCTATTTTTTTAATGCAAGATCTCGCAGGTTCTAAAACAATTCAAGAACCGGGTTAAAAAATGTATTTTCATTTTAATTTTTGAAGATAATTGGCAGCACATATATACATTAATTATTGCTATGTAGCTTTTTAAAAAAGTCTGTTAAACTCAGTGTTTTGCTGACATTGTAACTGAGAAAGAATCAATTATTGACAATACTATACAAAATTCAACAAGGAGAAAAATGCCTTTCAGTCAACCGATGATCTATAAAGACCTGTGTGCCATGGACATGATTTTTTTCAAAAACTTACTCAGATTACAGATCCCTTTTATATGAATCACGGTTAAGTCCCACAGTATTTTTACCAGCTTGGACTCGACCTTGCAATATAAGAAAGAAACGGAAAAGCTTGTAGACAAATGCAAAGCACTTCCCATGACTAGCTATAGTGTTTGTTTCTAAAAGCCCCTGGATTAAAGCTTTTAAGTCAGAGGGATGTGACATCAGGTAGGCCTAAACCTGTTTCTGCTGCCTTTAACTATGGATCAGGACCATTCACCTCAAGGAGGGTAGAGTTGCATATGGTTTTTAAATATAATTTGAGACTGTCTGGCTCTGACCTAACAAATAGTAATTGCAGATAGTGATAATAGTTAACATTAATTTGACACATTTGAACAATACTTGTAGACAGGAAGCAATGGGTTTCTTATGCAGATGAGACACGTGCTATTAATCTTGCCAAAATGCCAATGAAAACCTGGTCATAAATTTTGTTGAACCTTCTGTCTAATGACATTTCTGTAACTTCCACATCTGCTTTGTCAAACATAGAACTCAGTAGACTTCCCAAAAAGTATACTTTTCTGTCCCCATCCCCATCTTTCCTCCCTTCAAATAAATATAAATGGCTCTACAGTTATGAACAAAGCACAGAAGATAATGAAAGCCTGGAACCAACATCTGAAAAGTTACAAGAAGTCTGTTACAGACAAGGTCATCAAAATATGGATATTCTTTGTCAGCCTACTCTGTAAATACCATTGAAGTGCATGCTGAAACATTAAATTACAATTTATGTTGGATTTTTTTTCTTTTTAAGTGAAAAGTAGACATTTTTTGAAATAAAGCTGGGGGGGGGCTTTCCAATATCTACACAACTAAAGGAAAAAAATATTGACTGCTTTATGAGATACTGTTATGGAAACCAATTTTTAATTTGTAAATGAAGTACAAGTTTATAAATGAATAAAGGAATACCAATTGCTAATAAATACTCTGGGTCTAATTTTTTTTTATTTGTATAATTGATAAATTTAACCCTCACTACTTTATTTTTTTATTTGTTTTTATTCTGCCTTTATTTTTATAAATACACATTTAAAAACCGTAATATGTAATTGCTTTATTCCCTATGATCCCTGTATAAGTCAATAGAAATCAATTATTTGTTGATTTTTATCCCACTTTTATTATTTTTATAAATACAACATTTTAAAAAAACCTAATATATAATTGCTTTATTTACTGTGCTCCCTATACATGCATGTATAAATCAGCAGAGATCTTATACAAGAGCTTAGTATTATTTCCAAGATGAGCTTTTTCTCTTTGGCATACTTTAAATTTGAAATATTTTATTTTATAAAAGAAATATCAATTTAGGTAAGCACTGAGCAGAATTTCCAATAGTCATGGAGTGAAACATCAATACTCTGCAATGCTTTCTAGCTAATTAACACTTCCTTGAGGATAGGAAATGTTACCCCCTGCCTGAAGGAGGCAGTTATTAGACTTATTTTTTATTATTTTCTTTTTTAGAAATCTTCCCTTGATCCAGCAGATCTGTGCAATTATAGGCTAGTCTCAAGACATTTCATTACTGGAAATGGTAATCATAAATATGATAACCTCACAGCTCCAGATGCACCTAGATTATGCTGAGAATCTGGACCATTTTTAATTAGGCTTTTGACTGGTATATGGTATTGATAATGCTTTGATCATTAAGTGATCACCCATACTGAAATGGACAGGGAGAGTGCAGCCTACTAAATCTTTTTGGGGCCATTTTTTTTAATACCGTCCATTATACTATTCTGCGTGGCAGGATTAAGCATTTAGAATACTATTTTATATTTCTGCTCCTTCCTCTGTCTAGGATTCTGACCTACAGTGTCCCACAGAGATCTCCTATTGACAGGGAAAAGGCCTGATCTACCTATCACTGGATACATAGCTGACATAGTGAATTTGCAAAATTATGGCCAACTATCAGCTACAATCTTTCCCAAATCAGATTGGGCAGAAATTTCCCATGGAATAGTTATATCCCACCTTGACTATTAATAAATATTCTGTATGTCTGTCTCTGATAATACCTTGAAACTTCAATTGGTGAAATGCAGAAGCTAACTGGGACAAAATGCAATAATTGTGTGATACTTGCATTAAAAAAATCACCACTTGCAACTAATTGATTACTGGGTACAATATAAGACATTGACCGGTCAAACAAACAAAAGAGAATCTGACAATCGAATGGAATAACTCAGCCTTGTTTTGCACTTGATATCTGCAGGAATAAACGTGAAGATATTCCCTCAGCTTCTGATCTGTGATGGAGAGCTACTCCTGTGCCATTCCAGGCCATGAATGCACTTCATCAGAGGTCAGAAGTAATGTTTCCTTCCAAGTTTCATCCTGTTTACAATGTTTTAAGTTGGATTTAGTATTAAAACAGTTTGCATGTTAATTTAAACTTCGTTAAGTCACTTTGGGCCGAAAGGTGAGTTATAAATAATGTGTACATGCACACAAACATTTTAATGTTAAATCATATACTGTAGATACGTTCTATACAGTGTTACATTTATTTTAACCTTTGTTATTGTTCCTAATGCATGGTGACAGCATAGTGCACTCCAGATGTTTCTGACTGGCCTTGCTGAATAAACCTGATTAGAGATGTAGCTCAAGACATCTAAAAAGATCTGAGAGAGTGAGTGTACGCATATCTGCTTTAAAGTTAAACTGATGACATATAAAGCTGCTTAAATAAAGTGAGATCAACTTATCCATTCTTAGAAATGCTTGGAAATACATGGGGGGCTGCATGCACGGGGGCGCTTGCATTGCATTTTGGGGGTCCTGGCATGTGCATTTGTGTGCACACTTTAAGCACTCGGCACCAAAAAGGTTAACCATCACTGATATATAAGTATAGGAACTAAACCGCATGCTCGGTAACACTGATGATGTAACTTAGTAGGGTAAATGAAAGTCTGCAAGCAAACAACTCCAGAGACATCAAGTATTTTTCTCTGACAATTTTAAATGACCAAGAACTTAGTATAGTTGGCAATATAGCAAGTTTAATAATGTAACATAGCAGGAAATGTCACATTTGAAAGCAAACGATCAAACTGAGAGAGCCGAGAGTACTCTTAAGTAATTTCTCACTACTGAACTTATCCAGCCTTTAGATGAGGGGTGTTAAACTGGCAGCCCGCAGGCCGGATGCATCACATGCAGGCCACGCCCACTCCACCTCCATGACGGCAACATGACACCCGTGCTTTAGGTTGACCAGAACTCCTTAATTATCAACTGAAACCTATTCAATCAATTAATGGAAATGTAATAATTAACTTTGGGGGTCTGGGTGCAGTTTTTTTTTTAAAAAGCTAGAAATTGCAATAGTTCTTGCACCAATTAACTTCAACTCTAAGAGATACAGCACTCTGTTAATATTTTAATTTATCTTCCACCCTTCTTTTGGTCAGATGAGCCATTTTTAATGTAAAAATCTGCATTATATTGGGCCTTGTTAACCAGTTTAAGAATAAAAGTTTGTATATGGCAATCTTTTCTCCAGTAGTGTTAATTGCTACAGAATTAACACACATGAGTATTGTCTATTGGTGATCTGAAATTTAAGCATGATTTTTTTAAGCATTAAAAATATGGATTTTATTAGCTCTTTCAAGATGTATGGCACACAAGCACATTTATGCATACATATATGTTTCATAGAAAAAGATGGAACTATATATTAATAACTAAGAATATGGAATTTAAACATTCCAACTGAATAAACCTGGAATAAACAAGCAGCACTAGAAAACAAAATGTGAATTTAGTGTTGATCATTCAGCCGTAGATTCAAAGTATTTATATCATGCAAAACAATGGCTTCCTATGTTAAAAATCACAAGTTCTCACCATTTTTAATTGATAGGGATATTATTTTTAGCATGTATTCAATCTACAGATCTCGGTCTCCTTACTGTAGCTCATCTTCCATCCTCTACATAAAACCTACCATAAACCTGTTGTGACCATTAGTAGGACATCAAATGAAAGGTACTTAGAAGTTTAATCATGTCAAGTTTCTTCAAAGCTCAGAAGGCTCGCAAGCTATTTCGAATTATGGAGGCCCTGATTTTTCCATTATTCCCAATGTATTTGTTTAATGTACTGCTACATTCAAGCAACAACACAATTTGTTATAGCCCAAGTAAATTGTTGCTCACTCAAAACAGTGAAAGTGTGACAAAAGTACTTCCTGCAACAAGGTAGTTCTTATGCCTGACATTAGTACCACAAGATTGCATTGCTCACAACTTGCACCACCTTAAAACACTAATGACTAGATTGTGGCATAAGCTTTTGCTGAAACAGACCAACAAGAACTGTTCCTCAGGGAATGTATTAATTAACTCCAACTTAGCAGCTTTGTTTGAGAGTTTCCCTTTGAAACTTCTTGTTGTTGTTGCAATATGGCAACTTTATGGGCTACAACAGAATGTCTTGGGAAACAGGAGACTGAAGTGTGTTACCACTTTGGGGCTAGAATTCTGTACTGATTTATATGAGAGTAAGGCATACACACTGCCAGATTTCTGTCCACTGATTGCGTGTGGTAGACTCTGAAGTTTTGCTTGTAACAGTATGGTTAAAAGAAAAAAGAAAAACCCACAAAATCTCATTCATTATGGGAGTAAGACAAGAGACTAAACTTTGCTTAATTGACTGGATATTTTTTGAACTGAGTGAAACATTTTTCAATAACCCATTAGGGAAGCATATTTTGTCATTTCCGTAAGAACTCTCACTCCCCCTTTTAAAACGTTATTCCTATCTGTACTGTGACATTGGAAGAGATTAATTCTGGAAATGTGGAATTAACTCTCATATAGAATAAGTTCAGCTAAGAAATATGAATATGAATTCCAGCTTTTTAAAAGCAGAGCTTGAATTCCGGGGTTTATATAATAAACCCACCCACTTATTCTAATGACTCTCCTCCCAATGTTTAATCTGCATCAAACATTGTGTGTCAGAATGGCAAAAAAAAAAAAAGGGGGGGGGAGAATTGTGAAACCTCAAGCAAATTTTGAAATTCAAGTAGGCAGTACAATAAATAACCTGTGATTCAACTAAAATTTGCAGTGCCAAATGCTAGGTTTCCAATCTTCCTCCAGCTCTTTGTTGGAAAAACAGTCACCGTCATATGGGAAGAGATGGGTGGAATTAATTCGGGGGGGGGGGGGGGAAGCCTGGTATTCTCAACTTTAGCTGTAATCTAAAACAGTTTTGTTTGTTTTTTTTAAAATGGTAAAGAAAAACTGACCACTTATAATACGGCCCCCAGCTTGCCCCAAATTGCCAACCTGTGATTAGTGGAACGGACAGCCAATCAGGGACCATCCTGGTCTCCACAGCGAAAAGTAAAAGAGGAGGAGGAGGAAGAAGAAGCGCATCGGCCAAGGGCTCCTACGTACTCAGTCCGATTCGCTCCCTCTAGCCGCTCTCATTTTCTCTTGGTTGCAGTTATGATTATCGCTACTGTTAAGTCTGCTATTATATACCTTTCCTAGGCTTTCTTTTTTTAAAAAAAATATGTAATGTGGTTTAAAAACCCCGGAGACAATTCGGGCAAGTTTCGAGCGATTTTTAAAGTGGGAAATTCCTCTCAAGGCAAACCTACCCGAGAAAGGGTTTTTTGATGAACAATAGCTGAGGGAACACGCAGCCTGGTGGCCTCTGGACTTCCAGACCGTGGGGGGGGGGGGTGTTTGTGTGTGTTTTTAACCGAATCCAATGGGCC
>WNWU01000006.1:24664336-24786026 GCA_012654045.1 Ptyas mucosa
TGTGACAAGCTTATTATCACAGAAGAGAGCTGGGCGTGAGGGGAAAAGTATTCAAAACACCGAAGGAACACAAGCCTAAAGGAAAGAAGGGAGAGGGCCACGGGGGGAAAGAGAAGGGGAGGAAAAAAAATCGAGTTCTGACTGGATGCTGGTTTGTTATCGTGTTTTTTCTCGGAGCGTCTCTTTCTCTCTCTCTCCCTCTCCCCCCCCTTCCTTTACCCCGCATGCCTGCGCGCAAATAAAATATTTATTTACCGAGGAAGCCAAGCGTCAACCTCAAGGCAAGTCAGTCATTCAGGCACTTCAGATGACGCTTCTTTCAAAAGCAAAAGGGAGAGAATCAGAGTTAGGATTGTTTGCGGATGGCGGTGGGGGAAGAGGCGCCGTGGCGCAGTCGCTCGTTATCTGCGGCTGGTCGGCGATTCCTTCGGGCGGGCGGGCAGGCAGGCAGGGCGCGTGGAGAAGCGGGCCTGGGGAAGAGCCCGAGCTTCCGCTTGGACCAGGAACGGGGCAGCTCTTGGGTCAGAATGCGCGGGAAAACGGGCCGGTCAATCTTCCGGCCGTCCCCTCAGGGGAAACTCTGGGACAAGGCGGCCCGTCCAAGCGCTTCACCTTAAGGAGGAGGTGGGGCCTGTCCTCTCCCTCTGACGAAGCGCCTCCGAACGCCGCGGGGGCTTTGGAGCTGCCTCCGAGGCGAAGGAAAACGCGACGCTAGGAAGCCCAGAGAGGGGTGGGCTCGGTTTCGGGGCTCCTGAAAACCCCGAGTCGCGTAGCCAGAAAGGAGGCCGGCGCGAAAGGAGAGGGGCGGGACGCCAGTACCCCAAATTCTCTCTCTCAAGACTTTCTACACTGTAGCCACAGAGGACAGTGGAGGGCTGCGTAGGGTCTCTCTTTATTAGTCTCACACACACACACACAAAATAAATAACTGTAAAAAATATATCTATCTATATCTATCTATATTACTGTATATATATGTGTGCGCGTATATATATATGTACATATATACATACAGTAAAAAGTATATATAATTCATTTGCCTCGTTCGTCGCGCGACCGGGAGCCAGGTGATTATCCTAATTAACGTCTATCTAATTAAATTACTGTCAGCGGTTAACCAATGGCAGGAGCCGTTTCATGCGTTCGGCAACCAGGGAGATCAAAAGTGCGGCTTGGCTGATTGCTGCACGGTGTCAATTGGCCAATCTCTTCTCCCAGGGAGCGGTGCTTTTGGTGGTGGCGAGGGGGGTGGGGGAGGGAACCGTGGCTTCAGATCGGGACCAGCCTTGGGTGGTGGGAGAAGCTGCTTTGGGTCCCTCGCCGCCGAGGGTCCCGGGATGATGAGCTGGGGGCCTTAAGCGATCCCCGTCCCCCGCCCCCAAGCGACCCCGTGCTACCGTTACGCTACCCCGGGCAGTCTGTGGCCAAAAAGCGGGCCGGGTCTGGAGCCATGCAGCTGGAGCATTGTCTGTCGCCTCCGTCGATGATGCTCTCCAAGAAATTTCTCCATGTGAGCGCTGGCGGCAGCGGCGGCGGCGGCGGCGGCGCTTACCCGCCTGCCGCGGGCGGATCCGAGCTTGTCTTGCACGAGCACCTCCACCCGCACCCCCATCACCATCCGGCTGCCGCCGCCGCCGCCGCCGCCCTCCTTTCGGCGAGCGCTGACAACCTGGAGAGAAGTTCACCTCTGAAAAAACTCGCCAGGGGGGGGATGACGAATCAGGCCGAGGCAGACAATTTCCCTGACTCCAAAGACCCGCCAGGGGACGCCCAGCAGCCGCCGCCGCCGCCGCCGCCGCCTCAGCAGCAGCAGCAGCAGCAGCAGCAACAGCAGCGCGCCAAACTCTCGCCTGTCGTCTTGGACGGCGGCGGCGGCCAGGAGCAGCTCCGTCCAACCTTCGATGGAGCGGCGGCGGCTGCGGCAGCGGCAGCAGCAGCAGCAGCGGCGGCGGCCGCAGCCGCGGCGGATCGATACCTGCTCTCCACGCCAGCTTCCTCCGGCCAGCCCCCGGCCACTGCCTCGGCTCCCTCGGCCACCGCCGCTACCATGTTCCCCTACCCGGGTCAGCACAACCACGCGGCCGCTTTCTCGCTCGCCAGCCCCAGCCGCTACATGGCGCACCACCCGGTCATCGCCAACGGAGCATACAACAGCCTGCTCTCCAACTCCGCGGCGCCTCAAGGCTACCCGGCTGCCGGCTACCCTTACCCGCAGCAGTACGGTCATTCCTACCAAGGCTCGCCCTTCTATCAGTTCCCCTCTGCCCAGGCCGGCCTCGTCCCCGGCAAGGCGCAAGTCTACCTATGCAACAGGCCGCTCTGGCTGAAGTTCCACCGGCACCAGACCGAGATGATCATTACCAAGCAAGGCAGGTAAGCGGCGGCTGCGGTCGAAGGATACCAACCAGGCGCAACGCCGCCGAGAAGAAAGCGGAGGAGGACGAGGGAGGCTGAGGGACCGGGAAAGGGCGAGCAAGAGCATCCTCCGAACCCGAGCCCGGGTGCCTGGCCGCGGGAAAAGCCGGCTCTCCTGCCGAGACTCCGGGCTCTGCTCAAAGTATTATTATTATTTTTTTGGCCATTTTTTCCCTCTCTTCTTGTCCCGCATCTCTTGTGTTATCATCTTCATCTGCATCAACTCTTATTATTGCTATTGTCGTCATTATTTTTTCTCCTTCTCCTTTGGCTGTAGACCTCTCGTGTTCTTTTTCTTTCCTTTTTCCTTTTCCTTTCCTTTTCCCATATGCTTTCATTTTGCTTCAGGTTTTTAAGATTAAAAATAATGGCAATCTCGTCTTTGGGGCTGGAATAATCCAGTTCTTAGTTATATATATATATATATATATATATATATATATATATATATATATATAAAAAATACATATTTGGGCCTATAAACCCCCCCCCCCTTTATTTACGATATTTTTCTTCCTCGGTCTGACTTATTTAAGAGTCACAAACAATACGAAGAATGATTGCTTCCCTCTTGGGAACGGGCGCCGGGGTCTTCGGTGTACCTTGGGCCATTTCTGCCGCACATTCTGGCGATCAAGGGCTTCGCCTCGCTTCCTTTGCTGACCCCCGAATGATGGGGAAAGTTCATCACTTCTTGGTTGGTTTTTGCACATTGAAATTTGACAGTCCATCAGTTGAAGGCAAAAGGCAATGAAATCGCTGGGACTTACTTCCGGGCAAATTACAGTAGAAACCCGCAAGGATTTTTTTGGGTTACAAGCCGATGTGCCAACCCGCCAGCCCGGTTTCCTCGGAAATAACCCTCGATTTCAGCCGGATTCACTTGGAGATGAATACGCAGAGGACCATTTTCTCCTAGGCTCGATCCGCTAGACAAAAAAGGCGCGGAGCGAGATGCCTAAAATCGGTGCACCCTTTCGGGTACTTTCCTCTGCAACATTCGCTCAAGAAAAGGTTTTTGAGAATTTTAGGGGGGCAGTTATGTATTTATAAAATTATGATCTCCCTCCTTTTCAATCCCGTCACTTTTCCTCACCCTCCTTTTCCCGCCTTCTTTCTTAAAACAGGCGAATGTTCCCTTTCTTAAGTTTTAATATTTCGGGTCTGGATCCCACGGCTCACTACAATATTTTTGTGGATGTCATCCTGGCCGACCCAAACCACTGGCGGTTCCAAGGCGGCAAATGGGTGCCTTGTGGCAAAGCGGACACCAACGTGCAAGGCAAGTCCTTCCTCGGGTCCTCTTTTCCCTGGTACGTGGGCGCGCGCAAAGACTTGCATCCTAGGCTCGGGTGGCTTAGGTGAGAAGACTTCATTAGTGGACCTTCTTGGGCCGGTAAGACTACGCAAAACTTAGGGGGAGGCTAAAACTGAAGGACCTCTCCTGGCTTCCCCACCCCCACCCCCACCCCATTCCCACTTTCTTTCCTTTGGTTTCCCGAGTTAAAATACCTTTAAAAAAAACCGTACCATACAATAGTAAATTAAAACGAAGGAGCAGTTTTGTCTTTTTGAAGCTGGGAGATCTGGGGAAATTGTAGGAATCATCTAAGAAAGGTTAGAGTGGGGAGAAGGAGAAGAAGGAAGGGAAGATTCACTGCGTGAATGTCTTTCTCTCCAACATTTGTTTGCTCTTTGACAAACCCGGGGTTCTCGTCTTCAGGAAACCGTGTCTACATGCACCCGGACTCGCCCAACACAGGAGCCCATTGGATGCGCCAGGAAATCTCCTTCGGGAAACTGAAATTGACCAACAATAAAGGGGCGTCCAACAACAATGGGCAGGTCAGTTTTGGGACTCGAGAGAGGCGGCACTGCGCCCTGCATGGCCAAGAGATTGCATCCCATCCTGCGCTCCACATTCATTTCATTTGCGTATGAGCTTGTTCTGCAAATCCATGCCCTATTGTACAAACCTGGAGGGGGAAAAAAGAGGGCAAATCAATAGACAGGTTAAGCGAGGGAGATTCGCTTGCACCAACGTGTGAACAGGAGACCGTCTTCTCCCGGGCGATCCCGGGCGAAGGCTTCGGAATCGAGGCGGTGGAAAGCTCTTAAAGCGGCCTCGGCTTTTTTTTTACCCCCCAGGCATTGCGTTTCAGTTAAAGAGAGGAAAAAATAAGAGAGGCGGGGAGAGAGGAGCCCGGATCGGAGGAATAGTCTGGCGTGTCCGGGCTCTTTCCTTTTCCCTCCCGTTTTTAATTTCAGCTTTCTAGTAACTTGGGGTGGGGGGTGGGGTGGGGTGTGGAAGCGAGGTGCAGATCCGCGCTTTTGGAACAGGTGGCGAAGTCCGGCGAGCGATCCTCCTTAGAACCGCGAAACTGGGGAGGGATTGAGAAGTTTGGAGAAGGCAAGATTGGTGTGGCGGTTCGGCTTCTCGGGAGATCTGGGAAACGGTCTGGAATATAAAGTTCATCCCCTTCTCCCATGCAAAGCAAAAAAAAAAACACCAGCTCCCGACTTTTCTCCTCGCTCCCCCTTACCCTTTTTCTCCGTCTTCAGATGGTGGTCCTGCAGTCCCTCCACAAATATCAGCCTCGCCTGCACGTGGTGGAGGTGAACGAAGACGGCACTGAAGACACCAGCCAGCCGGGTCGGGTTCAGACCTTCACTTTCCCGGAGACGCAATTCATCGCCGTCACTGCCTACCAGAACACCGATGTAAAGTGCTTTTCTCACTCGCTCGCTTCTGGGCCTTTTCGGGATTTCGGGGGGGGGGGGGCGCACAAGTGCAGCTACAGAGGTCGGGAGGGTGGAGGCGAAACTCCCCGAACTGTGTGAGAAAAGAAATCATGATTTCAGACCACAAAGTGATGGCGGTGGATTAATTGTCTAAACTGCTCGCGAAATTATTCAAACGTGCTTTCGAGTCCCGATTCTTCCCAACCCCAATTGTATATTTTAAAAAGGGGGGGTGGGGTGGGGTGGGGGGAAGGAGCCTCTCATATTCTCCAAGAGCATGAAATATTTCAGATCGCTTTAACCTGGGCGTTTTAACCAGCTTTGAAAGCATGAACCTCTCTATAGACTGGTTTTGGCCCTTCGTCGTCCCCCCAACGAGCAAAGTTACTTCTCCTTTTCCCGGTCAGATTTGTTTGGAACTGTTTACTTTTGCGGCCTAAAGTAAAGCCGGTCCTAGGGTGAGGCCACGGTCTCAAGAGCAGATTTGGCGCGCCTTTGAAGGGCAGCAGATTGGTCGTTGTTTAATGCATGACTACAGCTTTTGACTATCGCAGAAGGCGAGAGGGGTGCCAAAATAACTTGGCTGGATCCAGGATATTTGAGCCTTGATTTGTGGAGGGCACCTTTTGCCTCTCTATTGTAGGCCCTGAAAATGCCGTATGCATCCGCAAAAGAAATAATAATAATAATAATAATAACAACAACAACAACAACAACAACAACAACAATAACAACAACAACAACTCAGGGGCTCCTGGCCTCAGTTAAATTAATTTCCAGGAAACGGGTATAGCAGCCCACACTAACAAATTCTATCTAAAGTCTGACTTTGATCACCACCTTCTTTGTGTTAGACTCTAAATCGCCAACGAGCCAACTACAGATTTAGGGACTCTATTATGTGTTTTTACTAGACATAGGGAAGATTAGTTTTAGTTCACCAGGACTTTGCTTCATTTGACCCATATAATTATGGGTGTGTTTTATTCGACCTACTGAATAGCAAACTAGTCAACCACATTTCAGCTTAGTATTATGGGGGAAACCTGTAGTTCATTTGTAGTTTAGCCTGTATCAAAACTAGGAAAAAAATAATTACATTAAATTAACCATGGCAAGTATATGCTACTATATTGCTGCCATTGTCAAAAAAACCCAACCCTGAGATCCAGAGAACCTTTCTTTTCACTGCAAATGATCCAGAGCTGTTGATCCAGATTTAGTTTCTACAATGTTCCCTGGGCTAAACGTTTTATCCGACTGGCTAGTAAGAGTCTTGTGACACATTCCGAGCATGTGTCTAGATGCTAATCCTCTCGCATAGCTATCCTCGGCGGAATCGTTCCGAAGTGAGTCTTATCTAATTAGGAGGAATTTAATTCTAAATAAGAGGCATAAAGATACCTAAACCGGACCTTGACTTTGTGGTCCTTCCAAGGAGGTTATCAGAACTACCTTGAGGCAGAACAAAAAGCCAACTGGAAGACGAACTTTTTCTGCTTACAGATTCCCCGTTGATCCTTCAGAATTACTACTATCGTAGGGAAGATTGTGTGGTGCACGTGCTGGGGAAGAGGCTACTTAGCTTTCATTTATTTCCAGACCTTTTCTCTTCATGAGAGAAATTCTCACAAGGAAATGACCGGCGTTGTTCTCTTAAAAAGAATTAATCCACTCTGGGGGAAAAAAGCTAGGCATCTGCTTATCTTACCCAGAGGATCAGTAGAGGAGAGACCACTGTTTGACTCTTCCCCCCCCTCCCCTCTCCTCTGTAGATCACACAGCTGAAGATCGATCACAACCCCTTCGCAAAAGGCTTCCGAGACAACTACGACACGTAAGTTCCTTGTCTTGAGCCTTTCATTGGCCCTGGCACGTCCAGCCCTATTAAATGGATGCCGGGTGGGTTTTTTTTATCCAAAGGAGACCCTGGGACTTTCGAGAGCGGGTTATTATATGTGCTATTGGGGATACCCCTAGGATAAATCCACTGGGGGAGCGCGCAGGCTTAGCATGTGAACTAGAGGAACAGTGGCTACAATGGCGGGCGTGTACGAAAGTCTTAAAAGTGATCTTTGAAGGCTTTGCAACGGGAGAGATCCGTGGCTTTCAGCTTTGCGTTTTGTCTTTCTCCGTAAAGACCGTCCATAGAGTAAAACTTGTATTTGTTTAACGCGCAACCTAAGGCGGTATAAATCCCAAAGAATGAGGGGGTTTTTTGCAGCAGGGCACGAAGATAGTTGCTCCCTCGCCTACTCCACCGATGAAGACCCCAATCATTCTGGGTTAGCATTAGACTTGCAGCCCCCACCCCCCACCCCCCACCCTCAGCGCCTGCCGCTGTCCTGCTTAAGCCCTTTGGGATCCGGGGAGAGTTTTCGAACTCTTCCTGGAAATACGAAGTGGACAGAGTGGCTCCCCAGTTTAAAGTGAAGGGAATATTTTGAATGTAAGCAGCAGGAACTTCCTACTGGCTCGACAGAAAAGCAGCTTGTTATCTAGTGGGATAATATCAGTCCCGACTACAAACTCTATAAGCTTCCTCCGAAAAATCAGGCCCTTGGAAACAAGCAATTAGGATTCAGGTGCGAGATGCCCAGAGTTCTTCCTCAGCCCCGAAGAACTCCATTACCCCCAGCGGGTCTCTGTCTAATCAGTACCCCGTTGTTTGGTTGGACTTCTCCCGGATTATCTCCAATTACAAACACTGCGGAGGTGCTGCTGATGTCCTGAAGCCTGTATTCAATTTTAAGCTAAGCGTTAGAAGAAACTAGTCATTTATTCCTCTCAACTCCTCCTCCCCCCCTCCCCCTTAGCGTGAGGATAAAATCAGGGTCTTGTGGCAATAGCAATAGTCCTATTGGTATTGTTTTGTAGTCCACCTTTCCGCTGAAAAAGGCACTCAAGGAAGCTTTGTCATTCACCAATGCAAGAGAGTGCCTGGCGTTTCCCTTCTACTGTAAATAGGCAAACCATCTCCGGCTTGGCAGAGGGGTAAAGCTCCAAACTGAGCTTGAAGGAAGGGAAGGAAAGACCTCTTTCTAGGTGACCTGGATGCTGATGTCCAGCATGACTCCTGAAATTTGTCACAATCCACTCAGATTATTCAAAAATAACTGAAGTAGGGGTTAGCATTCCCAGCTAAGAGTGAGCAACGGGGGCTGGCAAGCACCTTGGTTTTGTCTGGAGAGAAAGGTAGAAAGAGTGCTGAGCCAGCTGTCCTCAGGAAAGTAGGCCTTTGGGAAGAGAGGGGGGGGAGGCAAAGCAGTTCTTTTGAAGTTTTGCCTTGAAGGAGAGAAAACTAGGGCAGCTGAAAGGTTGACAACCTGGCATTCCAATGCCCTACAAGTGAGTTGGATTAGAACTCCCCAAATTCCCAGTCATCTGTTCCCAGACTCATGGGAGTAATAGTTGCATACATTTAGATGAACGTGTGGTTGATTGGGGAGCAGATCAGGCGACAAAAAAGATGTCCCAAGATATACTAAATTACAGTGGAGAATGCTCCCAAAAGGTGTCACATTGTACATCTACCTTGCTTTCCTGTCCCGAAGTTCCCCAATCTCCAGGAGTGATTCACCAACTAGATACCTCACCAGGGCATAAGGTCACAGTGGCCAGAACCAATGTGGGAGGGGGCACCAAACCCGGAAGCTGAAAAGCATCAATGAAATGCTAGTGAGACTATATCAGGCCGATTCATTAACCAGCTTGCTCCAAGCGAGTTATAAACTTCCTCCTGCTACTGCCAGGACAAAGTGCCTTTTTTTCAGCCATTTATGTGTTCATTAATAAAACACATTTATATAGCCGCCCAACCCACACACAGTGACTCTGGGTTGCATAGAACATTAAAAATCCACAATTTAACTCTAATCCACCTCACTCCACCCACATCCATGACAATGACAACAAAATCGGACAAGCCACAGTCCTGAGGAGGAAGCCAAAAGTGAGGTAGTTTATCTGGATTGATTAATCCAGAAGAAAAGGGTGCAATCATTTGTCCATCCATCCCCTTTGATAAACAGCTGATGATGGCATGGATTTTGAATGAGAGTGTATCGCTAGCTCTCTTGCCCTGCTACTGGCACTCTGGAAGCTGCCAGGGAGAGCTAGAGAGCCGGTTTGGTACAGTGGTTAAGGCACCGACTGGAAACCAGGAGACTTTAGGCATGAAAGTCAGCTGGGTGACTTTGGGCCAGTCATTCTCTCTTAGCCCAACTGCTGTTTGTGCGGGGGGAGGGGGGGAGGAAATAGGAGAAAGGAGTATTAGCTATATCTGTTACCTTGAGTAATCAAAATAACAAAGGAGAGAAATAATAAAAATAAATCCCTTGGGATAAATGTGCCCAGACTATCCCGCTTGCAGTTCCTACCAAACGGCTCTGGATCAGGAGTATCTGGGCCTGTGGCCACTTGTCCCACTAAAGGACAGACAAATTCTGGGAGAATAGGCAGGGAGCTCCCTTTCAAATTCAACAGCAGTTTTACGGTAATCGGGAGAATTTCAGAGTGATTTCCCTCTTCCCTTAAAAGGGCTTTTTAAAACATGTTTTAAAGCAACTTACTATGTGTGTATTAGCGAACCCAACACAATCTATTGTTTCATATCTTGATTAGTTATCAAGCAGATCAGGCCTCTGTTGGATCCTGGGCTCAAATAAGCTTGTAATGAGTTTCTTCTTTTCTGGATGTCCAAGGGTGGAGACCTAGCTGGAAACTCAGAGCTTCATGTTATGTGTGGCCTCTATTTCATTTAATGGGTTAGGAAAAGTAGCCTTATGTGAGAAGTTCTGGGAGTCCTTACTTTTTGCGAGGTCATCCTGTTTAATTAGACCCAGGGCAGAAATACAGCTTACTCCTAGTACAGTAAAACTCTTGTATCTGGATTTGGCTGCCGAGTGCTTATAAAGGGAAAAGCTATTCTAATACAAAGTGTTACCTGAAACAAATTCTACAATTTTGAAGCTTTGCAGTACTGTAAGTTCACAATGTCAAGCCCTTTGGAATTTATGTAAAGATCTGCACCCAGGAGGGTTTCCAGATATAGTCTAGTGGCCACATAAGTTAATAAGTTGCTTCTGATTTTTTAATTCTGGAAGTCCACCATTTCCATGGTTCTTCCATTCTCTGCCAGAGTGGTTCTCCACAACTTTAAACAGTATTTTTTCTCCTCCCCAAAGAAAGTTAGTTTCATTGGGTTTCTATTCTCTACACTCATTTTAAGGACCCCAGCCTCATTAATCTCTCATTAGTTTTGGAATCTCTGGAGTAACCTCCCCTTGTTGCATTGGATTACCATTCCTATTATTATCAGCCCAACTCATCTGAAAGCAGTTGTGGAGAAACAGCTAGACTGGTTTATACGCCTCAGAGCAGAAATCAAATGTGTAGAGAGTCTATTCTTCACCCCTCTCTCCAGTCGTTCTCCTAAATTTAGGAGAATTTTAGTCTTTTGTGCTTCTGTCCTCAGCTTGGTCTCTGGTCTTAATTTCTGCGAGCATGTTGATTTCTAGGGCAACCCAGAATCTCAAGCTTTTAGGATTCTAGGCATGTCCTTAGCTAAGCCACTGTCCCTTATTGGCCATCCTCATTGACCTCTGGAGGGCTTTTTATCCCGGGTCCGCAGTCTGTTGTATTCTCTTCCGCTAAGCTACACCTGGGGAAGTTTGTGCAGAGGTTGGAAAAACCCTCCCTCCATCAAAACCTTGCCCTGATTTTGGCACAGTTTGGAGAGACCCGGGCACCCACTCTCGGCATCTCACTTAGTTCTTGCGCGGCAGAGGGGTGGAGTAGTTTGAGTTGCGATGTCTGCAGTGAGAAAGGCAAAATAGCATCCCTGGTCCACGAAGGCAGGAATTGTAAAAACTAGAGCGATACCTTTTAAATCTAGCTTGCCTAAAAGACCTCTTCAGTCACTGGGACACCGATCACGGTGTTATTTCCAGTTTATAGAGACTAGCAGCTCCAGCCAGCAGTCACCGGGGCAATATATCGCGATAGAGACGCCCTATTTATATCGTCAATGCAAGACGCAACGGTGCTGGGCCATCTCGCCATGTAGTTTAAGGGCGAGATGGTGCTCTAGCAGTGGAGGTTCGGCTACTTTGCACGTGCTCAGAGACACTCTCGGAATAAATTAAGTGGATTAGTGAAAGAAGGCCTCGAGCTTTCCCCAACGTAGCGCCGCCTCTGCCAGTTTTGGACAAGTGGGGGAGGGAGGGAGAACTGTAGTCCAACTTTCACTCGGAGGCTGAATTACCAGCTCAGGCAGATGTTAAGCCCCGCGATCCTTCAGTGGTTCGAATGCACGCCGTTTTGGGCTGGGGGGGGGGGAAGGACCGGCTCTTCCACCCCCATCTCGCCAATCCGCCCAGTCACCTTCCCTTCCTTTCTGCTTTGTTTCCCTGCCCTTTGTCCTCCCAGGATCTACACGGGCTGCGACATGGACCGCTTGACCCCGTCGCCCAATGACTCTCCCCGCTCTCAGATCGTGCCGGGGGCTCGTTACGCGATGGCGGCGGCCGCGGCGGGCTCCTTCCTGCAGGACCAGTTCGTCAGCAACTACGCCAAATCCCGCGGCTTCCACCACCACCACCACCCGGGAGCGGGCGCCGGAGGCGGCGTGGGACCCGGAGGGCCTGTGCCGGATCGAGGCGTGCCTCACCCTAACGGGCTGCTGTCTCCACAGCAAGCCGAAGAGCCCGCCGCGCCTTCGCCCCAGCGCTGGTTCGTCACGCCCGCCAACAATAGGCTGGACTTCGCGGCCGCCTCGGCCTACGACCCCGCCGGAGATTTGGCGGGAAACGCCGCCACGCTATTATCTTACGCCGCCGCCGGCGTCAAGGCTCTCCCGTTGCAGGCGGCCGGCTGCACCGCTCGCCCGCTCGGCTACTACCCGGACCCCTCGGGCTGGGGGGCACGCAGCCCGCCTCAGTATTGCGCCAAATCCTTGTCGTGCTGGCCTAACAGCAGCGGTGCCCGCGCTGGAGGAAACCCCTATTTGCCCTCCGGGGCTGGCGGCGGGGAAGAACCCGACAGCCTGGCGCCCCCCGAGCGCTCCCCTTTGGTGGCGCCGCCGCCGCCGCCCGCCGCCGGGCCGCCCGCCGAGGACTCCAAGCCCCCGAAGGACTTGTCCGACTCCAGCTGGATCGAGACCCCCTCGTCCATCAAGTCCATCGATTCCACCGACTCTGGGATTTACGAGCAGGCCAAGCGCCGGCGGCTTTCTCCGGTGGGCACCCCGGCCTCCGAGAGCTCCTCGCCCCTCAAGAGCGAGCCCGCCTTGGCCCCCAGGGACTGCGACAAGACCTGCGCCAAGGACATCGGCTACTACGGCTTCTACTCGCACAGCTAGAGAGGAGATGCCTCTGGCCACGCCCCCCTCCCTCCCGCCTTCCCTCCCGCTCTTCTCGCCCGTCCCGTCCGAAGCAGCCGGCGCTTTGCGCTGCGCGCCGGGTCGAGCGCTGGTTCTCCCGGTCACTTGAAAGCGGCTCTGGCTGGCCACGCACCTACAACCGCGCACGCGCAGTCTCTCTCTCTCTCTCTCTCTCTCCCCCGCCCCCCCCCCCCCTTTCCTTGCACACGCAGAAAGCCCGCAAACCGTGGGGCCGTCCCAACGTCTCTTCAGTAGGAGGTGGATGACAACGAAATGCTGAAAATCATGACCCTTCATTCTCCACCTTGTATGTCTCTTTCCTTAGCGACACCCGGCCCACCCACCCCTTCCCCGCACGGAACAAACCGTGTCGTGGTTTTTCCCTTGGCCCAAACAGCTGGGGCGTCTTTTAATTTTTTTTTTTAAAAAAACAGATCTCAATCTCGGGTGTTTCGAATAGGTAGATTATTCCAAAATCCTAAGAAAACCCTTTAATTATCCCTGTGCCCATCCCACGTTCAGTGTGGTAAAGGTTGGGGGTTTCCCCTCCTAAACGTTAGCTGGCGGGCATTTAAACACGCGCATTCAAACCTTTTATAAAGCTACCCTAAACTTAACCCGATATCACACGGGAGCGAATTACCTTCCATCCAGCGAGCTGCAGCGCAGTCACATGCACGCATTTGTTTGAAATTAGCCCCACGACGTTTAATAGCTTTTCCCGCGAAGAGCTCCCAGCTCTCCTTAGGATCCTGCACATTCTTTGATCAGGAAGGTGGAGAGCAGATGCTTTTTATTCTGCCGTACTAAAACGGTGGGCAAGATGAAAGTGCGTGCCTTTAAAGGGTTTCTTAGTAAATTTGGGGTTCTCCTAGATCCCTCTCCTCCACATCTCCGGTTCCCTGTTCATTTAGATTAGAACACAACCGTTCCCCTGCTTGGACTTAATGGGTCGTAATTCCGAGTAAACTTGGTTTAAGGTTCAACAGGCAAACTAACCGTTTTTCCGTCCTTGCATCATATGCTTGAAACTCGAAGGGATATTCCTCCTTTTCCTTTCCTCTTCCTCATTCCGGGATAATTACAGTGGAAATGTATATGTACAGTTCTCAAATAACGAGCAAGGAGTTCTGTAGTAGGGTTGGCTGCCCTAAGCAAAGCCTAAAATATCTAAAACCCTTTCCCTTTTTTGTCATTTATCTTCATCCACACACTTGCATATTAATATTAGGACGAAGTCGGGTGTGTGGTTAGGAAGTGTGTCAGTATTTTTATATCATTGTCCAAAGTGACTTAAACTTGAATAAACAAAATTAAACTTCTAACCATTTCAACAAAGCTAAGCCTGATAAACAAAATTGTCCGAATGGACCCAAATATTTAACACTTAACATCTAAATAATTACACCTCTGTAGGGCTTAATTTTACTTAAATGCATGCCAGTCCTTACTACGCTTCTCACCGAAATAATTTCTGATTTAATCAACACTAAATTTCAAGCGTGGATTCCGTAGGATAGGATTTATATTGATTTTAGAAGGCAATATTTGGCTTTCTGGTGTTGGAATAGAAATTTAACAAGCTTCGTGTTAGTTGCCTTGCATTTTTAGTGAAGTTTCCTTTCAAGTAAAAAGCGCCTTTTTGCTTCGGTGTCTTGATTGGGAATATGTGCGAAACGTGACCTTATCTAAAGTATTTTGAGGAAGAAATGCAGTAGTTTTTGTTTACACATTGCACTAAAAAAGCTATAATAGTATATGCTTGGTGTAATGATGTATGCTTCTCCTAGACATCCAGCCAATTGTGGTTTATCTGGCCAACCATGATTAAAACAAACTGGCTTCGTTTCACACGTAGAGCAGGTGCTTCAGTTGGGGTCTGAGTCAAATCAAGTTTAAAACGCAGCCTTAAACATGTTTACTCGGATTAGGATCAAGAGGAATCCATAGAAGTGTGCCCGAATTCCCACTATGGGCTTTAAGCTCCATGTAATCCTATAGGCACTTATTCAGCAGCCTATTCCGTTAAATTTATTCCAAATAATAATATCTCGAAAACAGCTGGAAAGGAGGTCTTACGCCGTTTCCTTACTGTTGTTCGACAGTGTCGCCGCACCATCACTGTGGCGATGCGAAGCCCAGTCTTCCTACCCTCCTGATAAATGACAACAGCGATGGTGTGATGACACTAGAAACCGCCAGTCAGGAAACGTCCCGAGCTGCTTCTTCGCAGCTGGTTCCACTCGCGTTTCCTTGGAAGGAAGTCTCCTCCGAGTTTCTGCGATCGTAGCGTCGTTGCCCTTCGCAAAGCGCTGTGTAACGGCGGAAATTACTCCTACTTCTCTCAGTAGGATTTCGCTTCCCGCAAGGAGAATAATGCTTCAATTCCCTTTTCTGGATGCAACATCTCCTGCCTGATCAGAACTTATTCTCAATGAAAGTAAAGCTTTCGTTTAATAGCTCGGCGTCTATAAATAGATGAGCCCCCGCTGGCTTCAGCAGGACTTTAATGGACTTTTCCCTTAATTTACTCATACTAACACGTGTAGTAATTTACTCATACTAACAAGTGTAGGAGTACTCGGTATAAGCAGGTGGCCTCTCCAGGTACCTGTGACTGGGAGCAAACTTTACTGAAATGGGTAGGGACACCAACTTAAAGAGATGGGGAGATATGAATTCTAAATAAAGCACTTTTAAAAGTTCAAAAACAAAAGTTATGTCTGTTATGATGATGAAACCTGGGCTAAAAATTCTGCCTTGGTTCGCATAACACACTGCATTAAGCTGTCATTTGGTTTCAGTGACAATTTACCTATAAGGTATTGCACATTTCATTCAATACACTGAGCTACAAGTGACTTGCTGGCTTGGCATGTTGTATGAACCTACCAGCACAGCTCTAGCAGGCTACGTTAGATTGGCATCGTACTAAGGAACTATTCCAACTCTGATAAAAAAAAGGCACTTCCTTCCAAGTAAACCTACCTGTGATTGCACTGCTAGTTGACTTAAACTAAAACTGATATACAGTAATTTCGTTTACAGGGCTAGAGAGTTATGACTCAAATCCCAGTAGGAATCGCTCCAGATGGGATGGGCTCTTGCAGAGTAACTCAGGTGAATCTTACGCTGGGTCATGGAGGCGCTATTTCAATTAGATTGTAGGTTGTGCTCAATCAGGTGTGCAAGTGGGTGTATGGGAAGGGGATTTGCCCACAGGGCCATTGACTCTTTTATCAACTAAGCATCACAGTTTAACACTCTATTAGAGACAGGTGGCCAGAGAGAGTGGAACAACTCCTCGAAAGCCCAGTTCAGTTCCAACAAGCATTTCACATTACCCATCTAATGATCTTTTCTCCTTATGCCCTTTTCTGTCCCCTCACCGATCCCTAAGCCCATCCCTGGTTGGCGTGCAGGTGCTCTTGTTCCAATATTTTTCTCTCCTCCCCCTCCCCCACTTCAGTTATGACGACTGTAAATCTTTGTAATGAACAAACTACAACCAATGCTAAGCTATTGACCTGTTGGTGCCCGTAGTGTAGTCCAGTGAAAATGACTTTTGTGAGTTGTATATTTAAAAAAAAGAAAAAAAATTGCATTTAGTTTGAGTTTTTGTTTTGTTTCGTTTTGTTCTATGCATAAGGAAGTATCTCTGAAAGAGCTTTTTTTGGGGGGGGGGGATAGGCAGCACCAGTTTGAAGAAATTTTAATTTCCCTCCTCCCTCTCTGACCTCTTCTTTTTCTTTTTAATTTTCTCGTTCAGTCAAGAGTTTTACACTCAATTTAGTCTTTCCCCCTTGTTGATGTAGAGTAGTGAGTCTTCAAAATTTTGTGTAGGAAATATATAATTGATCAACCCATGTTTAAATATTGTGGGTGGGTGGGGGCGAGAAATGAACTGTGAAATAGACAGCAGGCAAAATGATTAAGGCTAACTTGCAATCGGCAAAGAAACCTTCCCAAATAGAAATTCAGGACTTTCATCCTGTATATATATATATTTATGTCCTTCTGTAATTGATGGACATTTTTCTTTTTCCTTTTCCTTTTTTTTTTAAAAAAGAAACCTCCCTTACACATTTGTTTTGTTTGTGTAGATAAATAATTGTTTCTTCAAATTACAAGTAACCGGGAAAAATGTTTTGTTTTTTCACCCATTTATATTGTCTGTGTACAAAAAGCATAATAAAACTTGGAAAAAATAGACAGTCTTTATGTGTAGCTCCTTTTAGAAGATCTGAGTAAACTAGTACAAGGGCTGGGAGTACATGGGAATTTTTAACAAACGGAGGAGGAACAATTTATTTCCTCTAATACTAGCTACTTGATCTTCAACACAAAAAATAACGTATTTCTGTTTTTCTCACCTTTACGCTGCAGCTTGGACAAGTACAATCCCATCCTGTCCCGCTATGCAATGAGCTAAAAAAAAAGGGTGCACCCAGATGTAAGTTACTTTGGGGGAAATTTATGGTTGCAGTGCAGCTAAAAAAAAATTTGACAGTGGGGAAAAATGTAAACATTTGCAGTTTAGAAACACTAAAACTGAGGTAAAATAGAATGTGCTGGTTAAGAATTCTATAAAAATGGAAGTAGTTAACAGTAGATCCTATGAAATAATTATTTCCCTTTCTATCTTACTGCATGTGAACTGTTGAAGAAATCTCCAATTTCCCAGGATTAGGACATCTGAGATTGCCTGTAGTATCTGACTTCTTCTAAAAAACTAAAAGAATTGAGGAATTAAATTTGAGGCTGGGATCTGTTCGTTTGTGTGTGTTATGTGTGCGGTTGCGTGCACTCGGCCACACTATTGAGTGATTCTGCAACCTGCCACTAGAGGTCTCTTGATGGATTGTTATTCTCCTTGTCATGAACTGCATTATATTATTCCACTTTCTTTGCCTTCTGCCATGAAGGAAAATTTATCTTTAAACTGTGAAACTAAAGTCCCCCCCCTTTTTTTAAATGTGTGATAATATTTGTCAATGACCAATTATTCTAAAAAAAAAAAGTTAAATGATTTCAGAAAAGCCTTTTACATACTCTGTAAAAGGACAGCCTGTTAGAAAACAAGGGTTTAGCAGAGAACTCTCAAGAGCTTTTAGGTATAACATTAATCTTTGTTATACGGTAGTAATAGTTTTTAGTTTTATTTCCTATTATTGCTGCCTAATTTTGAAAACTGTATCTTGTTCAGCCATCTCATGTGGTACTAGAGAATTGATTCGTAATTCTCATGTACAAACTTGCTCTTAAAACTATCAGATTTAATGAGAATGTATTGTCAAATTGCATAACATCCATCTCAACTAATGAAGCTTTTAGATGGAGTATATTCTGGAAAAGAAAGTTCTTTTTTAGTTAATTCCTCTGCTATTCCATCTGGAGACAGACATTGGCCTCCAGATTCAGACCGACTCACTGGTTTTCTTCAACTGTGCGGATCATAAGCCAGAAGCAATAGAAACCAATTGTATACAACATTTGATTATTGACAGTAACCTTAGTGGATGTATAAAATTGTGTCATCCACGTATCACTATCGTGATTAAAAAGCCTGCCTTTATATCTCTACAACAATAACTAAATTATGCTGTAAAATTCTGGAACTCTTGACTTGGAAAATGGTTTATAGATAGTCTTCAACAGCATGCTAAACCATATTGTGATTGGTTTTTCTGAAGCTTTAGCATCATGGCTACAGATAACATTTGGAACTTGAGAGAGAAAACTTTTCAGGTTTTTATATTAATAAAGAGAAATTAATAACTGCAATTATTAGTACCAATAGGACAGATATTCCCACTTGAGTTAGATGTGCTTTGTTACAAGAGGTTGACTTATTGTAGCAAATGTTTTAAGGAACTATATGGACCTAACAACAAAAAGCATAGTCAAAAGAAGGCAGATCGGACATAGTACATGTTTCAGATCCCCTTAGGAATGCTTGATTTCTCTGAATTTATTTTTGTATTATTATTTTCCTCAGACTAAATGTGGATCTTTATGTATAAGTAATTAAGTGTTACATTGAATGTTAATCTTTTTAAATGAGTAAATATGTGTTTTAATGGCTAGTCAGTGAGTATTGTCATAAGTCAGGACAACTGCTTGTCTTTTGGCTCCCCTCCTCTTTCCTTTGTTCAAATCCCAATGTGAAATACACACCATTTAATTACTCCTTTTTTAAAAAATACTTTTGAAAAAGAGTAGTATTTCAAAAAATTTCAAGGCAATATATTGGAATGACCTTTCTCTAAAAGTTGGAATAGCAGTAGCTATTCTGAAATGCTTTGCAATATCCAAATTTTATTCAGAGAATGAATTTAATTTTTTGCATTTGGAAAACAGAATTCAGACATTTTGTGAGAGACCTGTCTTTGTTGCAAGGATTAGGAAATAAGAATGATGGATTAGGATCTCTTTTTCATCAAGTCCCATGTTCTGGCTCCCCAATATATTTAAGATTCCCTCATTTGTACTCTCCAGATATGTTAGATCTACAATTCCCATCCTTGCCAGTCTATATAACTCATATTAATTGGAAATAATGGCAGTCATTGTCCCAACAGCACATTTAGCGGGCAGCATGGGAGAAGGCAGGTTTATAATCTCAGACAATAACTGTGGAGCTCTTCAAACAAAGATATTAATTTGATCTAGTCAATGGTCCATTGGAGACAGCCTTCTTATACTTAATATCTTGTGAAATAGAAACCTTAACCGAAAAGGGAATGTGGGAAAAGTGCAGAGAAAAAACATAGTCGAGTCATAGCTGCTCACCTAGGAAAATGTATATCTCTCTTTGCTATTTCAAAGTTTCACTGTGTCTTTAACTGCTGAGATACACACATACTTATACTGACAACAATCAACTGCTGATTTCTCTCATATTTTTCCATAATCATAATCAATGTGCACTAATTCAATAGATGATTGTTCCTGATAGCTCAAGAAGGTGGACATAATATACTGGAGAGAGGGAGTGAGTGGGAGGGAGAGGGAAAGGGAGAGGGAGGGAGGGAGGGAGGGAGAGAGAGAGAGAAAGAGAGAGAGAGAATACAATGTTCCTTTATAAAATATAACACACACACACACCATACTTTGGAATACACTGGGTTGAATTGTAATGGTTGGGTTCCCCAACTGAAATTTGATGGGTTCACACAATACACTAAGACATGAACCATGGTTTAGGAACAATAGCTGAGTTGCTACAAATGCAAGACTCCAAACAGGCCAAACACATTTTGGCATAGATTTATGTCAATCACTGGGGCAGAGTCACCCCCTATGTTTCCATAGATGAGTATAAGCTTGGACCTCAGCTTCTAATCAGGATAATAAACAATCAAATCATATTGATCCACCAGTTTTATAAAGGGTCTGTCTTTAACGGAAGTAGACAAACGGTGCAACCAAATATATGTTTAGTTGGAAGCTCTTCTTCAATCATTCGGATTTACTCTCAAATAGGATTGCAGCCTAACAAACAATCCTATCAACTTTATAGTTTGTATAATACACTAAACCATAATGGGTGGGTTTTTTTAATCATTTGGTAGGTGGTGTAAATATAGCATAGTTGGCATGACTTATGTCTTAGTGTGCAATGTGAATTCTGTCAAATATGATTTTTTTTAAAAAAACCATAGTTAGCTGTATGAACAAATAATTAGTTCTGGTAATTATTTAATATTCTGTCCAGTTCTCAACACCCTGAGTTGGTTAAAATTCCTATAAATTTAGCATCCAACTTGGGGATGTTTGCTTAAAACTAAATCCCAGTGATTCAAATAGGGCTTCCTCTCCTCCAAAAGTAAAATCTCATTACCACCTTAAAAATGTAAGGAAAAACATGTGGCACCTTAAAGACAAAGAAATGTAATTTTTTTTAATAAAAAAAGCTTTATGTAATCTGATGTGGCATAACTATCATTCAGAAGTTTTATTAGTCTTACAAGACGTCATAATACTTTGTGGTGTATTTACTGAAACAGACTAAACCTGCCGAAACCAACATAAAACTCTCTTTCCATTCTCTGAAAATCGTGTGCCAATAAGCTTTAAAAACTTGTCTTCAGAAAAAAACCCCCAAAATCTACAATTTTATTTGCAACCTCATTGTTCCCTCCTAATGCAAAGCAATCCAAATCTACTCAGAAGTAAACCTCGTTAAACTTACGATCAAAGATTAAAACCTAAGGATCTGATCCTCTGGGGAGAGGGAGAGAAAAAAAATGAGGTCCGTTTCGTTATTCAAGGCGAACAGAACTAAAAATGAAGTCGAAGCAGCCTGCAATCGTTGGCCCTTCGCGGAAAATCCGCAGCGGCTCGGCTCCTGCCTCGGGTGGGTCGCTCCAGCCTTCGCTCTCGCGCACGTCAGAGGCCCACGCGCGCCGCAGCCCCTGCGCTGTGCCGGAGGAGGGCCTGCATATTTTTGGAAACCTTTCCGAAGTTGCGCTCTTTCGCGTGGGCGATTTCGGGGAGGCAAGGAGAAGGACAGAAGGCTTGGATTTGACAGGCCCCTGGCGTGACCAGGGAAGGAGGCGGTGTCTGCTACGCCTAAAGGAAGAGGCAGGTGTGTCTGCGTGGGCAAAGTGTTTTCAAGGGTCAAGTATTTTGGCGGGTATTCCCACCCCCTTCCCCACGAGCACGGTGGCAATTTTTAAAAAACTTTTTCCACCCAACGTCGTCGTTTGATCTGTTCTCCAGGCGGCCACTATTTTATTAAAAGTTCTCACCAAATTCTCTACCCAACAGATACTAACTCTGATTGGATTCACACAACACAGCAAGCCAAACCTAAGCCAAACCAGGTTACATCTTAGGGGGTGAAGTGAGAATTCGGCTTACCGAGCCAGGGACAAGCAGGGTTTTGAAGCTTGCTCAGCTCTTGTTCCTTTTTGCCCACCACTTAGTGACAAAACGTCTCCCAAAAGTTTTGCCATCAAAGAGACTCTCGAAATAAGCGAGAGATCCTTAATGTGTGGTATGGTTATAAACATTCACAGGAGGAACTACCAACCATGGATCAATAACCCTCACCCATTCCCTAGGAATGAAAGTGTGAGACTGGCAAAATAAATGGACATCATCGATTGGTGTGTGAACTTACTGGCGGGCAAAAAAAGGAACAAGAGCCCAAATCTCAGCATGTTGTATGAACTTGGTAATTAGGACATACTACACACATCATGTTGAAAACCTGCCTTAGCATATTGTGTGAATTCAGACTGTGGGACAGAACCACTGAATATTTTCCCTCCGTCTCTCTCTCTCTCTCTCTCTCTCTCTCTCTCTCTCTCTCTCTCTCTCTCTCTCTCTGCTTTTTATATTTTTATATCAGAGCAGTTTTAGTGCAAATTAATGTTTGTATCTGCAGATTTGTCTGTAATAAGCAGAGCCTTTCCCAGCCTGTAGATGTGGGACCCTATCACCCCTGATTCCTGTCCTGGGTGTGGGTGATGGGGTTTGTAATTTAACATTTGAGGAAAGAACTGATGTGTGTTAATTCTTTTTGTTTCCTCCCAGTCCTTCTGGTCAAAAAGGATGGAACAGTTTTTGTTTTTAAAGAAGTAATCTATGTTTTAAATTAGAGCTTCAAGTAAAAGGATGAATGTAACTAGAAGCCATACTCTACCATCTTCAGCTTATTTAGAATAACACTGATCTTGTTTCCAGACTACAAAATAAATAAATAAATACACGCATTTCCAGTTTCATGACAGATTTTGATTTTCTAGTTTACTAGTTGCTATTCATATCAAAGTAAATCTAACCCAGTTGAGTTTATTCTCAAGTATATATAATGTAAACCAGTTTTCATCCTAGTGTCTTCTAGAGGCCTTCAGGCTACATATCTCCAACCTTTCAGGAAATTGGCTGGGGAATTTGGGATTGGTAATCCTGAAATATTTGGGAGTCATCAGGTGGGGAACTGCAGGTATATAACATTCCAATTCCTCCCTTATCTTAAGCTCCTCTTGAGTCAGCACCTTTGGGGTGAAGTAAATAGGATACAGGCTACTCTGCTCAGATCTACTAGTTTATGATCCATTTCCATCATCAGTTTCCTCATAACATTATGCTTCTGGATTTATTTTCTGTACTTTGGTTTATAAAAAGGGTCTCTCCCCCCACACACACACTTAAGGCATACTGTACTTGTTGCAAATAATAGAAAACATATGAAGTGTTCAGTTCAATATATAAGCTTTCTGTTCCTGGATGTTTTTAATGGGGTGGGGAGAAGTAAATTTCACTTTTTGATGCAGAGTGAGGTATGCTTGAAATGAAAGTTAAGTACTTTTTAATAGTCAGGGGGTTGCACTGCCTCTGTTTGCCATTTTAAACAATTTACTTAAGAGTAATTCTGGTGGGGGTCACATCTGATAGCATTTACAGACCAGGACTATTTACTGAAAATAGTCCATGATGTTACACTTTACTTCCAAATTAGCTTGCTGAGGTGATGGCCTATACTACTACACTCCTACTACACGTATACTCAAAAATAATCCCTGTTAAACTCAATAGATTAAAAGCATGGTTAGAGCTGTAGCCTTAAATTCCAGTAAGTGGAGTTTAGTATTTGAACCAGAACTGTTTTTTTTTTAAAAAACCTGAGCTAGATCTGAGCTGTGCAATCCATATGGCTGTAAAGAGATTCAGAAAATTATGAATCTTTGCTGCCAACCTCTGTTCATCTGGATTTATGCATGAGAAGATGCCATGAAGATGCAAGTCATTTTCCCATGGTGTGTGCTTGGAATTATAATCAGTGGATATGTTTGCACAATAAAACAATCCATGCCTGTGGTTTACATAATGCATTGAACTTTGTCTGACTTACACGAAGTCTCTTTTAGGAGAGATGGGTGACTATATAAATTTGATAAATAAATCACTTGTAGCAACCCAGCCAAAATATATTGAGCCTTATGAGATTTCAACACACAAATTGCTGTATAATGAAACAGCATCATGCTTTTGTGCCCAAGAACAGTTTATATGTACAGAACCCATTCCTCTTGAAGGGGTATGGATTAATGATCACATAAAGCATGTATCTTACCTTATTCCAAAGATAATTAGGACATACAATTGCTTGTGACTTTTTTTGTTGTTGACCTAGCATTAAGTAAACTACTGATGTTTCAGACATGTATGAGTTGAGCTGCAAGCCTGTTAGAGTTTCGTGTTCTGGCAAAGCTATAATATGCTGTACAATATACTACGTAGCCTGGAGACAAAATACAGAAATAATGAATGCAGGTTTCTTTCAATGTGCACTTTCAAATATCTACTAGAAGGTATATCTGTATCCATTAGAAAACATGGAGATTTCAAATTTTAATAGTTGTGTATGCAAGAAATGCTCTTATAAATCATGTAACGCATGTTCTTAGGTGCGCGGGACAAAGTAGAAATATTTTTTCAGTAACATTAAGTATATAAGATAATCATTATAGCCATTTTACAGATGGGAAGGATGAAGCTACATGAACACCAACTTGCCTAACCCACCAAATGGGTTCATGATCGAAGTGATATTTGAAATATTTATTTTTACACATTTCTATCCTATGGCAATCAAAAAAATTCATGGCAGCTTACAAAGCACAGAAAATCTGATTAAAACATTCATGGAACACATTTCTATAAAAGCAATAGAAACAACATCGAACCAAAAAAAATAAATACAAAAAATAAAAAAAGAGGAATCAAAGAGGACATCACAAAATGGGACGCATGCTCTCTGAAACAGCTCCCTCTTTAGTACCGGTAGCTTCCAAAATGTTAACAAGGAAGAGGCTGGCCTGATCTTTACCAGGAGGCTATTCACAGGGTCAACATTGCCAGGGAAAAGAAACGCTTCTTATTTCAGTCCCCTGAACTTCCCCCAAAAAGGGAGATTAATAACATTTTCTCCCTGCTTGATGTGAAATGGATGGCTGGTATTGGTTGTGGTAGGTAGATGATCTTGCAGACAGTTGATATATTACATCTTAATAAATACATTTCATCAACTTTAGGCTCAGTTTTGTTCCCTCTGGTATATTCTCATTAACACTCCTAGAGGTGCTGTGTTCTTCATGTTAATGTCTTAATTTAATTTCTTGAGGATCATTCTGATTCACTTGTATGTGAGTAACCTTGATTTTACTTGGATTTCTGCATGAATAACTGTGAGCCGCATTCCTGACTTCAATGATTGTTGCTGCTTGTGGCATTTTGGACCCAGTGATGATATTTAACAAAGAGGAAAGGAGAACCTGCATACTAAGAATAAAAAATAGTGTTGGCTGTCTGTTCAGTGATAATCACATAACATTTAAATACATTTAACTTTTTGGTTCATTAATAAAAGGGGAAAAATAGCTTCTTTGTGAGATGTGTCATTTTTTGGGCTGCCCTGTGTCTTAGAATCCTCTTTATCTAATTAATAGTTTGTCCCTGTAAATGTGAAGAGAAGCAGTAAATTCCAGACTCCATTATGAATGACCTAACTAATACCAAATGGATATTATTTACTTTAATGTACTCCTTTATGAAATACAGGGTCGTAAAAGGGGAGTTCACCTTAAAATTCACCTTAAAAAATTCACCTTAAAAATACAGGGACATACAGTTGTGATCAAAATTATTCAACCCCCAGTGCTGTAAAGGGGTTTAGGGACTATAGTGTACATTTGTAATTGTATTCAGAATGAAATCCTACAAGGACGTTTTACAGAACCAAATGCAACTAAAATGACATCAATTGTTTTTGTAATACAGTAGTAAATGTTTCTTTTGTGGTTTCTTCATTGACACAAATATTCAACCCCTTAAAGACTACCACTCTGAAGAACAGAGGTTCATTCAGGTGTTTTTGATCAGGTATTGAAAACACCTGTGGATGTCACCGAGCAGCAATCAAGCATAATAAGCACCAATTAGGCAGCTTTAAAATGACTGTGATACTCAGCTCCTTTTAGACATTTACTGGGGTGGTTACAAACATGGTGAAGGCAAGAGAATGGTCCAGGAAGACAAGAGAAGAGGTGATTTCTCTTCACAGGAAGGGCAATGGCTATAAGAAGATTGCAAAGATGTTAAACATACCAAGAGACACCATAGGAAGCATCATTCGCAAATTCAAAGCAAAGGGCACTGTTGAAACACTACCTGGTCGTGGCAGAAAGAAGATGCTGACTTCGACTGCTGTGCGCTACCTGAAGCATAGAGTGGAGAAAAGTCCCCGTGTGACTGCTGAGGAACTGAGAAAAGATTTGTCAGATGTGGGTACTGAAGTTTCAGCTCAGACAATAAGGCGCACACTGCGTAATGAAGGCCTCCATGCCAGAACTCCCAGGCGCACCCCCTTGCTGTCTCTAAAGAATAAGAAGAGTCGACTGCAGTATGCCAAAAGTCATGTGGACAAACCACAAAAGTCGTGGGATAGTGTTCTGTGGACTGAGGAAACAAAATTAGAACTGTTTGGGCCCATGGATCAACACTGTGTTTGGAGGAGGAAGAACAAGGCCTATGAAGAAAAGAACACCTTGCCTACTGTGAAGCATGGCGGAGGGTCAATCATGCTTTGGGGCTGTTTTGCTTCTGCAGGTACAGGGAAGCTTCAGCGTGTGAAAGGTACCATGAATTCTCTTCAGTACCAGGAGATATTGGATGAAAATGTGATGCAGTCCGTCACAAACCTGAGGCTTGGGAGACATTGGACCTTTCAACAGGACAATGATCCCAAGCATACTTCCAAGTCCACTAGAGCATGGTTGCAGAGGAAAGGCTGGAACATTTTGGAGTGGCCATCGCAATCACCAGACTTAAATCCGATTGAGAACCTCTGGTGGGACTTAAGGAAAGCAGTTGCAGTGCGCAAGCCTAAGAATGTGACTGAACTGGAGGCTTTTGCCCATGAAGAATGGGCGAAGATACCCGTAGATCGCTGCAAGACACTTGTGTCAAGCTATGCTTCACGTTTAAAAGCTGTTATAACTGTAAAAGGATGTTGTACTAAGTACTAAGATTGAATGTCACTTGGGGGTTGAATAAAACTGATAATGATGTGAGCACAGAAACGACATTTGTGGTTATTTCATTATAAATGTTATGTTATATTTGTCTGACCTACAAGTGCCTCTTTGATGTAAATGTAAGCAAGATGACTGAATGATCAAAATCAATGTCAAACTGGCCAAAACACTCAATTTCAGTGGGGGTTGAATAATTTTGATCACAACTGTAGCTATAGAAATGCTTAAACATACTCTAAAAATGCAGGATCAGGTCCATAGAATGTAATTGTTTAGTATCTTATAACTAGTTCAGCTTTGGGAGACGGCATTGCTGTATACCTGTGTGAGAGCCCTTCAGGTTTCAATTATCCCTCAGTGTTTCCTTCTTATTCTGTAAAGTGGAAATAAATTATACTATTTCCAATTATTTAATAATTAAATAATTATTTGATAATTATAATTATATAATGTATAATAACTATATACCTATTATCTAATAGTTATAATAATAAACTAGTTTGATCCCCTTGTGGAGCTAATTATCCCTTAATCTTGCCACCTCCTATAGCCAGCCTCTTTGGGTGGATATAGAAATTGAATAAATAAATACATTCGTTTTTCAAATGGGAATAAATAGTGATTAGAGATATCGGAACACTGCTATCATGTCACCCCTAGTCCTTCTTTTCATAAGACTAGACATATCCAGTTCCAGCGACCGTTCTTCATATGTTTTAGCCTCCAGTCCCCTAATCATCTTTGTTGCTCTTTTCTGTACTCTTTCTAGAATCTCAACATCTTTTTTTTTTAAATTTTATTTATATGCCGCCCTTCTCCGGAGACTCAGGGTGGCTTACAATGCGTTAAGCAATAGCCTTCATACTTTTGTATATTTTATACAAAGTCAGCTTATTGCCCCCACAATCTGGGTCCTCATTTCACCTACCTTAGAAAGGATGGAAGGCTGAGTCAACCTTGAGCCTGGTGAGATTCGAACTTACAGTAATTGCAGACAGCTGGATGTTAAATACTGCCTTTAGTAGGAGGAATTAGCCTGCTACGCCACTTAGGCTCCTCTACATTGTGGTGACCAAAACTGAATGGAGTATTCCAAGTGTGGCCTTACCAAGGCATTATAAAGTGGTATTAACACTTCACATGATCTTGATTCTATCCCTCTGTTTATTCAGCCTAGAACTGTGTTGGCTTTTTTGGCAGCTGCAGCACACTGCTGGCTCATATTTAAGTGATTGTCCACTAGGACTCCAAGATCCCTCTCACAATCACCACTATTGAGCAAGGTACCACATATACTGTACCTATGCATTTTGTTTTTCTTGCCTAAATGTAGAACCTTGCTTTTTCACCACTGAATTTCATTTTGTTAGATGGCACCCAATGTTCAAGTCGGTCAAGATCCTTCTGTAGCTTAAGCCTATCTTCCAGAGTATTGGCTATTCCTGCTAGCTTGGTGTCATCTGCAAATTTGATGAGTTCCCCATCTATCCCCTCATCCAAATCATTGATGAATAAGTTGAAGAGTACTGGGCCTAAAACAGAGCCCTGGGGTACCCCACTGCATACTTCCCTCCATGTAGATGAAGTTCTATTCAGGACTACATGTTGAGTGCGGTTGGTCAGCCAGTTACGAATCCAGTGGTGGGTTGCTCCCGGTTCGCACCGGTTCACAAGAACTGGTAGTAAAAATTTGTAGTAGATCGGAGAACCGGTAATAAAATTGGCTGGCCATGCCCCCGAACCAGTCCCCGGCCCGGTCACCACTCGCTTACCCCGCCCACCTCATCAGAGGCTCTTTTTTTTTTCTTTTAAAAGCATTTTTTCTACAACTTCTTCGGCCAAAAAAATGCTTTTAAAAGTAAAAAAAAAGACTCTGATGATTGCGCGGCTCAGCTGGGATTGTCAGAGACTTCTGAAAGCATTTTTTCTGCAACCTCTTCGGCTGAAAAGGTTGTAGAAAAAAATAATGCCTTTAAAAGCCTCTGGCGATCCCAGCTGAGTTGCCTGATCGTCAGAGGCTCCTAAAAGCATTTTTTTCTGCAACCTCTTAAGGTTGTAGAAAAAATGCTTTTAGAAATTAAAAAAAAAAGTTGGCCATCCTTATCCAGTCACATTACCCCCCACCACAAGCCATGCCCACAAAATAAGCTACACCCACAGAACCGCTGGTAAAAAAATTTAGAACCCACCCCTGTACGAATCCATCTGGTGGTAATGCTGTCTAACCCACATTTTTCTATTTTATCAAGTAGTAGGTTATGGTCTACTTTGTCAAATGCCTTTCTGAAGTCCAAGTAAATTATATCGACAGCATTCCTCTGATCCACTAGTTTTGTCACTTTGTCAAAGAATGCAATAAGAATAGTCTGGCATGATCTGTTTTTGACAAACCCATGTTGGCTTTTGATTATTACTTTCTTTGCTTCTAGGTGTTCGCTGATTCGTTGCTTGATATCTTTTTCAGAATCTTCCCTGGTATTGAGGTCAGGCTGATGGGTCTGTAATTTCCTAGATCTATTTTTTCCCTTTTTTTGAATATGGAAACTACATCAGCTCTTTTCCAGATGAGTATGTTCCTCATCTTGATTATTATTAAACAATAAAATACTTCAAGATGAACCAAAAGGTCACAAAAGAGTGTGCAAAGTTTCAAGTTCATCAGGTGATATAGAAAAACAAATGGCAGGAGAATGCTAAAATTTGGTCTGATGTTGCATGACCAATAGGACTGCAGCTTAGAATCTCTTCAGTGCACTACTCATTGGAAAGGGTTGCTGGTGCCTTATGTTTTTTATCAGTCTGTAGTGCATAACACAGAATAATGTATTTAAATTGCAGGAAGGCAGATTTTGTTTGATTATTAGAAGAATCTTCCTAATAGCCATATATCTGGCATGCTATTATTTTGAGTCCTGCACTGACTAGGGGCTGATCTTTTTAAAAAAATGTTTTATCTCATCTTTATTATTTTTTATAAATAACTCAAGGTGGCAAATATACATAATACTCCTTCCTCTGCCTATTTTCTGTACAACAGCAATCCTGGGAGGCAGTGGTGAAATGTAAAATTAGTTACTACCGGTTCTGTGGGCATGGCTTGGTGGTGGTGGGTAATATGACTGAGTGGGTGTGGCCAATTTTTTTTTTTTTACTTTTAAAACCATTTTTTCTACAACCTCTTCGGCTGAAGAGGTTGTAAAAAAATGCTTTTAAAGCCTCTGATGATCCCAGCTGACTTGCCTGATTAGCAGAAGCTTTCTTTTTTTTTTTTAAAGTGTCTGACGATCCCAGCTGACTTGCCTGATTGGCAGAGGCTTTCTTTTTTTTAAAAGCCTCTGACGATCCCAGCTGAGCCGTGCGATCATCTTTTTTTTTTACTTTTAAAAGCATTTTTTCGGCCAAAGACGTTGTAGAAAAAATGCTTTTAAAAATTAAAAAAACGCCTCTGATGATTGCGTGGCTCAGCTGGGCAATAGTGGGGTGGTAGGAATTTTTGCTACTGGTTCTCTGAACCACCCGCCTCCATCGCTACCAGATTGGGCGATCCAGTCCGAACCAGGAGCATTTCACCCCTGCTGGGAGGCAAAGAAACAATGACTGAAATCTTGTTCTAAAAATATAAAATGCTGCTCTCTTTTTAAGCCCCCTTCTTAGCTTGGATGAAAGGTTCCTTTATTTGGCAGAAAGTGGTAATAAGGAGAATCATAATTATATTTATAGAACTAAATATTCATTTTAGGTATTCTGATAGGCAAAAGAGTCCATCTGAAACCAGATAATGAAATATTATTTTACAGGTAGTCCTTAACTTTCAACTGTAGTTGAGCCAGGGGTGAAATCCAGCAGGTTCTGACAGGTTCTGGTGAACCGGCAAATACCACCTCTGGCTGGCCCCAGAGTGGGGTGGGAATGGAGATTTTGCAATATCCTTCCCCTGGAGTGGGGTGGGAATGGAGATTTTGCAGTATCCTTCCCCTGCCATGCCCACCAAACCATGCCCATCAAGCCACACCACACCCACCACGCCATGCCCACAGAACCGTTAGTAAAAAAAATTTTGGATTTCACCACTGATTTGAGCCTGGCAGTTATGACTGAATGTTGTGACACTCATAAAGTGAGTGACCCAGTGGTGGGTTGCCCCCAGTTCAGACCGGTTCACAAGAACCGGTAGTAAAACCGGCAGGAGGTTCCACCCACCGCCCTGGATGTCATCATAGGCAATCTGTGCATGTGTGATCCCGTTGCGAACCGGTAGTAAAGGTAAGTAGAACCCACCTCTGGAGTGACCATATGACCAGACTAATTTTTATGTCTTTTTTTTTGCAGTGGTTGTATAGCGAACATGGCAGTCATAAAGCAAACACTGAAACTGTTAGGTGAACTCTATGGTAGTTAAGTAAACCCATTGTTCACTGTGGGGTTGTTTTTCCGTGAAACTGGAAGTAAATGCTGGTTTCTGGCAAAATCATACTCATATGAGAGCAAGTCAAATATGTGGGCTGGTTGCCAAGCACCCAATATATGGTCATGTGGGAGATGTTGGATCTTTGAAACTTTAAAGTTGTAAGTTCCTTTTGGGGAGGTCTGTCATAAATTTGAACAGTTGCTAAACGACCAGTTGTAAGTCAAGGACTACATGCAGCTGGTCTGATTGTTTGATGAAGTGAAGCTTTAAACTGGGGACATGTAACCATTTAGGGGCTTCCTAATTCTCCTCCTGATTTGCAACTGGGAGTAAATTATCACAGGCAGATGGCTTTCTGGAATGGCTTCCCCAGTTGTGGTCACTTGGTGGCCTCCCCACAACCACTTCACAAAGCATTGCCCTGAGGACTTCCTTGAGCAACCATCCAGCTGCTGAACCGAGGCTAAGTGGTGAGGCTGTGGTTATCTAGCCATCAGGGGAGAGCTATGCAGATCCAAGGAAGTGGTTGGGATCGTGCATCCTCCTCCTGCCGGAAGTGGGGTGTCTTTGGGGGTAGCTGTGGGAATTACCCAATGCCGTTCTTTCAACATTAGAGCACTGCCACATAGGATTCAGCGCCAATTTGAAAGCAACTCTCTATGATCTTGCAAATACAGCTGGGTTTGAGAGCTAAGCTGATTTCTTCCCCAGTCTTTTCAGTCATTTGTGGTGTATATTTTTAGGGTGGTTCTGTGTAGCTGGTGAGCCATTTCTGCCTCTCTGCACCATGTAATTCCTGAGCTTTCAGGAAAAAGGTGGCTTTGGTTTAATTCCTTTTCAGCATGTGCTTCCCAGGGGAATTTCTAGGATTCCTGTTTCTTCTTTTATATGCAGCCACAAAGTGGTCCACAACATGAAATATAGATTTAGAGGGAGGAGTAATGTATTTTTTATTATCCTTTGCCTCGAATGAAGATGAGGAACAATTTTTCCTCTGTGCTGTCAGAATTAGCAGAAGACAATCATGGCTCATACTCAGATTGTTCTTAAGGAGCAAGGGGAATAGAAGCAGTTATAGAATAAAGGTACCCTTAGTTTATAACAGTAAAATCTACAAATATTCCAAAAAGACTTAGAAATAAATTGTGACATATTTTTTGGGAATAAGTCGTCCCCACCCTGAGATTCCTGAAGCAGAAGAAGACAGGTAAATTTTCATGCCGGCATACACAGCAGATTCAGGCATGTCATTTGAGGTATTGTCATTCTTTTGGGAAAGGGCAGGATGAACAGGTAAAGAATACGTGAAATTAGATTTATTTATTTATTTATTTAGTCACTTTACATCGGCACTGTATAAATATGTAGTTGTGTCTTGCAATCATTTGCATTAAACCCTGATTTTGTAATGCATCAAATAATGTAGTAGAACGATATCCTATTAGCCTGAAAAAAAAAATATATGTTAGGATTTAGTTTCACTAATTTCTAAGGAGGAAAAACAGAATAGTCATTTCTGGATTATTTCAAAGAGAAAGTAAATTACACGCCTGCGGAGGATGTAACTTACATATACATTTCTGGGTGTGAGATTTAAATGTAAAATAAAATGGTTTTGGGGCATCAGAAATTGCTGCATATGTTTTAAAATTTGGACCCCAAGGACTTTAAAAAAAACACACAAAACCTCTATCTTCCCAAGACTGGTCAATCAATCAATTTATTATTACAGTCTTTGACCAGAACAAATAAAAGCACTCAATATATATACCCTTAAGAATTCTAGTATAAAATAATAAATGACAACTAAATCTATAATAAAATCCAGTGTCCATTATACATGGTCTGACTATGCGATAATTGCAATCCCTATACTGTGTGGCCCATTGTGGGTTCAACGCTAAAAGGGAAATGACTAAGCAGTTCAAAGGATTAGCCACAATTGTTATATATATTGCTATGATGGAGAAGACATGTATTTGCGACGAATCCCCAGTGCTGCTGCACAGTGCTGCTGGCCACCTGTGCTGTAGTTATGGACTGTTCATCCTTAAGCAGCTACTGAAGATAGGTAGTGTTGGAGCGGCCAGGATACCTAGCAGTTATTGGCAGGATATGGTTTTTCCTAATCTCTGTATAAAAGGAGCATCTAAGGAGCATGTGACTCACAGTCTCCACCACTCCTGAGCTGCAGGGACAGAGTCTTTCCGAGTCTTGCCATACAGAATGGCTGATGGAAGCGCATAGCACTGTGCAAGTGCAAATGCTTTTCGGTGGTTTGCTGATTCCAACTGACTAAGATATCTGACAGGTATTGTGGTCTGCCAGCAGCCCGAGGAGCTGGCAGCAGAGTTGGACAGTGAGGAGGCTGGGGAGGAACATGGGCCAGTCCTGGAGTCTGGGGAAGGCTCGGATGAGTGCTCTGTGTCGGAGGCAGAGAAAGGTCAATCTGGGAGGTACATGCTGCTTCTGGAGCCTCCAGAGTCGGACCTCAGTGAGGCAGAGTGCGCGCATGCACAGAGCTGCCAGAAGGCAAGAACAGTTAAAAGAAAAGGGACAACTCAGGAGTAGGGCTTGGAGATGATTGGCCCCTCCAATAAGACTTAAAAGAGGAGCAAAGGCACGTGGGCCTTTGCAGGAAGCAACGTTGTTAATTCTGTTCAGTTTAAAGTCTGAAGCTCTGTTTGATTCTGGACTCTGTGTGGCTTTGCCAATTAGGTCTTTGGCAGCATGTCAAGAGAGATAAAGGTGGGTGGTTATCAGCCTTATCCTGAAGGACTTTTTACAACTATTTGGGACTCATCTGTGAATGACCAGATTTCACAGCTGTTAATATAATTTGGGACTACTCGTGTGTTTTACTGACTCAGGAAGCCTAGGACAGCAGGAGCAACAACACATCTAGTGCAGGGGTGGGTTCTAAAAATTTTTACTACCAGTTCTGTGGATGTGGCTTATTTTGTGGGCATGGCTTGGTGGGGGGTAATGTGACTGGGTGGGTGTGGCCAACTTTTTTTTTTACTTTTAAAAGCATTTTTTCTACAACCTTAAGAGGTTGCAGAAAAAAATGCTTTCACGAGCCTCTGACGATCAGGCAACTCAGCTGGGATTGCCAGAGGCTTTTAAAGGCATTTTTTCCCCTACAATCTCTTTGGCCGAAGAGGTTGCAGAAAAAATGCTTTCAGAAGCCTCTGACAATCCCAGCTGAGCCACACGATCATCAGAGGCTTTTTTTTTTTACTTTTAAAAGCATTTTTTCGGCCGAAGAGGTTGTAGAAAAAATGCTTCTAAAATTAAAAAAAAAAATCCTCTGATGAGGTGGGCGGGGTAAGCGAGTGGCGACCGGGCCTGGGATGGTTCGGGGGCATGGCCAGCCAATGTTGTTACCGGTTCTCCGAACTACTACAAATTTTTACTATCGGTTCTTGTGAACCGGTGCGAACCGGGAGCAACTCACCATTGGCATCCAATACTGGCATCTGGAGCCAAAAACAGTGGAGCTTTCCCTAAGTCTGTCTAGACTAGAGTCTCTTCCCGAGGCATTTAATTTGGGTAAGGAAAAATCAAGAGAGAGAGAAGATACAGCACCTAGCATGTTTAAAATAACATGGATTTTGTTGCCCTTTTGCCTGAAGCGACGACTCTGTTATGTATGCAAGACAGCAATAAAATCCTAAGCATAGAAATCTAATGCTGAAGGGCAAGATGAGTATGGAAAAAGATATTGCAAAAAAAAAAAATGTGAACAGACAAATGGCTGAAAGATGACAATAGCAGAAGTATTTCTAAATAGACATGTGGTCTGCGCACTGATAGCTTCCGTATGTGAGCTCTGAAGGAGGTCAAATACAACTTGTGTTATTTGTGTGAGATCTGTTTCAGTCATTCCTAGGTCGCAGGTGTATGGAGAACATGGATAATTTCATCAGCATACCGTCTGATTGCAAAAGAGCAGACAGTTCTAGTGTTAAAACGAAAGCGTACATAAAGATGACTGTATGTGAGAATTAATTATCTCTCCATTGGAGTTCTGTCAGAGCAATGTGAATACAAATTTGACACTTTGGAAGCATCATCTTTATTTTTTTCCCACCTCTAAAACTAGTGGAAGTGAGCACCTTCAAGAGGCAAACTGCTCCAGTGCCAACCCTTATCTCAGCCCATTCTCACCAAAGACCTTCCAAACCTCTCCAAAGTCATGGAGAAGTAGGTACCTCAGGGAAAGTAAAGGAGTATTTTTTTTTTTTAAAGTTTCTGCTGGGATTGATTGCTGCGATTTCCAACAATTTTCTCTTTGCAAGCTCTGATTTGACAGAAACTATTAAGATCAGGACAGTTCAATAGCAGGTCTCAGTAAAGCCTGTAGTACAGTGGTTTAAAGCACCCTGTTATTAACATCTATTAACATCTGCTGCTTGCAATTACTGCAAGTTCGAATCCCACCAGGCTCAAGGTTGACTCAGCCTTCCATCCTTTCTAAGGTGGGTAAAATGAGGACCCAGATTGTGGGGGCAATAAGCTGACTTTGTATAAATATACAAAAGTATGAAGGCTATTGCTTAATGCACTGTAAGCCGCCCTGAGTCTCCGGAGAAGGGTGGCATATAAATCAAATAAAAATTAAAAAAATTAAATTAAAATTAAATTAAAGAGGAGAATTAGGCTAAAGGGAGAATTAAGGCTGAAGGGCTTGGATAGTACAGTGGTCTAAAGCACCCTGTTATTAACACCAGCTGCCTGCAATTATTGCAGGTTCGAATCTCACCAAGGCTCAAGGTTGACTCAGCCTTCCATCCTTTCTAAGGTAGATAAATTGAGGACCCAGTTTGTGGGGGCAATAAGCTGACTTTGTGTAAATATACAAAAGTATGAAGGCTATTGCTTAATGCACTGTAAGCCGCCCTGAGTCTCCGGAGAAGGGCGGCATATAAATCAAATTAAAAAAAAAATTAAGACAGGCCCCACTTAACTAAAGTAGCAAACTCTCCAAATTAAGGGATGACCTCCCAGGCCTATCTGAAATAGAAATTCCTCTTTCTAGCATCTGTTGAAGCTTCACTGCTAAAAGTACCTTGAGAAGACATTACTGTAGCTCTAAAAGGCAGCAGGAAAGGAATCTGGATTTTTAAGCTTGTTATTGTACAAGTTCGTTGCAGCACAACAACCAGCTTTAAAATCCAAATTCCTTATTATCATTTTTCACACTTTGACTGTTGCAGCATCCCCATGGTCAGGTGATCAAAATTAGAATGATTGGCAACTGGTTCATATTTATGACGGGTGCAGTGTCTTGGAGACATGGGATCACCTTTTGTGACCTTCTGACGAGCAAAGTCAATGGGGAAGCCTGATTCACTTAACAACTACCTTACTAACGTAACAGCTGTAGGGATTCACTTAACAGCTGTGGCAAGAAAGGTCATAAAATGAGGCAAAATTCACTTAACAAATGGCAACAGTAATTTTGGGCTCAATTGTGGTTGTAAACCAAGGACTACTTATATGTACATTTGTATATGTAAAATTGCCTTTTGTGCAGTGTGTTTCATAGGTGCTTTTTCAAGAGGCAACTTGACTTTCTGGTTTTTCTTTGAAGACGTTTTGCTTCTCATCCAAGAAGCTTCTTCAGCTCTGACTGGATGGTGGGGAATCCAGTCTGAGTTGAAAAAGCTTCTTGGATGAGAAGCAAAACTTCTCCAAAGAAAAAAACCAGAAAGTCCAGTTGCTTCTTGAAAAAGGACCTTTGGGACAACCATGACCTGGATGACTGAGAATCTCCATAGACATTTTGTGCAGTATGTGAGGTAGAGAGAGTGCATCCCATGTGTTTATGTGTATGTATGTGTGTGTGTGTGTGTGTGTGTGTGTGTGTGTGTGTATATATATATTTGCTTTCTTCTCTTATTGTAGGTTTTTTTGTATGTATTTTTCTTCAACTGGGTATTTTCCTACGTAAACCAAGTTTCTCAAATTGCAGCCATAGCTCAGTGAAATCACATCCACTATCCTAGGCTTCTTTAGATAGCAAGCATACATTTTGCTGCCAATAGGATAGTGGATGTGATTTCACTGAGCTATGGCTGCAATTTGAGAAACTTGGTTTACGTAGGAAAATATCCGGTTGAAGAAAAAGCATATGTATGTATATGTATATGTATATGTATATGTATATGTATATGTATATGTATATGTATATGTATATGTAGGTCTTTGGTTATTCGGGTTTCTCCCGCATAAAATTGGAAGTGTCTTGGCGACGTTTCGACGAAGTCTCATTCGTCATCTTCAGGCTGGTGTTTTCGGCTTTGTGCTTCTAGGAGCAATGTGTGATTGCAGCTGTTTCTTCCTTTTAACTGCTAGTGGGGTATGTGAACTCCCTCCCAATCAGTTCACACCCCCACTAGCAGTTAAAAGGAAGAAACAGTTGTGATCACACATTGCTCCTAGAAGCACGAAGCCAAAAACACCAGCCTGAAGATGACGAATGAGACTTCGTCGAAACGTCGCCAAGACACTTCCAATTTTACGCGGGAGAAAACCCGAATAACCAAAGCCCTACATACAAACACCCGTGAAAACCTCAGAGTGTGTGTGTGTGTGTGTGTGTGTGTGTATATATATATATATATATTTCTGAGGTTTTATACATTTTTTATACACACACACACACACACACACATCTCTCCAGGAAAGAAAATGAGTTACTTTCCTGAAAGAGATAGGTGGGAGGAAACAGCAGCAGGGGAATTGTCCAGTGGGAGGACCTCATAGCTGATGGTTTGAGCACTGTGCAAGTTGTTCTCAAGTGTCTCAGTCCAGACAGGATTTTCTTAAGCTACCAATAGTGCAAGATTGCTAAGTGCACCATATACTGGGAAGTTCTCCCCCAGAAAGCTATTTTCCTATATGCATCTACTATGTCAGGAATCTTTGGCCAGGGGTATACTTATCATGAGTTAGAAGTGAAAGGGACAGCTCATGCAGGAAATAAAGAATGTCACAAAACGTGAGTAATATATGTAAATTTTTATTTACAGAAAGAGAGCAAGATGTGTAGAGGTTTCTATTTCAACGAATGTAGGAATGCTGCCCCCTGACTTGGGCAGTATATTACTTTGTATTCCAACCAGCCAGATGTCTTGAATTTGGCTTATTCTTTAGCCTCTGAGAGTTGTTTAGCCTACAACTCTGGGACGTTGTAATCTGGATGCCTCCACAGAGTGAGGGGTTGGACTTGGTAGCTGAAATAACCCCTTCCAAATCTAGGATTCTATGATCTTTCCATAGCTGAAGGATAAAAACCACTTGCTTTGGAGGTTCAGATCTCCATGATTACAAATGCTACCATCATGTCATGGTTGCACCAGTGTTTAAGTTGATCCACCTGAAGCTTAGATGTTATGGCTAGATTTATTCATTGTGTTTAATGTAGTGGTCTGGTCCAACCACAATGCTAACCTATAAACATACCTTCACCTCTAAATCAAACCACAATAGCTCAGTTTACCTAACATACTGAGCCAAAATTAAACAATCCACATTATAGCTGTAGTAGAATAAATAAACCTACACAGAGAAGAAAGTGAGTGAGGCATTATTACCCCTAGTATATTCTAGGGAGCTTTTTCAGATGACGTTTAGAAGGTTTTAATCTTTCTAAAGATAAAAGAGAACTGTTTCAGTGGATCTCTAAAATCAGCAGTGGATTTTTATTTAAACCAGCAATATTCATATGTTAGTTCTCTGAACCCACCCCATCCCACCCTGTTCCTCTTTCCTATTTGCTCCAAAGGTAATGCTGTCAGCCATTTTTTAAAATGCTCCGTTCTCTACAAAATTAATTTCTGGTTAGTATAATTACCCTTCCTTTATCATCTCACAGTGCAAGCTACAAATTTAAGCATGTCCCTGATTTTTACATTGTGGGACTTGGAACTGCTGCATAACTGGAGAAGTGTTAAGTTGTTAAGAATTATTTTTAAAATATCAATGCCTTTTTTAAAAAGGGAAGATTATACATATTTACTTTAAAATGCTAATAAACTATTAAATGAACAAGTAACACAATATGCAACAATTTTTACACCATCCCTCTGGTGCCTAAAATTTGCAGGATGAAGTTGGTGTATACTTGATAACAATTTACATGTTTATTTTACCATCTGGTAAATGTGTAAATGATATTTTGGGAAGCACATTTCAAATTCACTTTAACAACTTATCCTCAACAATATGTATCCTATCTTATGTATTGACTGGTAGGTGTTTATGTGCGTGTGTGTGCAAGGAAATATCTGGAAATGCAGTATTGGTAGAAGATTAATTTATTTACCCAGTAGATCACTAAGCCCAAGCTTCCTTCAAGATGAATGGATTGTCCGTGTCGAGAATAGTGAAGGAATGAAAAACAGGTTGAGTGCTTCTGAGTGTTTGCCAGATCAGAGAGGTTCTATCAAGTTCTCCTACACACCAAGCTAGACTCTTGGCTACAAACAGAGCAACAAATGCAATCTATAACTCTGTCACATCTTTTCCAAGAGGTTGGATTTGTTGCCCAAGGTCTAAATGGGCACAGCTCATTATTGGATGTGTTATAGCAAAGCTCAAGTGGGTTGCCTGCATGATGTAGTTTAACAGCATTTTGACCCTAGAGCTGCCTCTCTCTTTTTCCTCATCACCTTCATTTTCACTCTGCTGGTCTCTCTGGGGTTGATCATAGGCATTTTTAGCAATTATTACAATATAAGATCCTGATTTCCTCCCCCCCCTCTTTGAGACCTTATTCACCCTTTCCTAGCCAGAGCCAATATCCTTCAGTGAAAGCTAACCTGTGTCCTCCAAGCTGAATAAAATACACCTCCACACTAATTGCCATCTGGCTAATTTGCAAATGAAGTCAGAGATTACCAAACATATTTCCAGTGTGGGCTTTAACTTCTGTAGCTCTATATATTCAGCGAGTCCATCTTCATATAGCATTATGAAGTCCCTCATAGAGGACTGCTTTCTAATTTGGAAATTTGGGGTAATGGAGATCACCTTACTGACATGATTATATTAAATTCCTTCCTCAAATGAATCAATCCTTCTATATTTGTCTTGTCATGTTGACTGAGTGCCTAAATGGGCCAAAAAAAGAAAGCTTTTATCTGGGATCTCAACTTCAAAGGCTCCAATGTGCCTAGTGATACCTCCTTTGGTAACCAATGTGCCTCACCTAATATATTTTACGGTGTTTTCTATTAAACAATCAAAAGGAAAGCTAGCATGCATTATTATTACTTCCAAGAGTGCTACTATCTTTGCATGAAGGCATTCTCATAAAATTAAAATGATTGGGGGGGGGGCAGTAGCCCAATGTCCTGATTGGATGTGTGCCCACCTACTCTCCCCCAAAAGACCAAAGTAAATTGATGTATGGAGAGCACCACACGTTCCTCAGATTCACTTCACATCCGTGTTACTAATTTAAGAACTGCAGTGATTCACTTAACAAATGTGGCAAGAAAAGTCATAAATGGGGCAAAACTCACTTAAAACATTTCTCACTTAGCAACATAAATTTTGGGTTCAATTCTGGTCGTAATTACATGTAAACAGAATTACATGTAACCAGAATGGCACCGCATTCTTACACAGCATTCTTCAAGTTTCATTATGTTTTTCTATCCATGGAATAGAATTTACTAACACTAAATTAAGTCTTGCTTCAAGACAAAACCTTGCTACTCATAATGCCTACCAACAAAATTTAATAATCTCATAATACTACATGAAAATAAAGATAAAGGTAAAGCTTCCCCTTGCACGTATGTACTAGTTGTTCCTGACTCTAGGGGGCGGTGCTCATCTCCGTTTCAAAGCCGAAGAGCCAGCGCTGTCCGACAACGTCTCTGTGGTCATGTGGCTGGCATGACTAAACACCAAAGGCCCACGGAACGCTGTTACCTTCCCACCAAAGGTGGTCCCTATTTTTCTACTTGCATTTTTTACCTGCTTTCGAACTGCTAGGTTGGCAAAAGCTGAGACAAGTAATGGGAGCTCACCCCGTTACGCGGCACTAGGGATTCGAACCGCTGAAGTGCCAACCTTTTGATCGACAAGCTCAGCATCTTAGTTGAGGGATATGTAAATTTACGTTTAAAGAGTCTACTGGTGTAAATGGAACGATAATATTTTTGCTTTGTAATGTTTTAGTTTCCAACTATTGACAAAAGAAATAATACAAATTAGGATGTATGGGTGGTTGGCATTTAACGGTAGAAAGATTTGTACAGATTTAGCTAGGGGGAAAAAGCTCATTCATTTGGGGGGCAAAAAAACCCTACTCCAGCTAGATCACTGAGTTAGATCATATGGAAATTTCATTCCATGAAACCCTGTACATCAACGGTGCTCTTAAAACTGTGCAGTGATCTTCTCAAAGTATCAGAATAATCAGAGTTGGGAGACATGTCAAGCGTTTAGATAACTAGAGTATTAACTGAAACAATATAATATTTTTGATCAGCTGCTTATCTAAGGCTATGTCTGGTGTCACATGAACAGACATCTGCTTGCACAATGTGAGCTTTCCCTGCTGTCTTCTTTCTTGTCCCCGTGTGCCTCCAGTCATTTATTTCAGATTGTCTTCCAACCTTTCTGAGCAGATTTGTGGGTTGCAGTTATGACAACAAGAAGGGAAGGAATCAAACCACCAGCCATGTGTGTTCTCCTGGATACAGCTGATATCCACAACTGGGTATCAGCCACAGAAAAGCTTTTTGCTCATCTATCACAGCTCTCTTCCCCTCTACCCTGAGAGCTAGAATTACCTACACCGCGTAGGAGTTCTTAGCCAGTGCAACCTACTTGGCAAGTTTGCTTTGGGGAAGATAGGAGCACAGGTGGATTCTACCTACCTTTACTACTGGTTCGCAATGGAGTCGCGTGCGTTTCTGTGCATGCAGAAGACGTTCTGATGACGTCGGGGTTGGTGGGTGGAGCCTCCCGCCTGTTTTACTACCGGTTCTATAGAACCGGTCTGAACCAGGGGCAACCCACCACTGGTTAGGCAGCAGTGACACTAAGTATGCATGCTGCCGTGAGCTGACCCAAAGTAAAGGCAGGATAAAGCCCTATTAATAAAACATTAATTATGCTTTCAGCAGTGCACTGAAAATCTCTTCAGTATGCATCAAGAAAAATAATGATTAATGTTAAAAATTACACTGCTTAATAGTGATATACAATGCATGGGATTCAAACAATATGTCAATAAGGTTTCCTCAACATTATTGATCTCAGTGCTATTCAGTTTCATTGTCATATTATAGACCTTTTTTTTTATTTTAGAAATTCACCCTGATCAGGATTAATATGATGATATGTTGAAACAATACTTGTAGGGATGTTTGATCAGAATAAATCTATTTGAATATCATGGGATTTTTTTTTCAGATAATGAAGATTGAGATTATATTGTCTGCCTGCTAGAAATCAAAATAGTAATGAAGATTGTACCATTCACAAGTCTGCATTATGCCTGCTAAATTAGATCCTTTTCCTTAAAATCAGAGCTGGTTGTTAGGAATATTTTCTTGCATGCCACTAGCCTCATCAAAATGGGATGTAGGAGTTGTATGAATGTTGGATACATTTCAGTATCTACTAGCTCAATTCTCTTTAACTATTAATGAGTGATTGCTGTCTGTCTGTATCATCTTTTATTTCATTTTAATATTTTTCTTAAAAACCATATTTAACAACATAATGCTTCCTAAATTATATAATCTTTTTTATTCAGTTCTCTCTTTTATAGCAGGAGGAAATATAGTCCTCTTTTATTCTATTACACCTAGTTGCCAGATTAAAAATGGTGAGATTCATCACTTCACTAACAACAATTGTTAGATTTATCTTTTTATAGTATCACCAATTGTTTATGTGTTTTTTCAAACAGATTAACCTTATGTGTGCATCTAATGTGCTTCTTTTTGTATTCAAAACATCCTCTATTTATTTATTATTTATTAGTCATATTTCTATGCCGCCCACTCTCCGAGGACTCTGGACGGCTTACACCAAAGACAGTACACTAAATAGCATATTGCCCCCAACAATCTGGGTCCTCATTTTACCCACCTTGGAAGGATGGAAGGCTGAGTCAACCTTGAGCCGGTGAGATTTGATCCGCTGATCTGCTGAACTAGCAGTCAGCTGAAGTAGCTGCATTAATTTCTTAGTTGTACATTTTGCCATATTATTAATCTTATACAATAACATCACCTTCTGATGTTTCAGTACCCAAACCAGGCAACATCATCGGTGCTAGTGATGGGTGATCAGTGCTAGGACCCCTCATTTCAATCCTGAGCTACAAATATTCTCCTTTATTAGGACTGTTAGCATTCTTGAGTTTAGTTTGTTACAAAATGGAGTGTTTACAAGCTTTTATTGCAACCTGTATACACCATTATCTACTTTTACCTTACTAGGACAGAAAATGAAGGCGCAAGGGCTTATTGTGAGCTTCCATTGTGTTGTGTTTTCCTCTATGGGGATGTGGAATTCTTGACATTCCAATGAAATATTTTCAAGATGTTTGTTCTAAGTTTAAAATGTCTTCTAATTCTTTATGCACCACATATAATCAAAAAAATTAAGAACCTTTCTGTGGATATGTGGAACAGATTAATACATCAAAAATTGATCTTCCTTTGCAATGAAAATGGACGTCTTTTTTTGTTGAGCATATGCATTGATTATTAATAAATTCTAATTTGACGATCATTAAAAGCTGAGAAAGTATGAAAACAAAAATAGGAAACCCGTGTGTGATCTGTGATTATTTGAGGCTATTCTGAGGCTTCTATTAACAGTTTGTGAACTGATGGGTTAATGCAGAAACTATAAAATTCAGGCCTTTCTTCCAGAGACCCAGAATCAAAAAACAAACTGTGGAACTTTCTCTTTCTACTTGGAAGAGTGAAGGAGACTATATGGTTTTTTTAAATGTTACAATACTGAGCTAAACTTGTTTCAAAACTGACCCAGAAAGGGTCAGTTGCTGCTGTTTAATGCTGGCACATCATCACCCAGTGCATTATGGAAGAAGAGACAGTGCTGTGAATATTAATATTTTGAGTTACCAGTCTGCAGTAGGCCAAATCAGAGGCGATGTCAGCCTCCAAAATCCAAGAAGGGACCAGTTGCGTCCCTTTCTGGATCGGGATGCCTTACGCACGGTCACTCATGCCCTCATCACGTTCCACTTGGACTACTGTAATGCTCTCTACATGGGGCACCCTTTGAGGAACACCCGGAGGCTCCAACTGGTCCAGAATGCAGCCGCGCAGGTGGTTATGGGGGCGACTCGACGCTCCCATGTAACACCTCTCCTGCGCGAGCTGCACTGGCTCGCATAGTCTTCTGGGTGCGCTTCAAGGTATTGGTTACCACCTTTAGAGCGCTCCATGGCTTAGGATCCAGGTATTTACGAGACCCCCTTCTACCGCCAGTAGCTTTCCACCGACCAGTACGCTCCCACAGACAGGGGCTCCTCAGGGTACCGTCGACCAAACAATGCTGGCTGGTGGCCCCCAGGGGGAAAGCCTTCTCTGTGGGGGCACTTACCCTCTGGAACAAGCTACCCCTGGAGATACGATGGATCTCGGATCTGTGCACTTTCCACTGTGCCCTAAAGATGTTTTTGTTTCACCAACCTGGGCTGACCTAACTCCTTTAAATTGTTCCAATTTTAAATCGTTAAATTATGGGTTTTAATATAGGGGTGTTTTAATTGTGGGCCAAATTAATTTAATTGGATTTTAATATTGTCTTAAGTTTTGTACTTTTTGTGTTTTACTTGCTGGCTGTTCACCGCCCAGAGTCCTTCGGGAGAAGGGCGTTATATAGATATAATAATAAACAAATAAATAAACAAATAAGAAAGACACGCAGAGTATTTCTAAGCAGTTTACTTTATTATTCCTCACCTATAGGCAGAATCTTACCAAACTAAAGTAAGCTACTTGCTTTGTCAAAGATTTAGTCTGAGAACTTCTAGGGAGGAGTTCGCCTGACCCTCTTCCTCACAGTCCCGCCTGACCCTCTTCCTCCCAGCTTTCTTTTATTCCTTGCCATGCACTCCCATCCTCCTGAGAATCTGGACTACATTCCACCACATCCTATATGCTCTGGTTTCTGTCCAACAGATGAAACATGCTTTCTATGCTTTTCCATTCTTGGCCCATTATATAGCAACACTTCTTTTTCCTTCTTGTCCCTCCAATCTCTGTAGGCACATTGGAATGAAAAAGTTAAGTGAACGCTACTTGGATTCTTTGAAGTTGAACCATCCATTCTCTCTTGCTATAAAGTAGTGTTTCCCAAACTTTACCCCAAATTGGGTAGAGGTGGCTTTTCTTTGGGTAGCACCGTACAAAGTGTTCCCCAATCACAACATTTAAAGTCACTTTAAATTGACTTAAAGTGTTTTACCTCCACTGGGTAAAAAGAACTTTCTGAGAGGCAATTTGTGGTAATGAAGGAAAAAAAGTTTGGGAAACACTGCTATAAAATTTCTATGGCCCTATAGTGGGATCAGGGGTGAAATTCAGCAGGTTCTGACAGGTTCTGGAGAACCGGTAGCAGAAATTTTGAGCAGTTCGGAGAACTGGTAGCGGAAATTTTGAGTAGTTCGGAGAACCGGCAAATACCACCTCTGGCTGCTCCCAGAGTGGGGTGAGAATGGGGATTTTGCAGTATCCTTCCCCTGCCACGCCCACCAAGCCACGCCACACCCAGAACCGGTAGTAAAAAAATTTGGATTTCACCACTGAGTGGGATATATTGTAGGAGCAAAGGGAAAACCTTTCCCTTTGCTTTAATCATTACAGCATCAAATGATAGTACACTATGGATAAAGGAAGGGGAAAAAGAGTTTATGTTAAGTGTCAAGAAGAGAATTTGGGAAGGGAATAGGAAGGTGTCCATGTGTGCAGATATCTGTGAAAACAAAAGAAAAGGACAAAGACTAAGAAGGAAGAATAACAGGAAATAAAATCAAACACTGGGAGATTCAACACAAGCAAAGCATCACATCTTGTCTTTCTTACATGGATAGGAAGGGCATGAAGTAGGGGAACGTCCAGTCAGATCCTACAGTGGCAATACTTTGGTCTGAGCACCAGTTTAACCTTTTGCCAAACACAGCAATCTTGACTCAGGAATTTGGCTTCAAAAACAGCTGGGAGCAGCAGCTTAGCTATGGAGAATTGCCCTCAGAATGAAGACACAAAAGAAGCGTAAAGAAAGTTGTGTATGAGAGCCAGACAGTACTGGACAAACTTTTGAAGGAGGCCAAGTCTTTTGGGGGCAACATGATGCTTATTCTGGAAAGTTGAGATGCTAAGAAGTGAGGGAGGTGAGGTGTTACATCAACAAGGAAAAGAAGCAAGATAGCATGTCCACTTTACTGCCCAAATTAGCAGGAAAAATATAAAAAAGAAACCACCCATCACGTTTGAAAGCTAATATAGGGATTGTGAAATCCTTTGCATAGAGAAGGTACAGACAGTCCTCGACTTACAAAATTACAACAGCACTGGAAAAAAAAATGACTTATGGCCATTTTTCACACTTACGACCTTTGTAGCAGCCCCATGATCATGTGATCAAAATTCAGATGCTTGGCAACTGACTCATACTTATGACTTTTGACAAGCAAAGTCATCGGGGAAGCCGGATTCACTTAACAACTATGTGTTTTTAACTCAGTGGTGGGATTCAAATTTTTTTACTACCGGTTCTGTGGGCGTGGCTTGGTGGGCGTGGCAGGAGAAGGATACTATAAAGTCTCCATTCCCTTCCCACTCCAGGGTAAGGATATTGCAAAATCCCCATTTCCTCCCAATCAGCTGGGACTCGGAAGGCAGAGAATAGATGGGGGGTGGGGCCAGTCAGAGGTGGTATTTACCGGTTCTCTGAACTACTCAAAATTTCTGCTACCGGTTCTCCAGAACTGGTCAGAACCTGCTGAAACCCACCTCTGGTTTAACACTACAACTGCAGAAGTGGTGAAATGTAAAATTTGTTACTACCGGTTCTATGGCCGTGGCTTGGTGGTGGTGGGATAATATGATTGAGTGGGCGTGGCCAACTTTTTTTTTTTGAACTTTTAAAACCATTTTTTCTACAACCTCTTCGGTTGAAGAGGTTGTAAAAAAAATGCCTTTAAAGCCTCTGATGATCCCAGCTGACTTGCCTGATTGGCAGAGGCTTTCTTTCTTTTTTTAAAAAGCCTCTGATGATCCCAGCTGAGCCGCGCAATCATCAGAGGCTTTTTTTTTTACTTTTAAAAGCATTTTTTCGGCCAAAGAGATTATAGAAAAAATGCTTTTAAAAATTAAAAAAAGCCTCTGATGATTGCGTGGCTCAGCTGGTTAATGGGGGTGGGCAGGGATTTTTGCTATTGGTTCTCTGAACCACATGCCTCCATCGCTACCGGATCAGCCGATCCGGTCCGAACCGGGAGCATTTCACCCCTGAACTGCAGTAATTCACTTAATCACTGTGGCAAGAAAGGTTGTAAACATGGAGCAAAACTCATTTAACAAACGTCTCACTTAAGAACAGAAATTTTGGGCTCAATTGTGGTTGTGCATCGAAGACTACCTGTATGCATTCAGTGCCGTTAGCTTTGAGGTGGGCAATCTTTTTGCTTCCATGAGCAGACTGGGAATGTTGACAGCATGCCATGAATTGCTGACAGAACAGCTGCCATGATTGGTGTGACCAGACTCAACATAATCCCTTTAGAAAAAAGGCAAACTAGTGAGATTGTTCCCCGTTGTCTCAACCTGTCTTTGTTTGTTTCCTAGGTAAATCAGAGGACTTTCAAGAAAGCGCTGGGCTGCAGCCATCCAGCCTTTTGATTTTCTAAAAACACTTTTGTTGCTGTGGGCAGTTTGAGTTCTCTTACCAATAAAATGTTACAGTCTACCATTTACTTCCGCAGGACACCAGAATCCCATTAAAATAACTTCAGAGGAAAAGGGGGAAAAATTCTTTTTTATAATAAAACCAATAAATTAACTGAACTCAGCTCCTCCACTGAAATTTAGGGAGGCAGAAACTGGAGTAAGAATATTCCAAGATAATAGAATAGGTAATAGAATAGAATAGAAATGAATAGTTAAATATAAGACATGTTTTATGTATATGAATATTTTATTATGGTTTTAATTATTTTTAATGAATGTTTTGAAAATTTAATAAAGTTTGTATTTTAAAAGAATATTCCAAGAATATGAGCAGTGGCCAGGATGATGGCTCTTTTGCTGTTGTGAAATGTGAGAAGTCCTGACGATGGGCAATTTGATGACTACAAATAGAGAACAATAAGACTCTGATGTGTATGTAGATTTGCTACTTAGTTTGAAATCTGCAGGAATATCATCACCCTGTGAGCTTGGTAAATTATGCTGGCCCTAATGCATGTCACCTTCGGTAATATGAAAGCCGGGAGTGCCAGAGTAGAAGTCTCTGAAAAACTTTCTGTGCAAGGTGAGCCAAATGTAGAAATGACGGGTTTTCATTCATAGAGGCAGGATTTATTTATTATGCAGTACAGATTATGTTTGGAATATACCGAGCAACACAACGGAAATAGGATCCATTTGAACCACAGTTGAATGAAACCAACAAATACAGAATACAGAATAACAGAATTGGAAGGGATCTTGGAGGTCTTCTAGTTGAACCCCCTGCTCAGGCAAGAAACCCTACACTATTTCAGACAAAAGGTTTTCCAATATCTTCTTAAAAATCTCTAGTGTGGGAGCATACCCACAATTTATGGATGCAAGTTGTTCCATTGATTAATTGTTCTCACTGTCAGGAAATTTCTTCTTAGTTCTAGGTTGCTCTCCTCGATTAGTTTCCACCCATTGCTTCTTGTCCTGCCTTCAGGCACTTTGGGGAATAGGTTGACCACTCTTCTTTGTGGCAGCCCCTGAGATACTGGAACACTGTTATCATATCACCTCTAATCCTTCTTTTCATTAAACTAGATATACCCAATTCCTGCAACCATTCTTCATCTGTTCTAGTCTCCAGTCCCCTAATCATCTTTGTTGCTCTTTTCTGCACTTTTTCTAGACTCTCAACATTTTTTTTTATATCATGGTACCCAAAACTGAATGGTCTTTTTGCCCAAGGGAGCATAGCTCTTCTCACGTTTTTTTTAAAAAATTATTTATTTATTTATTTATTTATTTATTTATTTATTTTGTCAAACATGTACAAGATAACAGGTATAAGTATAAACATGAGCATGAACACAGGAAATGAGTACAAATAAATGGGGACAGTAGGCTCATTGGTGCGCTTATGCACGCCCCCTTTACGGACCTCTTAGGAATGGGGTGAGGTCCACGGTAGACAGTTTGAGGTTGAAGCTGTGGGGGGTTTGAGGATGTAACAACGGAGTCAGGTAGAGCATTCCAGGCGTTGACCACTCTGTTACTGAAGTTGTATTTTCTGCAATCGAGTTTGGAACGGTTTACCTTGAGTTTGTATCTATTGTTTGCCCAAGTATTATTGAGGTTGAAGCTGAAGTAGTCGTTGACAGGTAGGACATTGTAGCAGACAATTTTGTGTACTACGCTTAGGTCAAACTGTAAGCAGCGTAGTTCCAGGTTGTCCAAGCCCAAAATTTTGAGCCTGGTGGCATAAGGGATTCTATTGTGAGTAGAGGAGTGGAGTACTCTTCTCGTGAAATGCCTCTGGACTCGCTCATTTGTGTTAATGTCAGATATACAGTGTGGATTCCAGGCAGATGAGCTTATATTTGATTTCTTATATTTGATTTCCTTCAAAAACCAGATTGGTAGTCAGAAGAAAAAGGCTGTATTTAGTAGATATTTTTCCTTTAGGTCTTTCTAAAAAGGCTCAGATGACTTGGTTCGCTTGGAAAGCCAGTGAGGAAGAAGTATTGTGTGTATTTGCTGCCTTGAGTTATTTATAAAAATAATAAAAGTGGGATATAAATAAATAAACATTTAAAATAAATAAATAAAATATGAAAACCCTAAAGGGAAGGATGCAGAGGAAAGGCAGAGCAAATGACCCATTGCTAAGGAGAAAAATGGAGTTGGTTAAGATCCATAAAAAGCCTCATCTTTGTAAAGAGAGGCTACCCAGAACAGAAGGGGCTGGGTAGAACTGCAAGTGCACAGTTTTCCAAGAATAAAACTTGGCTGAGTGGTGTAGGAGGCACTCAGGGTTACAGAGAGCATCAGGTGTAAGGATGACATGGTAGAGTGGGAAGCTAGTAGTCAGGGGCAGATGGTGAAGTGATGTGACCTTCTGGGGAAGATATTCTTAAAATAAATGAGAACAAATTAATTTCCTGAAAAAAAAGTGAGCCATGATTTCCTCCCCAGTACTTCATTCAGAATATTAATGAGACCATTATTCTTGCTTCTGTAGAATTTTGTTTGTATGTGACGAGTAATTGGAAAATGACATGAAATGATTCTCCTTTTCATCCTACACATACTTACGTAATTTGACATAGTGTCAGAATCTAAACTGAATTTTCCTACCTGTCAGAATATGGAGGATTGTATTGTTACATCAATTCCTGATTGTGACATATGTTATATTGGACGTCCCTTTCCTTTCTTTCCGTAACAATTTGATTAAAGACGTTAATGTGAAGCATCTCTTCATTTTAGTGTTTCTTTTTATTTCTAGAAAACCATTCTTGTGGGGTCATATTAAACCCATATTAAACGGAATGTTTTTACATTTTCCCTTCTGGGTTTGTAGGAACTGCCTTGGAATTTCAGAATGGCTTAGGAAAACAGCAAGGAATTTGGAGACTGTCTTAGTAGGCTGGAACTTGGTAGTTCCAATCTATTTTGGTTCCAGCCCTCTGATCAGCTTCACAGCCTGAATGTGAGAATGGGAGTACATAGCATCTAATTTCTGTGGACCGGAAACTTATTTCTTGCTGCTCTCAAATTTTCATTCTCATTAATGAGGAATTTAGCTTTGACTTCTTTGTTGTGAGAGAGGAATTTTATTTATTTATTTATTTATTTTATTAAATTTATATTGCCGCCTATTCGCCCATGGCGACTCAAGGCGGCTTGCAGAATATAAAAACCACATTTAAAACAATAAACTAATTTAAAAAATCAAATAAGGTAAAGGTTCCCCTCGCATATATGTGCTAGTCATTCCCAACTCTAGGGGCGGTGCTCATCTCCGTTTCAAAGCCGAAGAGCCAGTGCTGTCCGAAGACGTCTCCGTGGTCATGTGGCCGTCATGACTAAATGCCAAAGGGGCACGGAACACTGTTACCTTCTCACCAAAGGTGGTCCCTATTTTTCTACTTGCATTTTTTATATGCTTTTCAACTGCTAGGTTGGCCAAAGCTGGGACAAGTAACCGGAGCTCACCCCATTGCGCGGTACTAGGGATTCAAACTGCTGAACTGCTGACCTTTCAATTGACAGCCTCACCATCTTAGCCACTGAGCCACCACGTCCCTAATATAACATGGGGCTAATATAAAATTCAGTAAAATAATGGGATTGGAAAATGATTGCAGTTGAATGTTGACTTGATATTTATATGCCGTATAAGTTTTAATCTCTCTTTCTCTCTTAAACTGATTAATTCTTCTCATAAATATGCTGTAAAAAAGGAAGAAAAAAACGCTCCATGAATATGAACAGCCACTCTCTCTATTAAAACTCTCTCATATTCTCAGTTGTTATTTATTGCTTATTTTTTTCTGTTGGTAAAACAAGTTGATTGCTTTATAGTGAATTGGTCAGATTGAACACACATTTGAAGTGGCATGAAGAAAAACACAGCTGTAATTTTCCCTAATACTGAGCCTATAGCAATCTTCTCCAATCAGGGCATTATTTCAGTATAGTATCTATTATCCTGCTTAAAAATCCTACGTTGACTGATAGTGATGGATGTTATAATTGAACATACCTGGAAGATACCAGACTGGGGGAAAGCTGGGGTATATAGATTCTCTGAATTTATTTCTCAGAATATTTTTTTAAGCACAGCAGCCTGCCCTCTGGTGGATTACATTATCAAGATCTAGATATTTATTTTGCGGTTGAGAATGGCCAACAGAAGGCTATAATTAAAAGTGAAAGGGTTTAATGAGTTTCTTGAAGATGGTCCGTTACACCCAGAATGCTGCAAGGACACCTGTCATTCTTTCCACCAAAAGCCATGAAGTTTTCTTTGTCTTGTATTGCAACTTCTGCCAGTCATCATATCTCAGGTAGTTTTTCTGGCCCAGTGGGGGAATATTTGACTGTAGATGGACCTCAAGGAAGTACTAATTTTCTATAGGAGAATTCTGCAGATTTCTTTTGTCTCTCATCCTTCAGTTGTGTTAGAGGTTCAGTGTGGCCATTGCACAACGGAAGGCAGGGGCAGCAACGATTGTCTCCAGATATGCAATAACACTGGCTGGGTTTATACCATTGTTTGCTTTGTATATGATTCCCTGAATAAGCTGCAGTAGCTTAAGCGAAAGTCAAACAAACCACATTATGGTTAGTGCAATGTGAGACTCAGGACTTCAAGAAGAAGAACGTTGAAGACCTTCTTCTTCTTCTTCTTCAACTTACCTCAGTTCTCATCAACATGGTGCCACATAGAATTAATTGCCTCCTACATGTGTGTCAAAGCCAGCTTCCAGTTCATATCACATGGAAATTACAATGAGATGCATAGACACCGTGCTAAGCCCTGAACTATGCATGATGCATAAGCATACTCTGTGATTGGAAAACCATGATTGCCTTGGGGTTTTGTGGGAATCAAACCACTAAACCTGGCTAATAGAAGCCATGGTTAAACTGGTATATTAATCATCTCTTTCTAAAAATTTGATGCAGGAAGTGACTAGTGAAGTTACTTTACACCCAACTAGTTCAAACTAGGGAAGGCATCACTGCAGAATAAAATCCAAAGTGTATATGTAAGTCAAAATCGTGAGCATGGCAATCCAATTGTCTGTTGTGTTGTCGCTTCCTTTTTGTCCCTTTGGGGAATTTTAAAAGGCCCTGAAGTGGCTTTTAGCCCATCTCCTCCCAAATCTGAAGAAACTCTCAAAAGGAAGCACATGGGGAGAACTTTTCCTTGAGAATAAAGCTGACTTCATGTCTGCTCCCTGGCTAGAGTTGTCCCTCTACTCAAAAGCTCCCCATCAGTCTTTTTTCCAACTGGGGGTGAATTGTTCTTTGTTTGAACTAATGTTGACCCACTGGGTGACCCAGTGAGCAGAAGCAGTTGCCAGTGCATATTAATAGCAGTGAAATTCATTCAGTGCTAGCAAAGAACCCCATGCGTGAATGTAAGTCCAGTTGGCAAGGTAAGATAAAATCTGAAATGGTGTTGGCTTTGCGGCAGCTGTCATTCCATGACAATCGACTTCGTCCAATAGAAAGCAGGTGGTTCACACATATTGTTTTTACTATATAGCATTTTAATTTTGCAAAGTCTCCCTGAAATAAATGGGACATTTGTGCTATTCATTGTAGGGCAGTCAATTTGAATATGCAGGGATATTACTTCCTATGTAGAAAATAGCAGCTGGTGAACCTGTTTATTCCCTTTGGCTGCAGTTGCACACTACCCTAAAATATAACTAATTAACGTATTAATTAGGAGGTGATTACACAAATGTACTCAAAAGAAATACAAGTTAAAGCTTGTCTTGCTTAAGCGGGCCATTCTAATTGGCTGGTGGAAGGGTTAATCTTTGTTATGTCTGAAAGTTTTCCCATTTGATATCTTGCCTTTCCTACATTCCGAATTCACATTTCTTTTATGAATATAGGAAGGGACAAATCTGCTGTTATGTTGGATATTAGCATTTTATGACACTGTAATTTTATATCATATGAAAATAATAGCCATGCAGCTACTATATTGCCTGCTACATTTTTATCAGCAGTGATATAAGAGGAGTTTATGCTCAGACCTTCCGGTGCCAGGGTAAAGCAGAAGTGTAACATAAGGGTTCTGAAGACACATAGGGTTTCCCAAAACTTTTGAGTGCAGCCCCAACATTGTTACAAATTTGCATCCTGTGTGTTTGTCAGTGTGTATGGTTTTCTAGAGATCCCAGCTTGTGTTGAAAAGCATGAGCATGCTGGGGATAAAAGTGGCTGCTCCAAGATGGCTTGCTCATGTATAAGTAGGCACCAAGTTAAACAGGGTGCCAATTTTTGAGAGGGGAAAAAAACCCTGTCCTTAGGAAGCGGGGCACTGATTCCATGATTCAATTAGTCTAGGACCATCACAGGTTCTGCTTGTGGCAAAATGTCAAAACTGATAGGTACTGTTCTCATCACTACTTGTGAATGCTGCATGTGGCACAATTGTTATTGAGAGCCTAATCTATATCTTTTCTGCATTGCTAAAAAGCACACTCCCTTTTTACAACTCTGTAACCCTTTAATTTGTGGTAGAGTCGGGGTGACTCGGGTGAAATCCAGCAGGTTCTGACAGGTTCCGGAGAACCAGTAATGGAAATTTTGAGTAGTTTGGAGAACTGGTAGCGGAAATTTTGAGAAGTTCGGAAAACTGGCAAATACCACCTTTAGCTGGCCCCAGAGTGAGGTGGAAATGGGGATTTTGCAGTATCCTTCCCCTGGAGTGGGGTGAGAATGGGGATTTTGTAGTATCCTTCCCCTGGAGTGGGGTGGGAATGGAGATTTTGCAGTATCCTTCCCCTGCCATGCCCATCAAGCCACACCCACCAAGCCACACCATGCCCACCAAGCCCACCAAGCCACGCCCACAGAACCTGTAGTAATAAAATTTGGATTTCATCACTGGGGTGACTGGATGGAGCTGACCGTTTACTGGCCAAATGTCCTTCCTGACCCCATGCAGAGTTTGCAGCAGATATTTTTTCTATGCACCCTAGAAAGAGAAAAATCTGCTGCTATCTAGGATTGAACTCTCAACCTTCCAAGTGGGAGGCAAGTGTCTTCACCACTAGACCACCACTCTACTCTCTGTATTGCTAAAAAGTATTATGTGAAAAACTTGATTGATAAAACCCTGATGGGTGGCAGAGATCAATATCAATAGAGTTATGAAGATCAATGCTTGCCATCTGGAATTGAGAAGGCCTAGATGATAAAAAGCATGAATTAATAAATTAAATTAAAAATAAACACGTGTTTGCGAAACTAAGAGGGAAGGGGAGGATATAGAAGATCTAAAAGAAGGTCATTTGATCTTGTGGAGTTGATGACTACACGCAGTGAAGTGAAGATGTAAGCTTAATTATGAATGAAAGGGCTAAAATGTGTGGCAGAAAGTATGAATTGGTATCACCTAGGTTGTTATGGGCATATGAAAGTATGAATCCATATTTTGGGGTTAATTGCTTGTTACACTCCAGTGAATGGTGATAATGGAAGAACCAGAGATGTGTTTTTGGAAAAAAGTGTGCAGTATTTTGAATGAAATAATCCAGGAGAAAAAAATCATTCCGCATGAACAAAATGAGAAAATACAGAAAAAGAGAGAGGTCATTTAGAGACCGGAAAATAAGTAAGAATGAACAGTGATAAATATCTGAATGGAAAATTTTCTTTTGGATTATGTGGTTTAAGCATGTCTATTCATGCAGATACTGTATACTACAAAGAAAGGTATATGAATCCAAGAGGATGATTGGTTTGATTGTGACAAAGGACTGAAATCATTGGTAAAATCACACTTGGAACACTTTTGTTCATTAAGATACAAAAAAGATGTTGAGACTCTAGAACAGTGATGGCTAACCTTTTTGCCGTCACGTGCCAAAAGTGGGGGGAGCCCAGGGGGATCGCGTGTATGTGTACCCACACCCATAATTCAATGCACCCCACCCCCCACGCATGCACACGTGACCCCCTTTTGCGACCCTCACTTTTGGCACGCGATGGCATGGTGGGCCCGGTAGGCCCGTTTTTCGCCCTCCCCAGGCTCCAGAGGCTTTCTTGGAGCCTGGGGAGGGTGAAAACGGCCTTCCTCACCTCCCCAGAGGCCCTCTGGAGGCCAGAAATGGCCTGTTTCCTGACTTTCAGTGGGCCCAGAAGGCCCGAAAATCAGGTGGCCGATGTGTGCATGCACGCTGCAGCTGAGCTAGGGCAACGCTCGCATGCCCACAGATATGGCTTTGCGTGCCACCTGTGGCACGCGTGCCATAGGTTCGCCATCACGGCTCTAAAAAGAGTATGAAGGAGAGCAATTAAGATGATTGGGCACAGGAAGATAAAACATACAATGAACAGTTGCAGGAACTGGGTATGTCTAGACCAGTGTTGGTGAACCTTTTCGGCACCGAGTGCCAAAATGAGAGCGTGCGCACACCCATGCCAGAAACTGGAAGAGTCCGGAGCGCATGTGCGCGCTGGGAAGATGATTTTCCGGTTTCCAGAACACACATGGGCACCAGCCAGCTGGTCTTTGTGCATGCATGTGTGCCAGCAACTGGAAGACACATGCGCGCCGGGCGGCTGCTCTTCTGGTTTCCAGTGCTCCCGCATGTGTGAAAACCAGCTGATGGGAACCCGGAAGAGCAACAGGTGACGGGTCGCGTGCCCATAGAGATGGCTCTGCATGCCACTTCCAGCACACAGGCCATAGGTTCGCCATCACAGCCTTGGGGCAAAGTGTCTTAGGTCAAGTGTCCACTTTAAGGATGCAGGAAGTAGGGGAGCAAGAATAGTATTAATAGAAATAGGCTTGCTTTTTAAAATAAAGTAGACATAGATCAAACTGCATTGAGAACAACTTTCTGTTTAAGGGCATTTATTGAGAGCTGTGGTGGCACATTGGTTAGAATGCAGTACTGCAGGCTACTTCTGATGACTGCCAGCTGTCAGAAGTTTGGCTGTTCAAATCTTACTGGCTGAAGATTGACTCAGCCTTCCATCCTTCCGAGGTGGGTAAAATGAGGACCCAGATTGTTGGGGGCAAAATGCTGACTCTGTAAACTGCTCAGAGAGAGTTGTAAAGCACTGTGAAGCGGTATATAAGTCTAAGTGCTATTGCTATTTATAGCTGGAGATATTCAGGGGTTTCTTAGTGGAGTGAAAAAATCCCCAGCTCTTAAAGAGGTCTGTGATGGAGGGTTTTCTTCTTTTCTTTCATAATGCCAGAACTGCAATAACAGAAACAGCAAGCACTTCTTTCTGGATGATCCTGTGAAATGTACTGCCATAAGACTGGGTGACATTCATTAATTTATAGGTAATGTTAAGGATATTCTTGGCTAATAACCGATGTTGTGGGTTATTGAGCAGATTACTCTTTTGAGTTTATGCACGAAAGCGACTTGAGAATGATTGTGGATAATAACAGTTCACATACAAACAAACTGGGTTTTGGTATTATTTTACTTTTAGGGAAAAAGCAAAATCATAGTCCAAAAAACATTCCAAGTCATACACATACAGTATAAAGTGAGATAAAGATCAGTCCAGGGATATTGCAATGATCATGCAGAGAGATCAAATATAGAGTTACAGCATATCAGCAGGTAAAATGGTGTAGTGTTCACACAAACCATAATTCAGCTCTCCTTAAGTATATTGGCTACAGAGCTCAGCCAATCAGGATGCAGGATGATGCAACACAGTTTTTAAAGCTACATAATACTTTTAGCTACAAACACATAATGTTGGTTTATATATTTCCTGACCAACCAGTTGGGTAATAACAATTTCCTAACAGGTAATTTTAAAAAGTTAGGAAGGTGGAGTTAGCTGCAGTTATTAAGCTTTGTATCCCCTCCACTCGCCTGCCCCAAAGACCAGGGATGTTTGGGAGGAATCATTTCAATGGAATGAGAGCCATCTATATACAATATATACAATATTGCATCACAAACCCAATTTATGAATTGATACAGGTCTGTGTTTTGATTTTACAAATTGTTATTGTGGAGTGATAGCTGACTGGTGGTTCTCTTTTATCACTTAGCCTCCTGCTTGCTGGCTTCTTGTGACTTTTTTTGTTTTCATTCCTTCTCTCTCTCTCCCTCCCTCTCTCCCCCCCCTCTCTCTTCTCTCTCTCTCTCTCTCTTCCTCCCTCCCTCTGTGGCTTTTCTCCATCATAAACATTTCCCACAAGATGCTGTTTTCAGCAAACAGATCCTGTTCCTGAATCTAACAGATGATTCAGGAAAAGGACAAATTGTGGAACAGGGATTCAGTCGTATTGTGATGGTGCTTTATTCTTCTTGAAAAAGAAACTACTTGTGGATTCATAGTTAGACTTTGACTATGTGGCCTGAGCACTCAAGGATCTTTCCTGGCTGTCCCTGGCTTAGATCAACATACAGATAGTCCTCAGTTTACAACAGTTCACTTAGTGACCATTCAAAGTTACAATGGTACTGAAAAAAGTGACTTATAACCATTTTGCACACTTACAACTGTTGCAGCATCCCCATGGTCATGTGATCAAAATTCAGACGATTGGCAGCTGATTCATATTTATGGTAATTGCGGAGTCCTGGGGTCATGTGATCCCCTTTTGCAAACTTCTGACAAGCAAAGTCAAGGATTCACTTAACAACAGTGGCAAGAAAAGTCTTAAAATGGGGCAAAACTCACTTAACAAATGTCTCACTTAGCAACATTAATTTTGGGCTCAATTCTGGTTGTAAATTGAGGACAGCAGAGCCCCCAACCTTTTGGGAACCAGGAGAGAAGTTCTGTGGAGAGAGGTTTTTCAGCGGATCAGAGGGGTATGTGGTTTCGTGTGCTGCCTGCATCCTGTGGATGGGGCTTTGCTTGTTTGCGTGGCCCAGTTTCTGGACCGGTGCTGGTTCATAGATTGTGGTTGGGGACCCCTACTGTAGAGTGCTGACAAGGTCAGCCCCAGGAGCAGTGGTGGGTTGCCCCTGGTTCGGACCGGTTCGCAAGAACCAGTAGTAAAACTGATGGGAGGCCCCACCCACCACCCTAAATGTCATCATCAGCGATCTGCGCATGTGCAGAAGCAAGGTGTGCATGTGAGCGATGCGAGCGTGCGTGCATGATCCTGTTGCAAACCGGTAGTAAAGGTAGAACCCACCACTTCCCAGGAGCAGTAACAAAATCATACTTCCATCAAAATGATATCAATGCCATGAATTTTACATTTGAACAATGTACTGACGTATCTGTTACTGTACTGTACTGCCAACTGTAAATACAACAGTAAAGATATCAGAGGGATTTACTTAGAAACCAATTCTATCCTGTAATTACTGTACCAATTTCAGGGTTATTTATGATTATTATTCACTGTAGATGATTCAGTTTACACGTTTAAAAGGCTTTAGTTCACTGCCACCTTTCAAAACCATCCTGCCCTTGATAAAAAAGAGGCCCCACTTTGTGTTCTCATAAGAGTTGGATACAGGGCTTTCTCAGTGGCTGCACTGAGATCCCTTCATTATTATTACCATAACTATTTGAAACTACAAGGGCATAATGTGTCATGGTGTTTTCATGCAAATGAGGAAAATTATGTGTTCAATTCTCGGAACAGGCAGGCAAGGACTTAGGCGAGACAGGTTAACAGTAACCAACCATTTATTTAGCTAACAGTAATCGCTAACTGTGACTCGCTCCGTCGGCTAACAACAGTGAGAGCGAGCGCTACCTCACGATCTGACAGCTCTTTTATACACGAGTTGTCAACGTCCTAACCAATGGCCAGCTTTTCCCGCCAGCTATAGCGCCACCGTCTGGCGTGCTTCATTCGTCATGCGTCTTCTGTCAGAATGTAACATTATGTATAGAGGGAAGTCACACAATTCATGTCAATGAGTGCTGTAGCAGTTAAGCAATAAGATTGGTACCAGGATATCCAGGTCCTAGCCCATCCTTAAAGAAAGGAGATCAACTGGGTAATGGTTATATTAGCTAATCCCTTACAGTACTACTGCACAAATATATAAGAGGAAGAAAAGATTATGTGTGCTACCTTGAATTCTTGGGTAAAAACCAAATATAAACCAACAAATTAAACCAGGAGGCCTGTGACTTCGTTCTCTCTCCTTTGCATCTATGAATGCCCATGATTCTGGACATCTTCTGCTGATTTACAGATAATTTTAAATAGCAATCTATCTGTTATAGCCCCTGGGAGAGGGAAGTAAATAGCAGCTCCTAAACCAGGGGTGTCAAACTCAAGGCCTGGGGACTGGATCTGGCCTGCGGAGCGCTTAGAACTGGCCTGTGGGGTTGCCCTGGAAACAGCGAAGGACCAGCCCGCAGTGCCTCTGCCAGTGAAAACAGAGCTCGGGAGGGTTGCGTGTGGCCTTCTTGAACTCGGTTTTCGCTGGCGGAGGGTTGCAGGAGGCCGTCACAGTCGAAAACGGAGCCCAGCAGCCTGTTTTAGTTGGCAAAGTGCTCGGGCCTCCATAGGCACCCCCAATACGAGTGACATCGAGCTGGCCATGCCCACCCCAGCCCCTCAAGGTCAGACACAATCCTGATGCAGCCCTCAATGAAATCGAGCTTCACACCCCTGTCCTAAACAATTAAATGATATTGTGGTGCCTGCTTGTGTAACTGTTGCTAAATCTGTGCTTTGCAGTTTGCATGCTGACCACTATGTGGCACTGCAGCCTTGGCAACTGAAACCAGAAAATTGCATTGAGAATTACTTTTTTTTAAAAAACCAGGATAATTTATTCAAGATATGCAAATTATAAACAACTGAACCTATTGTCTCAGATTGTTGATTCCTCTAAGTAGTTTTGTGACTGATACCAACTGTCTAATTTCATGGTTTATTACAAAATACGTTTAACCTTTTAAATTAGAAATGCAAAAAATTGTTTCTGGGTCTGCGTGCAGTGCATATATTTTCCATTGAAATATGGCTCCACATCTTTGAATTGACATTGTTTATAGGAAAAGTTTCTTGTGAATTTCTAGTTAATATGGGAATACTTTAGAAATGAAGTTGAGAGAGAAATATAGATGTGTGTGTGTATTTACAATTAATTTTTCCATTGAGCTGAAGTCTTTATCTTAGCATAAAACTTTAATAGGTTTACTGTATATTTACTAATTTTTACTCTGGCATTATTATACAGACTTTTGATGCCTCACATACGTTAGCCAGAACATAATAAAACATCAGACGATAAAAACATATAATCACACTATAATCAGTTGATTCGATAACATTTTCCTTCTCTTAAAAAAGATAACTTTATTAGCTGTTTTAAATAGATAAAAACTAACAAAAATGAATAATTAAGTAGGAAAAAAGTAAACAAGGAAAGAAGGAACAAAAACAAAACGGCAGAAAGAAAAAGAAATACAGAGAAATGACTTCTGATTTACAACAGATATAAATATACATTTACTCTTACTATAAAAAGAGAATAACTTTTTTGAAAGCTTCTCTTTGATTGGGAAGGAAGGATAGCTTGAAACAAACAAAAACTGATCAAAGCTAAGGCTGATTACAATACAGGGTAATAAGTGTGTTTCCTAATACCCCCTTTGTGCAGGAAATTGTGCAGGAAAGAAATGAGTCTTTCCAAGTCAGCTTTAATAACTGGTAGATACATGGATATATCCTTAATGTTTTCTTTGTCATTTATATTGTCATCTGCTTTCTGGTGCTTTACTTCAATTGGATTTCAATTTCCACCAGCCCCACCTACTACAGTGGCAGAGATTGTGGTTGCTGAAGTTCAAAATATCAGGAGAGCATCAGGTTACCCACTCCTACATATTGATTTAAATGTTGTGCATTACATATGTAGGATTTAATTATTTTAGCAGCAGGCACTCAATACTATTATTCTTATATAAATTGACAGGAGGTTACCTAGGGCTGTTGCTGTTCATGATATCTGAATATAACATAGATCAAGACAAGACTTCATTTTATGAAGAACAGGTCTGCTGCAGCAGTGGGTTTCACATATTCTTATCACTGGTTTGCCCCATGTGTGCACGCTCACTTTGCACGCACACACGCCTTTCACACATGTGCCTGGCCTTCTGCGCATGCGCCCAGTCTCAAAAACATGGCTAAATAGGACAGCATTATGCCAGGGTGGGTGGACAGGCCCACCCACGGTCGTCACTGCCGGTTCGCATGAATCGATAACAAACCGGCTGAATACCATCTCTGGTCTGCTGGTAGTGATCAGTCATGATTTAAGCCTTTGAGGACAAACACGAACAAAAAAAATGTCATTGTTATACTCAAATTGTAATCTCCCTGAATTTTCTGAATTATTCTAGAAATAAGATGCTTGCTTTCTGTTCTTATGCTTTTGATACTTATAATTGTGAGTCTATTGAAGTGAATAAAAAAAATTCAGGCTAGTCTAAAGTATTCTCTGATAATGTAGAGATCAGGGGTGAAATGCTCCCGGTTCGGACCGGCTCGGACGAGTAGGTAGCGATGGTGGTGGGCAGTTCGGAGAACCGGTAGCAAAAATCCCTGCCCCCGCCCCCCATGCCCAGCTGAGCCGCGCGATCATCAGAGCCTTTTTTTTCTTTTAAATGGCTCTGATGATCCAAGCTCTGATGATCCAAGCTCTGACGATCCCAGCTGAGTTGCCTGCCGATCAGGCAACTCAGCTTGGATCATCAGAGCCATTTAAAAGAAAAAAACTTTTTTTCTTTTAAATGGCTCTGACGATCCAAGCTCTGACGATCCCAGCTGAGTGGTTTTAAAAGTTAAAAAAAAAAAAAGGCCATGCCCATCCAGTCACATTACCCCCCCAAGCCACGCCCACAGAACCGGTACACAGAACAAATTTTAGATTTCACCCCTGGTAGAGATGATACTTTGCAATAGGAACCGATACTTAGAATTATGAATGTTACTATTCAGGCATTTCAGGAATGTTCTGTAAAAGAAAAAAAAGATTTTTCTCTACCCCGGCTCCCAAATAAGGATGAGGTCAGCTAGACGTATGTGTAAAAAGCAAAGGAACCCCCCCCCCAAAAAGAAGAGGACCACTCTTAAAATACTTAGGATTAAGCAGAAGTGAAGAGTGGCATAGTTTGGTTACTTGGTAAATCACGATTCTATATATGAGTTTGGCTTTATGACCTCTTATATCTAGTTGTCATGGCCATTGCTATAGAAGTTGGAGTTTGTCATCCAACACATATAAGGGGTCTGGAGAACTACCAATTTTTTCGGAATATAAGACGCTCTGGACTATAAGACGCACCAGCGGTGGGTTCTAAAAATTTTTACTACTGGTTCTTGGCTTATTTTGTGGGCGTGGCTTGGTGGTGGTGGGGTAATGTGACTGGGTGGGCATGGCCAAAATTTTTTTTTTTAACTTTTAAAAGCATTTTTTCTACAACCTTAGGTTGCAGAAAACAATGCTTTGAAAAGCCTCTGCCGATCAGGCAACTCAGCTGGGATCGTCAGAGGGTTTTCAAAGCTTTTTTTTTACCACATCTTCAGCTGAAGAGGTTGTAGAAAAAATGCATTGAAAAGCCTCTGATGTTCCCAGCTGAACCGCGGGATCATCAGAGGCTTTTTAAAAAACTTTTAAAAGCATTTTTTCGGCCAAAGAGGTTGTAGAAAAAATGCTTTTAAAAGTAAAAAAAAAAAGCCTCTGATGAGGTGGCGGGGTAAGCGAGTGGCAACCGGGCCGGGGACTGGTTCGGGGGCATGGCCAGCCAATGTTATTACTGGTTCTCGGAACTACTCTAAATTTTTACTACCAGTTCTTGTGAACTGGTGCGAACCGGGAGCAACCCACCACTGAGACACACCTACCTTTTTTGGAGAGGAACACAAGAAAAAAAAATCTGCCTCTGCCTCCCAGAAATTTGCCTCCTTGCAGCAAACAGTAAACAGCCTGCTTTAGTTTCATTTTCATTTTCAGCACAGCCTGATTAGCACAAGAAAAAAAAATCTGCCTCCCAACAATTTGCCTCCTTGCAGCAAACAACAGAGGCCTGTGTGGCAATTGGCTCTCCCTCCAGTCTGAAACAGCTGAGGGTCCGGAGGCCGATCCAACTGACAATCAGCTGCTTGTGCTAATCAGGCTGTGCTGAAGCTGAAATGGGCTGTTTGCTGTTTGCTGCAAGGAGGTAAATTGCTGGGAGGCAGAGGCCAAAGGGTGGGGGCTGACGGGTGGGCAGGGCTACATTTGGTGTATAAGATGCACCCAAATTTTACCCCTCTTTTAGGGGGGGGAAGTGTGTTTTATACTCCAAAAATACGGTAGGTTGGGGAAACTAACAGCATTCTGTAGAACTGATTTATTCTTCAGAAGCCTAAGACAGGAGTTGGTCTCTCTCTTAGAATTTTAAAAATTATTTCTCCTCCAATATTCTTCCCAGGTCCCTGTTCAAAGAAGTCAAGGTAGTGGATGTGTATCGAAGTATATATTAGGGCTCTGTGCACCTTTTGAAAATGATTTAGAAAATTATTCCAGATCTTGGATGAGCAGAGACCCACTATTTAGCTGTTCACTAAAACAGCTGGACCTTTTTCAGATTTCCACAGAACCATGGAATTGGCTGCTTTAAAAGTCACATTAGGTTTCATGAGTTGACTCCTTTCACAGACGTTTGGAAAAGGTTGGGCTGCCCCAGTGAATAGAAGGTAAGTGCTGTGTTCACACAAAGTCCAGAGCACTTCTTAGAAGTCATTTTTGAACTATACACTACCCAATGAATATAATGGGTTAAGTCCAAAGTGTGTGAATGGGATCCCCTAAACAATTTCAAGCCTCAGTACTTTATAATAAAGAGAAGGGAGAGAAAAATCAGCCACACTAGATCCAATTCTTCCAACCCCGGATGAATTTAATAACCGTAATAACAAAAGGGCTATGAATAGATTCAAACTCAATGTAATTCGCTCTAATCTTGATTGTAGGAAATGCGACTTCTGTAATAGAGTAGTAAATGTCTGGAACACTATACCTGATCCTGTTGTTAGTCTCTCTAACCCCCATACCTTTTACCTTAAACTGTCTACCGTGGACCTTACATGTTTCCTAAGAAGTCCCTAAGGGGGCAGGCATAAACGTACCAGCGTGCCTACCATCCCTGTCCTAATGTTCCCATTTATATGTACTCATTTTCTGTGTTTATGGCTATGTTTTGCTTATTTATATCCTTTTATTTGTGTCATTTTTTTTATGTGTCCATGTCTATGTCTATATTGATACTTGTTTCCTTGTACTTGTTGACAAATTAAATAAATAAATAAATAAATTTCAAAAAATAATTTTTTTATAAATAACTATAATCATGGCTTATGAAAACACTAATCTGAAAATATGGACATACAGCAGGGATTAAAGGAGAATATCTCCATCTGTAGCAACACAGCATTTTCCTGTAATAGATTAGTTCCCTTGTAGATCTGCTTCTTACAGACTCTACATCTGAATGTAACAGGGATTATTAAAATATGTTTAAAAGAAGGCTGCTTCATCATAGAGAATTACCAGGCAGGTATGATTCCAATTCCACATTGATAAAAATCTAACAGATTCAGGGCAGAGAACTTGGGAATCAGGGCAAAGAATCTGAGAATCTTTCTCGAAAACTGGTAAATCACTTTGAAGGCTACCGAGCAGGACTTTATAGCCACACTGTGGCTATGATTACATACGTAGTATACTTGCCATATTATGATTAACTCTGGTATCTTGCTGAATTAAACCAATTGGTTGGGTTTGCACCACAGACTGAACCACAAACCACAAACCAAGTTTTAGTGTAATGTAATCAGAGTCCAGCTTAAAGTGTATCCTGCAGGTAAAGCATAGATGCCTGAAATTGTAAACCTGCATGTGGATGTTTTTACTTCACCACAAGTGTCTGAGCAGCTGACAGAACTGGTGTTCTTATCTGGCTTCGGAGGTTAAGCTGGGTCAAGCCTGATTAGCATTTGGACTGTCCTATTAGACTTTTTGACAGCATTGTGTACCAGTTATCTTGATGTCTTTAACAGATTAACAAGTTGGAAGGGACCTTGTAGGTCATCTAGTCCATCCCCCACCCAAGCAGGAGACCCTACATCATTTCTGACAGATGGCAGTCCAGTCTCTTCTTGAAAGCTTCCAGTGATGAAGCTCCCACAACTTCTGAAGGCAACTTCTGTTCCATTGGTTGATTGTTCTCACTGTCAGAAAACTCCTCCTTATTTCTAGGTTGAATCTCTCCTTGGTCAGTTTTCATCCATTATTCCTTGTCTGGCCTTCAGGTGCCTTGGAAAATAGTTTGATCCCCTCCTCTCTGTGGCAGCCCCTCAAATATTGAAACACTGCTATCATGTCTCCCCTGGCCCTTTTCTTCACTAAACTAACCATGCCCAGTTCCTGTAACCATTCTTCATATGTTTTAGTCTCCAGGCCCCTAATCATCCTGGTTGCTCTTCTCTGCACTTTTTTTTAGAGTCTCAACATCTTTTTTATAGTATGGTATGGTGACCAAAACTGGATGCAGTATTCTAGGTGTGGTCTTACTTTATAAAGTGGTATTAGTACCTCACTTGATCTTGATTGAATCCCTCTGTTAATGCAATTTAGGATTGCATTAGCTTTTTTGGCTGCTGCCACAAACTGTTGGCTCATATTCAGTTCAGGGGTGAAATGCTTCCAGTTCGGACCGGATCACCTGATCCGATAGCGATGGCAGCGGGTGGTTCGGAGAACCGGTAGCAAAAATCCCTGCCCCCCCCCCCCATGCCCAGCTGAGCCACAGGATCATCAGAGGCTTTTTAAAAAAAAACTTTTAAAAGCATTTTTTTCTACAATCTCTTCCAACAAAAATATGCTTTTAAAAGTAAAAAAAAAAAGCCTCTGATGATCACGTGGCTCAGCTGGGAGAGTCAGAGGTTTTTCAAAGCATTTTTTTCTGCAACCTCTTGGCTGAAGAGGTGGTAAAAAAAATGCTTTGAAAAGTCTCTGACGATCCCAGCTGAGTTTTCTGATTGGCAGAGAGGTATTTTTAAAAAAGCTTCTCTGACGATCCCAGCTGAGTTGCCTGATTGGCAGAGGCTTTTCAAAGCATTAGAAAAAAATGCTTTGAAAAGTTAAAAAAAAAAGTTGGCCACGCCCACCCAGTCACATTACCCCCCCCCCACCAAGCCACGACCACAGAACCGGTAGTAACAAATTTTACATTTCACCCCTGATTCAGTTGGTTGTCCACTAAGACTCCAAGATCCCTCTCACAGTTACTGTTATTAAGACTGGTTTCACCCTGTCTATATGTGTACTTTTGGTTTTTCTTGCCTAAGAGTAAGACTTTACTTTTCTCTACATTGAATTTCATTTTATTAGATAGGGCTCAGTGTTCAAGTCTGTCAAGATCCATCTGTCAACTTTTAAATGGATTGGGCCTGTTGCAGCCATTTTCTCTGTTTCTCAGCTTGACACACTTTGGGTGGGGGGGAGGGGAGGAGAGAGTTCTGGAATGTCAGACCAGATATCAACAACTTTCTATCTCGTGGGAACCAAGGTCATCCCAACAGGTGCCGGCCAGAGACTGGAAGAGGTTACCAAGGAGACATCAGAACACCTAATTAGACAATGTGACCTGTGACAAGGAGGGAGGGAGCTGTCTGTTCTTTAATTAATTATCAACTCCTTTGATGACATTACAGGTAATCTTTACTTAGCAACCAGTTGCTTAGGGACAGTTTGAAGTCATGATGGACCTCTCCAGAGCTACTTATTATCTTGTTCTGAAGTTCCAATGGCTGCATTTCCTCCTCCTCCCACGGTTATATAATTGCATTTTGGGCACTTGGCAACCAGCTTGCATTTACAACTGTTTGCAGCATCCTGTGATCACATGACCACAGTTGTTTCACATTTGTTTTGCCTGTTTTTGGTGTTTTCTTCTGGGTTCCAGCAGAAAACAATCACTGAAGAAGATGGGTTTGTTTAAGGACTATGGTGTTCGCTTATTGAACTTAAGTAGTAAAATCTGGTTCAATTACAGTTGTAAGTTGAGGACTATCTATATCACGTCCTTCTAATGCTTCCTGTAGCTCTTGGTTGCTGAGTGTTTTTTAAAAGTGCGGTTTTAGCGACAACCCTTTACCCCACTTCTTCAGATAGAATGTGCCTTCAGGAAGAGATTATAAAATGGGACCAGAGGTGGTATTCAGTTGGTTCTGACTGGTTCTGGTGAACCGGTAGCGGAAATTTTGAATAGTTCGGAGAATTGGCAAATACTACCTCTGGCTAGCCCCACCCCCAATCTATTCACTGCCTCCTGAGTCCCAGCTGATTGAGTCCCAGCTGATCAGCTGGTTTTCTTTTGTTGCCCTGCACAGCAGAACAGAGCTGGAAAGCAGGTTAGTGGGGTGGGGAGGGAATGGAGATTTTGCAGTATCCTTCCCTTGCCATGCCCACCAAGCCACGCCACGCCCACCAAGCCACACCACACCTACCAAGCCACGCCCACAGAACCGTAAAAGTTAGTAGTAAAATTTTTTGAATCCCACCACTGAATGGGACATGCTAAGTCCTATGTTGTTGTTTATATTGAATTAGGAATTAAGAAGAGAGACTGCCATTCCATGTCACCAGGTTATCCCGCTGAAATAGAGAAACAAACTTCAGACCCTATTTTAGATAGGAAGGGGAGGGAATGGAAAGAAAAATGGGCATCTTTCACAGAGAAAGGCAATGTTGTTCTCTGAAAATTGTGCTTGCGAGATGATATATCGACTTTTGGCATAAAAGGTGACGGAGAGTTCTGACTTTAGAAAATCTTTATGATCAAATTATCACATTATGGTAAGCAGACCAGTTGACTCATACTGATGCATGAGGATTACACAATAGAATACAGAAAGGTTGCAGATCATAATGTAAGCATCCCATGAGGCCATTTTTGTATTTGCAGTGATGTTCTTTTGCAGTATAAATCTTATTACTCAATCCCAATTTATAGTTTTTCTTTGACACTAATAGTCTACAGCAGTGGTTCCCAAAGTGTGAGCCGCGGCTCCCTGGGGAGCCGCGCTATCGTCATAAGGGCGCCGCGAAATATTCCGCCCGCTGGGTCTAACGCTGATGCGCCATTTCTGAAACGGCTAGTGCGCATGCGCAGTTGCAAGTCGGATTGCTATGGGAGCCGCGAACCGAAAAAGATTGGGAACCTCTGGTCTACAGTATATTGCAACAGTGAATAAATCAGCCAAGAGAAATACCTTTGTTAAGAGTCAATGAAGACACAGTTTGAACTTATCAATAAATGTGATTATTTCAGGAACTCCGAAAAATATAAGGAAGTAATCTAAGTGGTCTATTTGTAGTCAGATCTGGTTTCATATTATTATGTGTGCCTGTGTATGTAAAGTGTTCTGACCTAGGCTTCCCCAGCAGCATGAAGCCGAGTCTTTGTCCCGATAAATCCCTTTCATTTAATTTACAATGAATTCCTCTCCAGCAAAGTCTTTCTTCTCCCACAGTCTTTCAAGATAGTTTACAATTACTGACCTTTATCAGGCTTGGAGAGTGGCCAGACCGATATCTTTCAGACTACACACTGTAACTGACAATACTTGGCAAGAATGCAGGAACAGATCTTCACCCAAATGAACTAATTGTTTCCTGCAAACTCCCCCCCCTCGCTTCTCTTTATTCCCTATGGGAGGGGCCATTCACCATCCACCTGTGGCTTTACTCCTGAGTTGACCCTTGTTCCTTAGCTGTTCCCTTCTCCTGGCAGCTCTGTGTATGCACACACTGGGAACAGGATCCAGCTGTTCTACTGCTTCACTGATGTCCGACTCTGAAGGCAGCTGACAACTGTCAGATGGCCCTGGCCCCATCTCTGCCTCTGACGCAGAGCCCTCGTCCAAGCCTTCCCCAGACTCCAGGACTGGCCCATGTTCCTCCCCAACCTCCTCACTGTCCGAATTTGCTGCCAGATCTGCTGGCCGCTGGCGGGCCACAAGAGTAAAATATGCACGAATGTGTGTTTATACAGGTGGACCCACACACCCACTTACATGCAAAGTCAAGTTATATTTTGGTGTACAAAATGAAAGAATCAGAGTGCACCTACATATAGGTTCAACAATCAGCTTTAAAATAAAACTCCTTTTCTTACTCCCCTGGTGGGCTCTGTTGTCTTCTAAAGCTACTTTTACTAGAACTATTCAGTACATAGTTATTTACTTTTTTATTTATTTGTTCAATTTGTATAGCTGCCTTTCTTAGTCTGTGACTCTGGATGGTTTACAGCACGGGTGTCAAGCTTGCGGCGTCACGCTGCCGTCTTGTGACGCTTTGTGACGTTTTTTCCCCTTCGCGGAGCTGGGATGGGCGTGGCCTGCACATGATGCATCTGGCCCATGGGTCGCCAGTTTGACACCCCTGGCTTACAGTAGTTACAACATTTGCTTTGTGAATAAAAGGTTCAAAACCCAGCAGAAAATATGTCAATGAAGACTCAATCAATGCCAATCAATTCAATCATCTGGCTGCTTTGGACACCAGCGGGAAATACTATATTTCTTTCCTTAAACGATATTCCTTTCCTTTCTTCTGGGTTTTAAAAAAAATATAATCTCCTTTTTCTGGTTATCCTGGGGGAAAAATGCAACCGCATGGCTGGATTGATTGATTGATTGATTGATTGATTTGATTGATTGATTACAAAAAAAGTCTACGGAAAAGTAGGTAGCTTGGGGAAATAAAAATTGTAATTTGAAGAAAAAAGAAAAGAAATTTCTACCAGGTTTTATTCATGAGACAGATGTTAGAAGTAGCTATCAAAGATATTAAAGATTATGGTGATCATTGACTCAGCTGAGGCATAGTTCCTCTGAGAAGTAGCTAGTGAACTGCTGGGATTAACCTATAATGGAGTAAAAGTGCACCAGCCAAAACAGAAGCGATGGAAGCAACATAAAAGGGGGGGAGTGGGGAAGGGACAGAGTACTTTAAAACCACAGCTGGAAAATGCACCTGAAATTCAAATTTGCAATGAGAAAGGTGACCTCCAGAAGCAATGGCTGGCCTGTGATGGCCAGGGAGCAGCCAGACAGGCATACCTGAAGTAGGGCATTCAAACTATTTAAGCTTCTGGGATTTCTGACTTCTTCAAAAACAAAACAGAACATCCCAGTGTTACACTAGCCAGAGGCAGGAGCATATGGATGGGGTATATGCAAAATAGAAGTTCATTGGAAGAAAGTAATTGCTTGGTGTACTCCTAAGAGATAGTTTTTACTGTACAAATACAATATTAACATAGTTTAGTTCTCTCCCAAAAATCATGTTAAAATAATATCCCACTTTTATTTTATTTTATTCTATTTAATTTGTATACTGCCCTACTCCCGAAGGACTCAGGGCGGTGAACAGCCACAGGGTAAAAATACATATACAAAAGTTAAAAACCATTTAAAAATATATTAAATAATTTTGGCCCAAAAACGAATTTAAAAACGCCCAATTTGTATAAAAACTTAAAAGCAGATTTAAAAGGGAGAGTCAAGCCAGACCAGCCTGCTGGAATAAAAATGTTTTGAGGGTGCGGCGGAAAGTGCGTAAATCTGGGATCCTCTGTATCTCTGGGGGAAGCTCATTCCAGATGGCAGGTGCCCCCACAGAGAAGGGTCTCCCCCTGGGGGCTGCCAGTCAACACTGTTTGGCTGATGGCACCCTGAGGAGCCCCCTTCTATGGGAGCGTACTGGTCGGTGAGAGGCTACTGCTTGACCAAATAACTTGAAACTTGGGTTGAATAATGGACATCAGAAATGGGGAGCCTGTAGACTATAGTCCTCAGGAAAGATCTTCCCTCAGAGGTCCATTCCCTGCTAATCTGTTTTGCTTTCGCCTTGTCTTTCCCTTTCGTGTTGAGAAGGTCAGAGAGAAGAGAAGCAGAACTCAATGTTGTTCACCTTAATGTAGAAATATTAGAAGAATCAGTTCTGTTTTTGCTATGCTTTGTGTCATGCCCCCGTCGGAGTCTGAATCTGAGATGGAAGATGAACAGCTAACAGAGAGCGGGAGAGTGGCTCCATTGGCTGTGGAAGAAACTGGGGAAGGGCAAAGTCAGGTTGGGCAGAGTAGTGGAGAGGTAGAACAAGGGAGAGGGGGTTCAGATGAAAACCAAGGCCCACCCCATCCTCATCCTAGGGCACGCAGGGAGGAACGCAGAAGAGAGAAATGCAGGTTGCGTGGCTTACGAGGAAGGAAAGGGCCCTGATTCCCTTCACAAGGCACACCTGGGGATGGAGTTTAAAGGAGAGGCATTGGGAGGGGTGTTTGTCGGGAACAAATGCTGAATTCATCTAGTGTTGAGAGTTGTGGCTTACATTCTAGGCATTTCTCCTGACTGTTTGAATTAGTGCTGTGCTTCTGTGTGCTTATCTTGTCTTGTTGGAATTATTGCCATGATTCTTGCTCTGCTGGAGTGATTGATTGTAGTCATTCTGCTTACAGTGTTTGGACTGAAGCTCTCCCACAAACCTTACAGAAGGTTTGTGGGAGAGCTTTTCTCCAGGCCGGAGAGTAAACGGGACATTGTGGGCAAGGTTGGTGCCAATAAAGGGACTCATACCGATTCTCTGGCTGTGTTGCATTCGTGCCATGCCCTGGGTCATCACACTCTACATTTGATTGTTTGAAGTTATAAAGGCACTGAAAAAAGTGAGTTATGACTGATCCTCACACTTATGACTATTTCACCATCTCCACAGTCACATGATCAAAATTTGGGCACTTGACTGCAACTATCAGGTATTTATCCTGGGTCATTTTATCATCATTTGCAACTTTCTTCCGGGCTTCTGACAAGCAAAGTCAATGAAGCCGATTTGATATGTGATTTGCCTGACTACCACAGCAAAAAATATTTGAAAATTCACTTTATGACTACATTGCTTAGCAACAGAGGTTCTGGTTCCAATTGTGGTTATAAGTTAAGGACTATTAAAGTTGGTGACAATTTAAACAATGTTATGAGTTGAATTATTGGATGGAGCCACCCATTTTCTCTTTTCAGTTTCCCTTTCGAGGCCTGAAATGGATGACATACAATATTAATTTGTATGGTACCAATTAAAATTCTGCTTTTGCAGGGAACCTTCAGGGAATGAATGAATGAATTAATTAATTAATTAATGCTACTATACCTGAGATACTAGTTTGTTATCTGGTAAGGTTTTATTGTTGGATTGGTATTAACTGATATAGCAATAGCACTATAGCACTTATATACCGCTTCCCAATGCTTTATAGCCCTGTCTAAGCAGTTTACAGAGTCAGCCTATTGCCTCCAACAATCTGGGTCCTCATTTTACCCACCTCGGAAGGATGGAAGGCTGAGTCAACCTTGAGCCGGTGAGAATCAAACTCGTCAGTCAGCATAATTAGCCTGCAATACTGCCTTCTAAGCACTGTGCAACCATGACTCAATACGTTATGATTTTTTTTTCTCAGATACTGATTATTGATCTGCTGATTTGGGATTATTGGTTACTTTTGTTACAATTGTTTCATTGTACTGGTTATATACTGCATAAATCTTTGAAGCGACATCCATATTTTGTAAATAAAGAAAAATTTAAAATGCTTCATGTGCCCAAACAGTATGATAACACTGAGCCATAGTGGTTACAATGCAATATTGAGGGTTGACTCTGCCCACTGTCAGGAGTTTGATCCTGATGGCTCTAGGTTGACTCAGCCTTCCATCCTTCTGAGGTCAGTAAAATGAGGTCCCAGGTTGTTGGGGGCAATGTGCTGGCTCTGTAAACTGCTTAGAGAGGTGTGTAAAAGGACTATGAAGTAGTATATAAGTCTAGTAAGTGCTATTGCTATTGCTATGGAAGTATACATATCTATTTACTGGAATTCCTTCCTTAAAAAAATAATGCAATCTTTCATTAAAGATTTTTGGCCTCAGAAAAAAATCCAGTCTAACCTGATGACTTTACTGAAATGGTCAAGACAAATGTCATGTTATAACCATAGCATAGCATTTCCTTAAACTTGTATCTTTCCAATTTTTGGGATCTTTGGACAGCACAATTTCAGTGGAAATTCTGTAAATAGTAAATCTCACATGTGAAGGGACCAGGGCAGTGGTGAAATGTAAAATTTGTTACTACCGGTTCTGTGGGCATGACTTGGTGGTGGTGGGTAATGTGACTGAGTGGGCATGGCCAACTTTTTTTTTTTAAACTTTTAAAACCATTTTTTCTACAACCTCTTCGGCCGAAGAGGTTGTAAAAAAAAAAAAATGCTTTTAAAAGCTTCTGACGATCAGGCAACTCAGCTGGGATCGTCAGAGACTTTTTTTTTTTACTTATAAAGCATTTTTTCGGCTGAAGAGGTTATACAAAAAAATGCTTTTAAAAATTAAAAAAAGAGCCTCTGATGATCACGCGGCTCAGCTGGGCATGGGGGGGGGGGGGAGAGCAGGGATTTTTGCTACCAGTTCTCCGAACCACCCACCGCCATCGCTTCCCGGATCAGGCGATCCGGTCTGAACCAGGAGCATTTCACCCCTGGACCAGGGTGAGTTTTACTTACCTTTACTACCAGTTCGCCACGGGAGCGCATGCATAGAAGCTTCTGCGCATGTGCAGTTTGTCCAATATGACATCTGGGTGGGTGGGTGGAGCCTCCCGCCGCTTTTACTACTGGTTCGCAAGAACTGGATAGAACCGGGAGCAACCCACCACTGGAAGGGACATCAGGTTGGAGAGTCCTTCTGGATGTCTTCTCTAATCCTAGCATAAGGCATCTACTCCAGTTTTAACACCATTCTGGAACACCATTCTTATTTATTTCCATGAGAATGTAAGCAGCTCTAATGTGATTCATAACAACTTCCTCTGTTAATTCACAGTAGATACACCTAGGTAACATGGTGTCAGTCATATGATAGTAATTGCTACTTTTCCTTCTATAAATAACTCATCAGGATCTCTTTTGTTAGTTTACACTCACCTTTGACTCTATATCAGGAAGCTGCTAATGGTATAGCTGTGAATAGACCTACAATGTCAGGAGGCATCAAACAATGATACGGCTTTTTGTTATTTTCTGAGTAAAGTGTCCGTATTGCTGGGTTCAGTATGGCAGGGCTCAAAGTAAAGACAATATAGATCCCTTTTACAGAAATTTGCCAGGACAAAGCTTGGGTGATTATTGTTAATAATTGCTTTAAAGTTGTTCCTTAAGACAGTAATGGAATTATGTGCGGCATGCCATGAGACCACTTGGCTGCTGCTTGTCTGATTTTAATTGGTGGCTGTTTTATTCACCTATTTTTAGCTGCTTTTATTCTCCAGACTGTTTATTTGACAGGACTGTTTTAATGAGAATATCGATTTGAAAAAAATTAAACAAGGCTTTAAAGGGGATCAAAGAGGAGAAAATTCAGCAAGATGCTCTTTAGAGTGGGAGAGCAAGCAAAAGGCAATTTAATGGGGGCTTTTAGAAGGTTGATGTGGGAGTTGACCCCTCCCCCCCCCCCCCCAAATGAGTTTGTATCTGGGTGTTCATGCAGATGAAGCTTTGAATTGCATGTTAGAAAACAAGGGTGGGCCATCTCCTTTTTTTGTTGAGGAGTGTGTTCCTTCAAGTGTGTTCTGTGCGGATCTGGATGGGGAGAAACAAACTCAGACTCAACCCCTCCAAGACCGAGTGGCTGTGGTTTCCGGCGTCCCGGTATAGTCAGCTGGTACCATCACTGACAATTGGGGATGAGACCTTACTTCCCACAGAGAGGGCTCGCAACTTAGGTGTCCTCCTGGATTCATGGCTATCTTTAGAAGAGCACATGACGGCCGTGGCCAGGGGGGCCTTTTATCAGGTTCGCCTGATCCTCCAGTTGCGTCCCTTTCTGGATCAGGACGCCTTGCGTCACTCATGCCCTAGTCACCTCCCGTATGGACTACTGTAATGCTCTCTACATGGGGCTCCCCTTGAAGAGCACCCACAGGCTCCAGCTGGTCCAGAATGTAGTCGCCCGGGTGATTATGGGTGCAACTCGTTACGCCCATGTAACACCTCTCCTGCACGAGCTGCACTGGCTCCCGGTGGTCTTCCGGGTGCGATTCAAGGTGTTAGTCATCACCTTTAAAGCGCTCCATGGCTTAGGACCTGGGTACCTACGAGACCGTCTTTTGCCACCAATAGCCTCCCACCGACCAGTTCATTCTCACAGGGAGGGACTACTCAGGGTACCGTCAGTCAAATCATGCCGACTGGCGACTCCGAGGGGGAGGGCCTTCTCTGTGAGGACTCCAACCCTTTGGAATGAACTACCCCCAGAGATTCGGAATATCCCTGATCTCCGTGCTTTCCGCCGTGCCCTCAAGACCCCGATGTTCCAACAGGTGGGGCTAAACATGAACATGTGAATGATCTTTTAAAATGTACACCGCCTTGAGTCCTACGGGAGAAAGGCGGTATATAAATATAATAAATAAATAAATAAATAAATAAATAAACATATTTGGAGGCGGGTGGAGGCTGCTTTTTTGCCCAACGGCAGAAATAAACAATGGCAGAAATAAACAATGGGTATAAATGGTGGCTCAGTGGTTAAGACGCTGAGCTTGTCAATTGAAAGGTTGGCAGTTCAGCAGCTCGAATCCCTAGTGCCGCATAATGGGGTGAGCTCCCATTACTTCTCCCAGCTTCTGCCAACCTAGCAGTTCGAAAGCACGTAAAAAAGCCAAGTAAAAAAATAGGGACCACCTTTGGTGGGAAGGTAACAGCGTTCCGTGCACCTTTGGCGTTTAGTCATGCCAGCCACATGACCACGGAGACGTCATCGGACAGCACTGGCTCTTCGGCTTTGAAATGGAGATGAACACCGCCCCCTAGAGTCGGGAACGACTAGCACATATGTGCGAGGGGAACCTTTACCTTTACCTTATTATGTGCAAATATGGTACTCTCCAAGTCATGGAAAGAGAGAATGTGCTCACTCATCACTACAAATAAGAGGGCATGATTAACCATAGTTATTGACTAAACAACAATTGGCTGGGTTCACAATATCTGTGAAGCCTTAGAGATATGCAAGAGCTCCAAGAACCAATTAAACAACATGTTGGGGTTTTTAAGGCAGATAGGGACAGCAGATTCCCTCCCCAAAACTACAAAATGAGCATCACATTGTTTTAGTTAATTGTTTAATTATAGAACACAATACAAATTCCTTGATCATGGCATTACTTTTAATAGTATGGTGTAGTATGGTCAAAGGGTTGAGCTAGGATCCACGAAACCCAGCTTCAAACTCACTCTTAGGCATGGAAGCTTCCTGGGTGGCTTTGGCCAGCCGCCAGTCCCTTTCTTTCTCCTTCACAAATGGGTGGAGGGAGTAATTTTCTACTCTAAACTTACAATAAGGGGAAGTCAGGCTAGAAGCCTAAAAATTTTTTTAACTGTTCCATCTCACATCTCAATCACTTCCTATGTTTAAATAATGTAGGAGATGCGAGTGTCCCTCTCCAGTGAGTATCTTTGTGGGTGTATATATGTGTATGTGTGAAGTATATGAAAGATTTGCATTCCCTGGTAGACAAGGGGATCTGGGGAAATCAAAGGGGCCAGCAGCTCATTCCCTTCTGTAATGATGTGGTAATCCATCAAGCATCGTTGACTACATTCCATGACTCAATTCACACAATTTATTAAACTCACCAAATATTATCGCTTAGCAGTGTAACACAGGAACAAGGTCATTGCAATATAAAGCAGGAAAGGGAAGAGGAGAAGGAAAGAGAAATAAGGAAAGAGAAATAAGAAATGGGAAAGGAAATTGAGGCAGAAGACTGATGAGAGGTCAGGAGCAAGGGTGGGTGGAGATAAGAAGGGTGAAAGGTGACATGCGGATTAGAAATGACCCTACATTTTTGGCTGAAGGCCTCCCATTCAAGCACACTTCTATAAGCAGTCCGGTTAAAATGTAACTATAATTTGCCTGGCTTGCTCCAGAAACATTCCTGCTTTCATTGGATTTTCATCCCTCCACCCCCCTAAACTATGTCTGGCAGGAATGAAGGGCAGCTTGCTGTAATTAAATTGTGGAAGGATTACCTACTGGTGTTTTCAATCTTCCTTAGCAAGGAAAAGAATTGAAGACTTAACATCCACTAAATAAGCTATGCTCAATATAACCCAAGCCCACTGTGGGATCCAGCCATATTCCTCAGGGTAACAATAAACATAGAAGCAGTCCTGAGTCCTGCGCATCACAAAATGGCTAAATGGATTAGTTACCTCCTCAGTGCTTCAATTCAATTATCTAAAGAATGTGCAACTTGGCAGTGTTAAAACACTTCAAATTAAGAGGAGTTCAAATAATGTGGATATATTGTACATAATTACTTGTAAGCTGTTAAGGAAAGGTTGTTTACACATATGCAACTTTGCATGCGTTGGTTGTGTTGGTGGTGCTTAAAAGTTTTCGTCTCATTAGCTCTCTGTATTTTTTTCCAATTTCATTTCTAAATTTATTATTAAAATATAAATCGGATTTCTTCTTGGTAGCTTTCCAGCCTTAATTCAGCACATTTGCAATTAAAATGCCGTAAAAAATCAATAATTTCATACTAGGTAAGTAATAGGCATCTGCTGCTCTCACCAATAAAGTGGCCGACAGCTCCAGTAACAATTTAATGATGGGTTTATGGGAACTGTAGTCCAAAATGAATCCTGGAAAAGCTTTTCAGGGTTCCATTGTATGTGTGGGTGATGATTCTCTACATCCCCCCAAATATTCACATTTAGCATTTCACAGAATTTTATCAGAGAAATATTAGAGCACACAATTTACATTTAAATCCCCAAGGTATAACAGAACATACAAAGAAAAGATATAATTGTATGTATGTATGTATGAACATTTATATGGTCATCCACTCATTCTCAGTGATTCTGAGCAGCTTACAGAAATAAAAATCCAATATACCAACAATTAAACAATAACACCCTACCCCCTGGTGATAACAATAAATCAGATGTTTGTCACCTTTGGCTCTGAAAATGCCAGCGGGCTATCAGAGCTGGAGTCTTTGTTTTAGAAATGGGGAGAAGTTTGGGATTTCTGATGAATTAGGAAAAAAGTGGTAAGAGAAAGCTGGGATCTGAAAGATGGCCATTTCCAACTTAGTATTTTTCAATAGATTTTTGAGCAGAGTTACTTTTGGCAGGAATCAGTGTCCAGAATTCAAGACTTGTTTCTTCTCAGGAAGCCACACAACATGGCTGGGACTATGTTTTCTAGCCAGTTAGGATGATTGACCAACACTGATTTTAACAAATTATTTCTATGTACGGTAAGTTAATTCAAACAGTTGCATCTCATTTTCCACAATTTTGACCAATGTAAATCTATTTTTTCTGTTTCTCAAACCTATCTATGTCCCTCACTCACTTTGGCATACTTCTCACAGCAATAGATAAAGCATTGCTTTTGATCTGGGAAATCTTCTTACCTCCCCAAAAGGTATACATAAAAAGTATTAATAAATAAAGTTGACAAACTAGAAATTATGAAGAAATCAGAGTACTGTCACTTTATTGTTTGCTCCCTCCCCCCCCCCCTTGTAGGCATGCTCATCTGCTGATGAGTATAACAGATCAAAAGACAACAACAAAGCATTTTTATATATTACCAGCAAATGCAATTTTTATTCAGATGTGGATCATCAACTGTTGAGTGGCCAAGTCCTTTCATTTGCAAGTATGAAGAATGCAACATTTATATCAACCAATGTAGCATATTTAGGATATTTATAATATTTAATATCATTTGAATTATTGAAATATTTAATAGTTAGGATTGCATCCTTAATAGAGTATTTGTGAACATGAGGTGGCCATTTGATTTTCATTACCATTTCATCTTGTAAAAATATACCATTTTGCATTTATGTTGTCCTGCGGGTTGTAGGCACATTAATTGAACATGTTCTTTAAAACAGATATGTATACATTTCCAGTTGTGATTGGATATTTTGTTAAACTATCAGAGTTTCTTTGGAGCACACGTTCACTTGTTAGAGGGCACAATGACTCTTAATAGGTAGATAAAGATGAACAATGGAGCATGCTAACTAAAAATTAAGAAAATTAATTATTTTGCAACACTGAATAATCCATAAAGTATTCATGATCACTTGAAATGAATGCAGTATAAGTTGGGTGAGACTTGGCATCTAGTTTTTCTTGATATTTGTGATTAAAGTTAACAGATTAAATTAAAAAAACAGTCTCATTCATTCAATGACCCCAATCATGATGGAAATGCTACGTATGCATTCCCTAAATACACTAATTAGTTAACTTGGCCATTCTCTTTCCTTTGGGTGATGTACTGAAATTAGGTTCATTTGTTAAATGGTTTAGGAAAAAAGCTATCTTGTTGGGGAGGTCTCTATTTCATCTCATCTCGTATTCTGTTTTTAACTCTATGCCTGAAATTGCCCAGCCCGAAGATAAAAAGGATTGCCATCCTGTCCTTTTTCTGCTACCACCTACTCCACCCACTCTCTGGTCTGCCATTTCTGAATGCCAAAAAAGCTACTTCATTATGAAGTTTGATAGGCTTACTTTTTAAAAATTGTCTTAGATGTTGTCCATTATTGAAACTCATGGTGAAGAATCCCCTCTATGTGAGATCAGTTTGGAATAGAAAGGGAGAAAATATTCTCTGTCCCTAATATTAATCATTGCATAAACTGATCAGCTTCTCTTTTTCTTTCTCTCTCAGTTGTAGTTCTACTACAGAAAACTGAAATAAAAGCTCACTAAAATAGGAGACCTTAATAAAATCACTAATAGGAGAAAAACGAGTTTTTGCAGTGAACAATCTTCTGCAAATTGATGAGTCCTGGTGGCGCAGTGGACTAATTCACTGTTATTAAGATCAGCTGCTTGCAATTACTGCAAGTTCAAATCCCACCAGGCTCAAGGTTGACTCAGCCTTCCATCCTTTCTAAGGTAGGTGAAATGAGGACCCAGATTGTGGGGGCAATAAGCTGACTTTGTATAAATATACAAAAGTATGAAGGCTATTGCTTAACGCACTGTAAGCCGCCCTGAGTCTCCGGAGAAGGGCGGCATATAAATCAAATTTTTTTTAAAAAATCGCTGCTGAAAGTATGTTGTACATTGGCTAAGTGCAGAACTCCCTCAAGTCTAGCCAAATTTGGCTGTTGAACATAAATAGCAATAGCACTTAGACTTATATACTGCTTCACAGTGCTTTACAGCCCTCTCTAAGCGGTTTAAAGAGTCAGCCTATTGCCCCCAACAATCTGGCTCCTCCTTTTACCGACCTCAGAAGGATGGAAGGCTGAGTCAACCTTGAGCCGGTGAGAATTGAACTGCGGGCAGTCAGCAGAATTAGCCTGCAATACTGTGCCACTGTGCCACTAAATGGTAGTTTTGACAAGAGGAGTCTCAGTAATAATGAGCATGCAGTTAATCCACCTTTCTCCAATCTAGAGCTTCTGAACTACAGCATTATATTGGTTTAGAATTGTGGAAACTGCAGTCTCAACATATCCTCAAGGCACCAGGTTAAGGAAGACTATATTAATAAAGTGGCTTGAAGCATCAGACAGCCAGTTAGTGGTGGTCCTGCTCCAGAGAGACTGGAAAGTTTGATGGGGGCCAACAGAGACTGAATCCTGATGAAATAGCTGGGAATTCAGAAGCTCCTGAGTCCAGAAATAGCACATCCTTGAAAAACAGGTAGAGTGTGAGTTAAAGGGATCTTTTCATAATTCCATTTTTATATGTATTCTATGCAGGGGTGAAATCCAGCAGGTTCTGACAGGTTCTGGAGAACCGGTAGTGGAAATTTTGAGCTGTTCGGAGAACCGGCAAATGCCACCTTTGGCTGGCCCCAGAGTGGGGTGGGAATGGAGATTTTGCATTATCCTTCCCCTGGAGTGGGGAGAGAATGGGGATTTTGCAGTATTCTTCCCCTGCCACGCCCACCAAAACACATCCACAGAACCGGTAGTAAAAACATTTGGATTTCACCACTGATTCTATGACTTTTCTGGTTCAGGAGAAATTATTCACAGTCACTCATGCCCTGTCACTTCATGGATGACTGCAGAGCACTCTATGTAGAGCTGCCCTTAAAGACCATGTAGAACTTTCAGTCAGTGCATCAATTCAGGATACTGGTTGCCACCTTTAAAGCCCCACATGGCTAAAGGCTAAGCCTTATATGCATATTTCTGGGACCACCTCCTCTAAATTAAATCTATCAGTCCAGAAAGATTTGGTAGAGTGGGGAGAGAGTTCCACCACTAAGGGAATGCTATCTCATGTTGTCCCCCTCTCCTTTGGAACAGCCTGCCCCCAGATACCATAAATTGGGTTTTTGTAACTTTTAGGGAAAGCCATTAACACATGGCTATTTGGAAAGGCATTTGGGGATGAAGAAAAATAGTGTATCAAACACTATTGAACAGTAGTGTATCTTGAACAGTAGTGTATCAAATAAGTTGAATTATAACTGTATTAACTATGTTTTTGTTTTAGTACTAGTGTACTGATACTTTGTCCTTGGAAATGGAGGATCACATAGATAAAAATAATGAAGTAGAATTAAAAATGAAATAAATTCAAACCAACCCAGATTATTTTAATATGTTCTGGAGAGCTGAAATCTACCCCTAACTCCTTTTCAGATTTCAGGCGATCTATTGATTTCTGAGACTGAGATCTGTGGCTAGTATGAAAGAGGTGCAAAAAATTTGAGGAAGCAATTTGTTTAGGCTATCATCTCTGGGCTACAAAACTCCAGACAGCTGCTAGGTGGCAGAAGTCAGATTTTTCTGAATCTCTCTGCTGCCATCCACAGTAGTAATTGCCTTGAATTTTGCAGCCCATATATTGTAGTCCTGGATATTTTGAAAGAGCGTGGACTATATATATATTTTTCTGATAATGGGTTTCCTTCCAGGTTTGAATCTGAAGTTGGCAGAATCCAATTGCTGACATGCTCTTTGTGAAATTATATTAGCTGTCCATCGGTTGTCCATTTGTCTACCAGATATTGTGACATGGAAGGAGGAAGGGATAAGGAGCAGCTCTAATATGCACCCGCTTCCCCCCCCCATCCCGCCCCTTCCATGGAACTGGAGCTGCAGCATGTCAGATAACTCTGGCGCGTGATGGGTAGAAATCACTTTTGATAGCATTTTTCAAGGTCACGACTGGCGCACAAGAATGACCTTGGAAACTTGCGGCCAACCAACAGAGCCGCTCCTGTGGTTGGAATTAGAAACGGGCTCCAGCTCTTTTGGATGCAACATCGTCGGTGTTTGGGGATGGAGATGGGGATGCGTCGCTTTGCCAGCCCTGGCCTGTAGGATTGCAAAGCGCGTCAGGCTAGGCAGCATCTCGGCTTGAAGCCTTTTTTTCCCCGGTGCGCTGCCTGCTTGGATAGCGGGAGTTTGGCGGCGGCGCCGAGGCTCCTCCTCCTCCGCCGCCGCCGAGTCAACCCTCTCTTACCTTTCTCCGCCCTGCGGTCCTGCTTCCCAGCAGTGGCCCTGCGCGGAGCGAGGACCGGAGGCTGCCACCGCCGCCGCCTCTCGAGGGCGAGCAGGAGCCATGTGACTCGCCGGTGAGTCGGGGCGTGCGACTGCCTCCTGCTTCAGAGCTACCTGATCCGAATACTAAGCGGCGGCAGCGAGTGGTCCGGGCGCCGCTGCGGCCGGTGGGGGGGTGTCGAGGGAGGCGCGTCGCCAGCCGATCCGAGCGCCCCAGCTCGCCCGTTCCCAAGGCGCCGAAGATGGAGATGAAAGATCAAGGCGCTCAGATGGAGCCGCTGCTGCCCACGGTGAGGAACCGCGGCGAAGGAGAGGCGGGGAGAGAGCCCTGGGCGAGCCTGTGCCGCAAAGCCAACTCGTGGGAGGGGGGGGGGGGGGGCAGACGGGGCCGGGGGGGCTTTGGGGGGTCCGGGCGCCGGGGGGGGGGGGGGGGGGGGGGGGGGGGGCTAGGGAAACCTTCGACACGCTCGGGGGTCGCCATCCGCGGTGGGTTCCCAAGCGGCAGCGCCGGAGCGACCGGAGCGCACGGGTTCAAGACGCGCGCGACCCCGGGGTTTCTCCCGGCCTCCTCCTGTGGCTGGCGAGAGTGGGGGTCGGGGGAAGGGAAGGGGGAGGCGAGAGGCCTGTGGCCGCCAAGCGCGGGGGTCGGGCCTTGGATGGAAGAGGAAGACCCCCGGAGTTGCCCAGCGGCGCTCCTTGGGGGCCCTGCCTGCACCTGATCTGCTTCGGAGATGCTCCATTCGCGCATTGGCTCTTCCCAGAGACCGAGGATTGGGCGAGGGTGTCGATTTGCCTCTTGTAATCTGTGCCTGGCCCCACCGGACCTTGCCAGGCACCCAAGAATGGTCCATGTGACTGATTTGTCCCAGATCAGTGGTTTTGCTTCCATGTGCACCTGCATGGGCAAGTTACCAGATTCTGTCCTTGTGCAAACACAGGACATGCAGACACACGCAGATATACAGAGATGGAATGGGGGAGAGCTGCCTTTTATATACCCAAACACATATTCTTGCAGCAACCTTGCTCTTGCACATGGATGCAGAATGGCTGGGAAAGGGGCTGCTTTACAAACGTGCACTCACTTGTTGGGTTTTTTGGGGTGGTGGTGGTGTTTCTTAGAGCAGATCTTTCACCTCTGTTTTCTCTCTCTCTCTCTCTCTCTCTCTCTCTCTCTCTCTCTTTCTCTCTCTCTCTCTCTGATGATATATGGGTCCTCTCCCAGAGTTAGCTAGGCTTGTTGGCATCCTCTCTTGCCTGATTGAACAAATTTTCATTTTCTGCCTGACATAGCATGTGTGCATACATATATGTCCACAGAGGGCTGACATGTGGGTTTTTCTGAAGCACATGTCTGTCTTTTGGGACCTCTTAGGAGTGGATCCCATCAGCCACATTCAGGAACTTTGCCAGAGTGAGAAGATCCTAGACAACATGGCCTTTGGGATCCTTCCTTCCATCCTTCGAATTCCATTTTTCCTTCTAGGAGAAAAGGAAGGAAGTTGAGAAGTGGAGCAGAATAGGATTTCTGCTGCTCCTCTAAACATAATAATAATAATAATAATAATAATAATAATAATAATAATAATAATAATAATAACAACAACAACAACAACAACAACATCTACTTCTCCCAGGTGCTTGGGAAAGACGATAGGTGGATAAAATGCCAAATTCAGTCTAAATATCCGGTTGACTGTGCAACCAACCATAATAAAACTGCTGAATTTGGTGATCTTAGCAGTATCACCAACTATATTCAGTGGCCCTAGCAGCATCACTAATTATATCCTGTATTATTGTGATTCCATGTGGGTATCAGCAGACACTTTTTTCTGTAAACGTGAATAATTTGGGGGGTATTTTTAAACCACAGTGAAATTGCTAGGTAGTAATGTCCATTGTATCAATTGATCGATTTATTGGGCAGAAGTCTTTATTTTCAGAATTGTTGCAGATGTTTGAACAGAGGCCTTTCCCTTAGTATAAGGGCCATAGGCTACTCTATATAGTTAGGGAAGTTTCTTATTAGTATTTATCCATTATATAACCTGAAAATGGTATTCATTGCATCTCAAGATGCTCACAATCTGCCATTCAGCACTGAGGAATATACACTCTCCATTTGTTCAGACAAATTTGATAAATATTTTTATCAAATTACCAACAGCTGATTAATAAAAGGTGTGCTTTGAAGTGCACTTTCTGTTCAAAGATTCTCTTTTTATAAAAAAAAATTACAACAATCTTGACTTTTATTGTATGGTGAAAATCAATTGCAGTATACATTCCTACTTTAAAGCTCCTTTGTAAATCAATAAAGTAATTAAACTAGGATAGTTACTTGCTGCATGTTTATGGCAAGATGGTGGTTTTTTTGGTGGTTATGGCTATGGGGATCTTTTAACAAAAATATTAATTAATTTAAAGAGTCTATGTTGAACGAAAAAAAATATGCTAGACTATGTGATATCACTATTACATATGCTCTGTTAATAGTCTTTCCAAACCTGGTATCTTCCAGAATTGCTAGCCAACATTCTAGCATGCTAGCCAATATGCTAGCCACTGGCACAGACCGAAAATTCTGGGAGATACAGTAGTAGGCTTAGATTACGGAAAGCTTTTCAATACTCTTGCACCTGTGCCCTTTATGAACAAGTTAATTTCTAAACCCTCTTATTTTTCCTTAGTGTAAGGCTGATGGTGATTAGCGAAAGGAAGGAGGAGTTGGAACAAGTCACGCATTTGAACAAATATGCACAGCCCTTTACAATGCCTTGGCTTCATTTGAAAGGAATGAATTATAGTTTTAGAAGTTACAAGAATTGCCAAGTATATAAGAGAAAAATACCATGGTTGAAGGATCATGGAAAAGTAGGAGTGCATGAAGATATAACAGTTCATGCAACTGTATAGTTCGCATTCTGTTACGATATGCTTTTGGTGCTCAGGTGAATTTGAAAGAACTTCAACCTAGTTCTTAAACAAACTTTTGCATAAGTTTGGTACCCTATGAATGTGTTGCATTGCGGGTTCCCTAATTCCTATCCAAAGACTATGCATCAGAATTATGGGAACTGCATTTCAATGAATCAGAAGGGTACCAGTTGGGGAGATTTTCTTACATCAAAAGATTTAAATATCTTAGAAACCCTGTTTAGAGATTCTTTTCATTTAAGATGAAGCTTATTAGAATTCCTCAGCTATACAAATGCATTTCGGGACTTCTGAGAAGTGCTGTTAGTAAGATGCTGTTTCTAGGCTTAAGAACAGAGAACTAAGGTCTTAGTTTGACCACAGAGCTTTTCTGGCTTCCAGGATATCTCCTCATCCAGAACCAGCTATACTGTTAGAAACTGGAATAATATTTAAAGTGGCAAATGCAGGGGATGATAACAACTTCTAGGGCAACCTGTTTCCCCAATCTGTTCCCACTCTACAGGTGTGGATTTGCACTGGTGGAATTTTCCTCAATGGCCATGCTGGCTGGGAATTTGGAGACCTGACATCTACACTCTGAAGGGCATTCAGGCTGAGGAAAATTATTCTAGACTGTTCCTCCAGAGTTTCTCTTGATTGCAGAGTAGTTCATAGGGCCTCCCCTGACCCTAAAATCTGCCTCTGGTGTGTGATGAGCGATACCCTAGCAACTACTAATTTAAGTAAGTTTTCGCCCAAGGAATAGAAATAGGACACCATTTTGTCCCTCTCTGGCAACAAAATGTCATGGACTTGTCAGTGTGAGCCAAAGTCTGAGTCAAAGAGCCCTGTAAAGTCATTCTGCTACATCTTAATGAATGGTACTGCTGAGGAAAATCAGGCCTTTCGGGCTTTATGCATAAGATGATAGCGATAAAATGCGTATGAGTGTGGTGGTGGGGGAATAGTCTCTTACTGCACCTCTGTTGCTGCTCTTACTTGGAAATGGCTTGTAGTTTGTGAGCCCCTTGCTAGGGACTTGTGTGATGGGAATAGATACTGTGAAAATGCTTTCGTCCCCTGTGCAAATATGCCCTTAAATGTGAGGCAAAGCCTGAGTTTGCCTTTTCTTTCAGAACATATGTTCAATGCTAGGTTGACCACTGCAGCCTCTTTCTGGATGACCAATATTCAGCATTTATAACTCTGGGGAACATTATATCAGATGACACAATGACATTTGTATAGTAGCTTTTTAAAAATGAATGCGATTTGACTTGTTTAGAGGGCATTCCTGAAAGGTATTTTTTTTAAATATAGCAAGCACTGTATATATGTGGTACTCTCAGCTTGATGCAAATGATTATTTTGGAGATCTTACCCAGAGTGTGAATTCCAATGAGGAGGTCCTTGGTTCTCTCTGAGCTTGATTGTTTTCTTATAGAATAGATGTTTCATTGCCCAAACTAGGTGACATCTAGCACTGATGATGTTACCTTGGTTGGTAATGAAATGTCTGCAAGAAAACAACCAAGTTCAGAGAGCACTCAGGATCCCTTATTTTAACCCTGAGCTATACACATTTTCTTCTTTATTGAAATTCCAATGAGTCTTATTTGTCTTTTATACTTAGGTAATAAACCCATGCATACTGACTCTGCCCAAGGTATTCTCACATGTTACAGCTTTGCCCTTTGAACCTCCTGATGTGGAAGAGGTTTTTTGCTTTCCTGTACTGTAAAGTTTGCACTGTGTCAGGAGTGGTGCTTGCATTAAAAGAAACATGAACATTGCAACGTAACACAAGAAGTTGAAATTTGGGGAATGAAAAGATGTGGGTTGGCTTGTTAGGAATAGCCCCATCTCTTTCACTTACATTTTTTCTAGTCTAATTAGTGCATGAACAGAGTTTGCTCTAATTAATTTAAAAATTCATTTGAGTTAAATTTTAGAAAGCCGCTAGAGTTCCTGAAGAAGCCATGCGTTGATCTGAAAAAAAAAATCAACATGTACAATCAGGCTATAATGTGTTAGAATCAAATAATCAGAGAATAGTAAAAAAAAAAAGTTTCAAATCCATCTAGAATTCATCAACAGGCTGCTTGCTAAACAAAATGAAGAGTGGGTGAAGAATTAAAAATTAGTTTATATTTTCTGTAGATTTCAAATAGTATTTCAAATTGCTGAAATAAAGAAAAGGAAAAAACCAATAGCTGATCTTTTATTTCTTTAAAATATGAACGAATGATTCACTAATGAGTGGACAGGCACATAAATGTGTACTCTCCTTCATGTGCAATGTGTGCCTGAAATTAAATTCTATTACAAATGTTTATGAGGTATCTCTTACTTGATGGACTCATTGTTTTAATCATACTCTGACTCATTCACTGGATGCATCATTTTTCTCCTTCAAAATATGTGAAGAAAACATATTTATTAAAATAACCATACCTTCCCTTTTATACTACAAACATCTTACCAAACATGAAATCTAACATTAATGAAGCGTAGCATAATAAAACATGAAGCAAAAGAAGCAGAAGTTACAGAATAAATCCAACACATTAAATGTCACTTAATTTTTTGAAATGCCAAGTCGGTGTATATTTTGTTCCAGTTATTTCGTCCCAGTTCATCACTGAACAGTGAAAAGTAGTGTTAAATGTCCCAGAGGTGGTTTTTTAAAGAGTCAAGTGGACTTTCTGGTTTTTCTTTGAAGACGTTTCGCTTCTCATCCAAGAAGCTTCAACTCTTTTGGGACAACGATGACCTGGATGACTAAGAATCTCCAAAGATGTATTGTTACATGCATATTTTGAATCACAGAATTCCAAAGTTCTGGGATAAAAATTCAAAATGTCACATCCTGTACAACTTTCTTCACTTTTAGACCAGAAAACATCTGGATGAATGCTTCTGTTCACATGTATGTGTGTGTGTGTGTGTGTGTGAATTCTAAAGAATTCACATCCTATTAGAGAACTAAATATATTTCCAGAGAAGAATTCTAAATGATGTGAACTTGGAGAGCAAGCCTATTCAAAAATTATCATTAGGAAATCACTTTTTAAATGTATTACTACCATTCGTAATGTTAATACAATTGATCTGCTCTCATGGCTGAAGCAACAACACAATTTTAGGGCAAGAAGATAGAGTTGCTGAATTTTCCCAACGAAGTGCTATATTTTGGATATTGGGAGAAAAATGCAGTAATATCTACCTTGGGGGGGGAAGAAGTTTAGATTTTTTTTGTCCCAAATGAGAAGTAATGCTATTAAAGTTCTACTCTAATCAACTTGCATATGATGTTGGCTTTCTTTCTTTGCTAGTCAGTGGTTACTTCTGAAGGGAGTGTAACTGCTCCTTCATGAATTTCAGATGTTTCTTCCTTTTCTAATCCTTTCCATTTTCATCTCTTTCCCTTTCATTAAAAAGAAAAAAAATGGAAGGAAACACTACAATTGCCTCATGCAATCTTTGGATTGGTAGTACTAGGAGCTGTCCATCTGAAAACATCCTGAATTACTGAAGACAAGAGATAGTGTGACACATTTTGGAACAGAACAGAACAGAACAGAATTCTTTATTGGCCAAGTGTAATTGGACACACAATCAATTTGTCTTAGGTATATATGCTCTCAGTGTACATAGGGAGAATAAAACACATTCATCAAGAATAAAAAGATACAACACTTAGTGATAGTCAAGGTTACTAATAAGTTATGCAAGCAACATGGTTATAGTAATAAGTGGGAAGAGATAGATACTGGTAAGGAAAAGAATAATAATAGTAATACAAATTATTACTTAATTTTAAATTATTAAAATTATTAAATGATTTGGCCCATTGGTTAATACACGAGGGCATTTGAATAGAGAAGAGTAGAATATACATTTAAGCTATACTTCGTTTGAGCTTACTAATTCGACTGTTACTCCTGCACTGTTTTGTTTTAATAAACATCAGGTTCATGCAAAACTTTAAAACATTATCGTAGAAAATCTGGTGACTATTTGTAACAACTATGCTGGTCATCACTTCTGACTACCTCCAACTGCCCCTTCAATATTTAAGAACTAACCAGTAAGGAAAAGACCTGGCATTATATCTATATGTGATTTCTGGGACTTACTCCCAAACCAATTATCATAATTAGTCACGTTCAAATGGCTTCAGAATCAGCCTAATTTGCAGATGACATTCAAATTTTTGAGCCATGTGAACAAGCCAATATGGCCTGGTGTAGCTATAATGCCAAGGGCTATTGTTGATCTCACATGTCATGCTAAATCAGAAACAAGCATGTTATGGCTATGTATAAACCACCTTCATTCTTGCTAAAGGAGGATAGACTGGAAGTCCCAGTTCTGATTTTATATTAAGCCATTTTCTTAACACATTCTTGTTTGTAAGATTGTCTTGCTAATCATAGGAGCCAAGCTGGAGAAATTGGAAATACGCACTTCCATATCCGTGAACATCTAGCCCTGTGATGGTGAATCTATGGCACGTGTGCCACAGGTGGCATGCGGAGCCATATCTGTGGGCACACAAGCATTGCCCTAAGTCAGCTCCAGCGTGCATGTGCGCGCCGGCTATCTGATTTTCGGGCCTTCCGGTCCTGCAGGAAATTGGGAAATGGGCCATTTCTAGCCTCCTGAGGCCTCTGGAGAGCCTCCGGGGGGTGGGGAAGGCCGTTTTCACCCTCCCCAGGCTCCTAGAAAGCCTCTGGAGCCTGGGGAGGGCAAAAAATGGGCCTACTGGGCCCACCGGGCCATCACGTGCCAAAAGCAGGGGAGCGCAGGGGGAGGACGCAGACGCCTGTGTGGGGGGCAGGGTACATTGAATTATGGGTGTGAGCATGTGCGACCCCCCCCTGCGCTCCCCCCACTTTTGGCACGCGACAGCAAAAAGGTTAGCCATCACCGATCTAGCCAGTATATGCCTAGAATTCTAGTGTCTTCTCTTGTGTAAATGAAGCTTTGATTACTGTCTTTTTGCTCCTGTGGAGGTATAAAACTATAATTATAAAATGTATATAAAATGTTAGGGATGTATCCTCTTTTTTGCTGTCTTCCTCATGAAAAAAAACCCCCCAAAGACACTTATTTCTCTTCATTGCATAATAGAGGCCAGGAGTGAGTTGCTACACCTCTTGACTCCTCCGTATATTCTTTTTATAACAAAATACTGAAATTATCTCTGACATTCTACCTACAGTTTTTAAAGCTTTGCAATCAGCTACATTTTTATGAGGAAAATGATTATGTCAGAAATCTGCCTGTGCCTTTTTTTTTTTAGGGTGAGTGGTACTTCTTTAAGAGAACTATTACAAATTTGTGTTAATCAAGCGACTAGATCAAGTATGTCTGTGGTTATTTATTATGGCAGCTTTCCTCAAGCTCATGCATTTTCTAGATACATTGGACAGACCATGCTGGACAGGAATTCTTGAGATGCAGTTCAACATATTGTTCTGCCCCAGCTATGGACCCCAAAGAATACAGGACACACAAAGTTTGTACAAAACTTAATTTACTAAAATAACTCAGTCTTTTTCAAAACAAAGGCTGTTAATAAACTTTCTTAACAGCCTACAAGAAACCAAAGATAAAGTAATCACAATCTTACTAAGGTTGGCAGAAAGCCCAGAAGCAATTCTGCAGAGAATCCAGCCGTGAAGTAGAATGAACTAAAGTTGTTCCCTACAAGTTGCTTCAGTCAGTGTTCCTCCTTAAATAGGCTAAGGGAGTGGCCAATTAGCCCCAAGCCTTACTCTCGAGGAGACCTCCTCCTGAGGAGCCACTCCTGCCTTTTGGCTGCTCTGTGCGCCTGTGCATCAAGAAGAGGCTCCTCCTCTTCGTCCTCTTCACTTAAAGGAGCTTCTGGAGGTTCTGAAGGCCCTGGCTGAATCCCTGCCTCTGGACCACATCTTCTCCAGCCTTTTCATTGTCTGACTCAAATGCCAGCTGCACAGGCTGCTGGCGCAGCACCACACCAGCCTCCTCGCTGTCAGAATCAGCTACAATCCGCACAGGCTGCTGACGGGCCGCAACACATATATGGAAATAATTGGGTTGGGAAGTCTGTGTGATAACATTCTCATTGTTCATTCTCAGTGGGCCACCAGATCAATCCTTTATTGGTAATACATTTGAATGCTTTGATCAGCAGCCTTATCACATATTAGAGCTTTCACAAGATCTGGTTCAACAGGAGAATTAAAGGAACATTTGATGTACATTATTACCAACAAAATGATCAGCAAACAGAAATAAAATAGAAGGAATAAAAAATAATTGATATTGGTACATAGGTTGCATTAAACTATTAGTCCCATTTGCCTGCATATGAGCAGGTGGATTTGTAGATATTGGATGGCAATTAAATATATAAGTAGTGCTTTTCAGAGCCATGAACCTTTGCCTCTGTTTTTAAAAAAATCAAATATCCGTTTCTTAAAGAAAAAAAAGTATATTAGTTTCTTCTTCTAAGTTTTTCAGAAATAATACAGTTTTAAAAGGCCTGCCCTTTATTTGGACAATCCACTTTCAGATGAGTGCTCTGCAGAACAGTTTTCAACTTTAAAAAATTTTTTTTGGCAAAGTTGAACAGTATTGTATAAGCAGAAAAACTATCAAGCTTGACATTTGCAAGGAATATTCAGAAATAATCATATGAAATTTAAATAAATAATATAAATCATTTTTGCTTTTGTAAGGTTTTTGTTTCCTTTGTTTTGGCCAATGCTTACAAGTCGTGTTCTTGCTCAGTTTATATACCTTTGCCTTGCGAGACAAACTTCACTGTCAGACAAATAATATCTGTATGTATATCTAGTTCAACCTTTCCTATTGTGGTATGTTGAACTTTAACTCCCAGAATTCCCAGTGAATGTGAGCTTTGGTTTTGATGACTTAGAATTCTGGGAGTTGTAGTCAGTGGTGGGATTCAAGTAATTTAACAACCAGTTCTCTGCCCAAATGATTTCTTCCAACAATCACTTTGCCAAACTGCTCAGAAAGTTAACAACTGGTTCTCCCGAAGGGGTGCGAACTGGCTGAATCCCACCACTGGTTGTAGTCTAATATTAGTTGGTCTGTTTTTGGCAATATAGTGTAGAGTTTATAACATAACTTAACCATAAGTAAATGGCTGGATTTCTCTCAGAAAAGTGGAGGAAGTGAGGGAATGATTACAGCAGCAGATTTTTAAAAAGAATGCTGAAGTGATTCCTTTATGAAAGAAGAAGTGATGACATTGCCACCATGACCTTTATATGACTGCTGTACTCAGCAGGAATATTAGATTCACTGAAATATGGAATGGAATGGAATCCCTCAAACTGCAACCTCCAATTTCCACAAATTTACTCAGCAGAACATTGTGCAATCCCATATATATGGATAATTCCATGTTAGAGAAAACGGGGGTATGTCATATTCAGACATCTGATCAGTCAGACCAAAGGTCTGATCTATTACACAAAATTGGGCACTGAAATATCTTTGGGTATACCACAGGTAATACTTGAAAGCAACAATTCGCTTCCATTAATAATTTTCAACAATTGGCTTTCATAGTTTCATTATACTCACCATTATAGATGAGTATAATGGTCTTTCCTTTCATTAATTTATCTAAATCCCTTTTAAAGGCATCTGAAAATCCACTGGTGATGTATTGATTGTGCACTGTGCAATATATTTTTGGCCATTTTAAATCTTGTCAGCCATTTGCTCCCCAGCCAGGTGTTCACTTGTGAGAGAAAAGTTCACTCTACCTACTCTTTTCTTATTAGCTGTACCTTCAAACGGTGATAGGGCAGGATTAAATTCATAGTATTCAGGATGGGTGCCAGGAGAAATAATTTGTAATCCCATAAACCCAACCAAGAGAAATAAAATAAATGAATGCTCTGCATGAAATTTTACCTTGTGTGTCAAATCTGAATGCCTTTTCATTTTGCTTGGAATACTTTTGCCTGGAGGACACTTAATACATGTGATTCTTATCTGGGATATCTGGGATAAATTAGTTTCTCTTTTCAGTAACTTGAATCTACTTCTCCACCTTTCCGTTTATATAGTTTTCTAGAACAAGGAACACCAAGCAATAATATTTTTATGAGGAACACCTACTACTGCTTCTTTTTATTTTAAAGGGGGAGAGGAACAAATACAATATTGAAATAGATTATTCATCTTACATTTGATATAGTGGTTATAGAACAGAATGGCACATGCGAGTCTGCATATAATAGCATATTTTATCAGATGGTTCATCAGACAATTTGATAAAGGACAATTGGTACAATGTTCACCTTATTCTCACATTCAGCCTTGGTTTTGTGAATACCTAAAATTCACTTTGACAAAGATACATATGTTCATTGTACATCTCATTGATTGAACGCATGAAACACCTTCAAATTCTTTCGGAAATGTATTTAAAAACATTGTTCTATAACAGTGATGGCTAATTTTTTTGCCATCGTGTGCCAAATGTGGGGGAAATTGCATCCCCTCTGCTCCCCCCACTTTTGGCACATGATGGCAAAAAGGTTACCAGTGGGCCCGGTAATCTCATGAGAATGCTAACAAGGTTCTTCCCAACTTCCAGTGGGCCCAGAAGGCCCAAAAATCATCTGGCTGGCACACGCATACGCACTGGAGCTGAGCTAGGGCAACACTTGTGTGCCCACAGATTTGGCTCCGCATGCCACCTGTGGCACAAATACCATAGGTTCGCCATCACGGTTCTAGAAGATCCTTTTTATTCATTTGGGTGGATGAAGTTAGATACAATAAAGAGGAAAGAAAATACAATACATGCTTAATTTGTTGACATTGAATTTTGCTTCTGTAGCTGTTCAAGAAAGTCCAGAGCAGGAAACAAAAACCAAGAATACTAATGCTACCTTTATTCTAAGGTTACAATATTTCTTTCACTCTGAAATTGTTTTAACCTTCTACTGCCTTTACATTCGAGAAAACTAGGGAGGGTTAATTTTCAGATATTTACTGTACCCCCATTCCTGCTTTGGACTCAGATTTCTCTCATCAGAGCTTTGTTTAGTTCGCAGCTCTTCCTCCTATCTTTCAAAGCTAATCTCACAGACCAACAGCTTCAATTCTCAGGTATCTTAGATAGTGACTATTTTAGGATTATTCATTGGGCTTCATGCCTGAAGCAGATAATTCAACTTTGGCCTCCACAGCCGTTAATTCCCTCTTGCTGCTATCATACATACTGGATCTTAGGTCTTAAGACTGAAAAGACCAAAATCAGTTTTGATAGCAGAATCGCATGAGAACGCCAACAAGGTTCTAGCCAGAAATGACTACTTAGAAGAAAAAGAAGAGTGAATAGTATATAATAATAAATATAGAACAATGGTAACATTGAAACCTACGGTATCTCCTGGAGCCAGTCCAAAGAAGACTGAACATATTCAATAGTCATAGAATGTAAAGATGAAAAAAAATGCACGGGGTTGAAAAGGGGTAATAAAATGGTCTGGAAGGGAATGGCCAAAACGTTGAATGACTCTTTCAGGACAGACCATCTATTGTGCCAGAGGAGTTCTCTTGTTTTCTTTTGGCAGAAGCCAATGTCCAAAGCAAAATATTATGAAATCATATGACCACTGGTAATAATTACTGGTCTGTGGGTTTGTGCTTTATTCTCAAACAAGGATTATGAGAAATATGGACAATCTTTAGAGGAACCCTTATTCATAGTATATATTAAAAAGTTCTTAGTTCAGGCCCTTGTATATGGAGTTAGAAGAGACTGATAGCAGGGGATTGGAAGGGGTCTAGGACTTTTCGGGGAGGGCCAGCAGAGGAGAAAAGTTTGTGGCTAATAACCCAGAGGCGAAAACCTTGAGGCGAAACAGGCAAGGAGAAGGGTTCGAGCCGAAAAGTCCCATTCTGATTGGAAGTCCAGAGTGGCCTGCCTCTCTTCTCTCCCTCAGTCAGGGGAACATTTGGCAAACATTGTGAAGAGAGTATAATGAAAGCAGTGGCATGCTGCAAATCCCTCCATGTCTGGGTGATATCATAATGCATGTCCAAAAGAGTTGAGATTATAATGCAATGTCACTTCCATTAAACTTGATTTAGACTTGCCCCCAACTGCATGTAGGTGTCGACGCATACCTACCCTGCAAAGGAGCTGATGGGTAAATGAAGGTTGCGGATGGTTACAGATGGGCTGATGTACACACCTCCCAAATCTCAACTACTGTGTGGAGATGCGCATCCTGAATGCTGATTGGTTTATCTGACTTCCTGTTGAGAGGCAGGTGGAGGGCAAGGCATATTTAAATGATATTAACATTCACAGAGGTATAAATACGACAATTATGCAATCGTCTCTGAACAACAGACAGATATGTTCCCTGATGTGCTGTGACGCAGAAGTCTAACCTAAGCTTTAGACAGGTCAGTTTGTCAATCCTCCAGCAGATCTAATTGAACTTGTCCATCTCTTTTAAAACCATCCAAATTGTCCACAATTACCACATCTTGCAATTATTTTAGATGGCCTTCTATGGGGTATTGCGTAAAAACCTCTTTTGGTTCAGAATATCACAATATTTAGTTTCAAGAGATGAAGCCTATAAAGGGTAATTAACTCAATTATGTTTTCATTTCACAATCAAGTGACTTCTAAAATAAAACAATGGTATTGTTATTAATCAGATAAATCAGATAAATTAAAGCCACCTTTCCCAAATGGTTATCTCAATTTAGCCAAAGAAAATCTCAGTGATCCACTGTATCAAATAATTTTCTTAAATCATTTATCAATCCAAAGAAAATATTTATCAGGTATTAACATAAATCTGGGAACATAAATCAAATGAGGGACTGTAGTCATTTTAGTAGCATTAATTTTACCTCACAGACTTAAAAGAACTTTAACCTGTGAGTTAATATCCAATTCCACTCTAAGAGATCGGGGTTAATACAATACTCTAAGTCAGAGGTTTTCAAACTTGGCAGCTTTAAGACTTGTGGACTTCAACTCCCAGAATTCTCCAGCTAGCTATGCTGGAGCTGTGCTGACTGGAGAATTCTGGGAGTTGAAGTCCACAAGTCTTAAAGCTGCCAAGTGTGGGGATCCCTGCTCTAAGTTATGTTAATAAGTCATGGTTGCCATGTTGCCATAACATGCTCACAGCCAAATAATATTAATAGCCAAATAATATTAATCAGAAATAATATTACTGATTAACACGATGGCTTACTTCACCCAACAGACTAAGTAAATGTCTGAATACCTACGTCATGCTGAACTACAAATTCCTAGCTCCTGTTTTAGCCGAGTTGTGTGAATCTAGCCTGAATAAAAAAAAGAGCATCCTGCATCTAAATGACTAAGTGAATGCTAAAAATTTTTCATCATGCTAATGGCACAGAATCAACTGCTTGTCCAAAGGAATCCATGAAAGCAGTTTGAAGGGTGGGGGGTTCAACTAAAGCTTAAACTAGGTGAGATAGGAGTTCTGGGGTGGGAGAATTTGTGAATCTGCAGAATAACAGAATTGGAAGGGACTTTGTAGATCTTCTAGTCTGACCCCCTGCTCAAGCAGGAGACACTATACCCATGATGGCGAACCTATGGCACGGGTGCCACAGGTGGCACGCGGAGCCATATTGGTGGGCACGCGAGCTCAGCTCTGGCACGCATGCGTGCGCCAGCCAGCTGATTTTTGGGCCTTCTGGGCCCACCAGAAGTCAGGAAATACACTGTTCCCGGCCTCTGGAGGGCCTCTGGGGGTGGCTTGGGAAGGCCGTTTTTGCCCTCCCCAGGCTCCTAGAAAGGCTCTGGAGCCTGGGGAGAGCAAAAAACAGACCTACCTGGTCTACCGTGCCATCAGGTGCCAAAAGCGGGGGGAGGACTGGGGGGACGCATAGAATTATGGATATGGGCACGTGTGCGTGTGACCCCACCGCGCTCCCCCCACTTTTGGCACGCGATGGCAAAAAGGTTAGCCATCACTGCATATACCATTTCAGACAAATGTTGTCAAATCTCCCAACTTCCAGCTTAAAACTTCCAGTGTTGGAGCACCCAAAACGTCTGGAAGCAAGTCGTCATTCTAACTGTCAGGAAATTTTGTCTTACTTCTGGGTTGGTTCTCTCCTTGACTGGTTTCCATCCATTGCTTCTCATTCTGTGTTCAGGTGCTTTGGAGAATAGGTTGATCCCCTCTTCTTTGTGGCAGCCCTTCAGATATTGGAACACTACCATCATGTCACCCCCTATTCCTTCTTTTTATTAAACTAGACATACCCATTTAGTGCAACCATTCTTGATATGTTTTAGTCTCCAATCACCTAATCACCTTTGTTGCATGGGTACAACCAATAATAATCTTAAAAAAAAAAAAGATGAGCTTGGAATTTCTGCTTTGGTTCCCTCTGAAGATGGTCCAGGTTCTTTAAACACAAACAAACAAACAAACAAACGATGTTTCTCAGGAGTATTTGAAGGGGATGTGGATGTGATCTGGAACACTGTGAAATTGACTGTGTATCAGCTCTTCAGGTAGCCAAGCAGAACACTTTCAGGCCTAGTGCAAATTATTGTGTGTGGTAATAAAGCTATAGGTGGCTTACATCGATGGGAGCTTAAGTTGTTTTGAAGCTCTGTCTTATCATCTTACAATAAGATCCATCCAGCTTTGAGTTGGGACATGCCTTTTAGTGGGAGCTTCTTTCTACAGGAAATGTGCGTAGTCAACTATCAACAAGACAAAGCTGTTCATTCTGCTTCGAGCTTGATTATGGGTAGAATTTGGCTCAAGCTTTAATGTGTTGATGCTTTTATTTCATTATTGTTAGTTTTTAAATAATACGAATTTTGTAGTTGTTGTGTACTTACTTCTCTGTTTTTCAGTAGTTATAAGGTGTAACTATGAATTGTGTTAGATTAATTTATCTATAAATAATGTAGTGCTGAGTTAAGACCGCAGTATATGTAATAGAGGGAAATCGGTGTGATTTTCCTTGCTTATATTGGGAATGCAAAACTGTTTCAACAGCAATTCAACTATTGTAGTACAAATATCAACTTATAGCTTCCTCAATTGTTCTTTTCCAGAACTAATTTTGATGGGATGGATAAATAGAGCAGGAACATTTGTTGGTATTGCTACTGCTTGATGGTTAAGAATAAGCAATCTTTGTAATAGCAATAGCATTTAGACTTATATACCTCTTTACAGTGCTTTACAGCCCTCTCTAAGCAGTTTACAGAGTCAGCATATTGCCTCCAACAATCTGTGTCCTCATTTTGCTGACCTTGGAAGAATGGAAGGCTGAATCAACCTAGTATATGTTGCATGTCAGTAGCTGCTTATCTACTTTTTAGAAGAGAATATTTGTAGCTCAGGGTTGAATTGTGGGATCCTTGGTGCTCTCTATGCTTGGTTGTTTTCTTGCAGATGTTTCATTACCAAACTAGATAACTTCATCAGTGCTGTTCATCATTGATGATGTTGCCTTGTTTTGTAATGAAATGTCTACAAGACAAACCAAGCTCAGAGAGCACCAAGGACCCCACAGATCTACCTTTTCCTCCATAATTAGATAAGTGTTTTTGGTAGCAACCCTTTTCAACCTGGAATCCTCTGGATGTTTTTGATTATAGGTCGCATTATTTTTGGTCTTTTACTGTGTGGTAAAAAAATAGAATGGGTACTGTGAACTGCATTGCCTATGCAATGTTTTAATGGCTATATTTTTTTATTCTTTATACTAACCTGACAGAATAAAGATAACCCGGAATGGAACAGTACATTTTGTTAACTTATAATATTTCCGTTGGAACTAACTTTTTCCATGAAAATCTAATTTGATCTGTGAACTTTAATTAGGCTGCTTTTTGGAATACTGATTAAACTGGTTCAGGATGGACATGTATCAGGTGCTAAATACTGAATATAAATTCACATTTAATAGCTAACAATATATAATTAGCTGAATTCATGAATACTAAATGGCAGGTTCTGTTTTCTATAGCAATTATTGTATATTTAAGCCACCCTTCAGATTCAGTTTTCCATTGTGTGGGTTAGTGCAGCTTTCTGAAACTTGAAGTTTACTTCAACATTCAGTTCAGTTTTAATAAGAGTGCAATGGCTCAGCTGATGCTGTTAGTTTTGGAATAGTTTTACTGAACATGACATGTGTTCTTTTTAAGAAAACAAGTCTCATTCACTTGCAAATGATAATAGGTAATAACCTGGTCACTGAAAAAATGAGCCAGAATAAAGTTGCAGTGCAAATATTATCAAAACCTTTCTGAAAAGTAATTGTCAGATTATTTTTGTGACCCTTTAAGGAATTTAGTATAAATTTTGTTGGCTGTAAGCGATCCTTTTTCACTTTCCAGAAATATATTACACAGAGTTGTAAATTTTTCTGGGTTAAAATTCCTGTTTGGGAATTGGGATTTATTTGGCCTTTTTAAACATGTTAGATATTGTTTAGTATGAATGATACATTAATGGACTGTGTCTTTACCAATCTGTTCTTCTTTTTGAGGGAAGGGTCCTCTTGTGCTTTGTAACAAAACTCAGTGTAACAGATCTATTGGTTGCTTAATGAAAAATATGGAAAGTAGTAATAAAAAAAATCCTTAATTTAGAAATGGAAAAAATAGCAGGTTAATGCAGAATGCGGCAAGGTGTAATAAGAATGAAAGTACTCTGCTTGAGCTGGCATCTATAAAGGAAGGGGGAGCTGGGGATTGAAGTCTGTGCTTGATCCTTGCCCTTTGACACAAAAGCTTCACTTCTCTAGGTGACACATAGGATTGTTTGGTAAATCAGAAAATAGTCTCTATGCTCCTGTTAGGAGGCAGCTAAGATCCTCACACCTGTGGGCTGATAAGAATTTAAACATTGAAAGACTTTTGGTTACAAATGCCTACAGTATTTGATACATCTGATGAAGAAGTGAGCTGCAGCCACTTCGCGTTGCTTAGGAATACTCTTTCCGTTCACCAAATCTGAACTTACATTGGAAAAAGGAGATACCCGTGTCTACTATTCCCATAATATTTTGGTTACCAATTATGATTGACTCTCCTAATTGATCATTTAAATTATCTTGGTCAGCCCTTTGAGGGAGGCCAAGTCATGGTGCAGACATTTATTTATTTATTTAGCATATGGCAAATACATGGATTTATAGTATTTCAATTGAAAAAAATCAAACATTGGGTTGGTGTAGGCTCTTGATGGACATTTGGACACAATGTGATGGATATTTTGTCAAGGAGCACCACAGTCACACAAGTCATGGTGCAGACAACACAAGGATTACTACAACTCTATTGTTATAGCATATATGTAGTAACAGAACCTTGAGACAGAATTTAAGTGTCTTTCCATGCCTACTCCTTCTTCAGGACTGAGTTAACATTTACCGTATATACTTGAGTATAGGCCGACCCGAATATAAGCCGACCCCCCCCAATTTTACCCCCCAAAACTGGGAAAACTTATTGACTCAAGTATAACCCGGGGGTGGGAAATGCAGCAGCTACCACCAGAAATTACCACCACCATAATCCTGGGGAAGAAACACCAGATGGAGAGCAGCGTTTCTTCATTGCTCCTTTTACAACGTCTGCCGAATCCCACTGAAGCCGGTGTAAAATCAGCACGGTCCGGGGATGCGTCCACCCCTCCACCTGCTGCCCATTACATGTGTACACAGACCACCTCCACTGCCAAGCCGGGGACCCTCTTCCCATGCGTGCTATTTTTTTCTTTTTTGGGGGGAGCCTCCCCATTTCCTCGGGCGCGGAGGCGCGCTTGCAGCTTGGCTAGCTGGCCAGCCGAGGGGCCGGAAAAAGAGGAGAGGGCTTCCTCGGAGGCACGCGTACTCCAGCTCGGCTCTGTGCCACCCCGCCAAAGGCTCACCCGGATCGGGAAGGCAGCATGAAGAAGCAGCAGCCGCAACAGCAGCCATGCCACCATGGCGGGGCTGAACTGAAGCGATGGCGAGAGAGGAGGGAGAGCGCACTGCATACCCTCCTCCAGCCTATCCCTGGTGGAGTTGGGCTGGGCAGGGCTGGCGCTGCCTGTCATGGGGCTCCTTCCCAGCTGAGCCCACGCGATCACTTGGGCACCAGAGCCCGGTGCGTGGGGGTGGGGAGGGCCAGGCGCTTTTGTGCTTTTGCCCCTTGCTCGCTCGCTCGCTCACTTGCCCGCCTGCCTCCCTTTCCCGTCCTTCCTCCGGGGTGGTGTGTTTGTGTGTACAGGTCGCGAACAAAGACCCCCGGGCGCACCCGGCGCGGCAGAGAAGGGTGCGGGGCGAGCGAGAAAATCGCCTTCCCAGGATTGACTATAGCGGATCGCATCCTGGAGAGCCTCTCTCTGCCGCTGGAAATGTGCAGGCGCTACCTGGAAGGTGGATCTGTCTCCAAAGCATTGCCAGCGAGCGAGCTCGCCCCGCGCTCTTCTCTGCCATGCCGGAAGGACGGGGGTCTTTCTTCGTGACCCGCAGACACAAACATGCCGCCCCGGAGGAAGGACGGGAAAGGGAGAGGTGAGTGGGCGGGCAAGCGAGCAAGCGAGGGGCAAAAGCACAAAAGCGCCCGGCCTTCCCCACCCCCGTGCACCGGGCTCTGGTGCCCGAGTGATCGCGCGGGCTCAGCTGGGAAGGAGTCTGGCGATGTGCAGCGCCAGCCCTGCCCAGCCCAGCTCCACCAGGGATGGGCTGGAGGAGGGTATGCAGAGCGCTCTCCCTCCTCCCTCGCCGCCGCTTTAGTTCAGCCGCGCCATGGTGGCATGGCTGCTGTTGCGGCTGCTGCTTCTTCACGCCGCCTTCCCGATCTGGGTGAGCCTTCGGCGGGGTGGCACGGAGCCGAGCTGGAGCACGCGTGCCTCCAGGGAAGCCCCCTCCTCTTTTCCCGGCCCCTCAGCCGGTCAGCTAGCCAAGCTGCAAGCGCGCCTCCACGCCCGAGGAAATAGGGAGGCTCCCTGAAAAAAAGAAAAAAATAGCGCGCATGGGAAGAGGGTCCCTGGCCTGGCGGTGGAGGTGGTCTGTGTAGACGTGTAATGGGCAGTGGGTGGAGGAGTGGGCACATCCCCGGACCGTGCTGATTTTACACCGGCTTTGGTGGGATTTGGCAGACATTACAAAAGGAGCGATGAAGAAACGCTGCTCTCCATCTGCCGGCGAGCAAGCGAGCAGCCAGCCAGCTGCGGGAGAAGTTGCAAAAAGCTGCAAGCCTCCCTGCAACCCCTAAAGCCAAAAAGGGGCGTGGGGGAGGGGCACCGCACCCCCCCCATCCCATTTTGGCTTTAGCAAGCCTTCCTGCAACCCCGGGAGCCAAAACGGTTGCAGGAAAAAAGGCATTTTTTTCGTGACCCGAATATAAGCTGAGGGGGGCTTTTTTCAGCCTAAAAATGTGTTGAAAAACTTGGCTTATATTCGAGTATATAGGTACTTTCTCATAATGGTTCTTACATTCCTTCTGCAGTCTGTAGAAGGAATCTACAGACTGAAGAGTCTCCAAACCTAATTAGCAATAAGCAATCATTTGGATACTCTTCTTCAACTTAAAATTGTTGTAGCGCCTTGTTCTGTGGTTCCGGATTTGAGTCAGTTGCTCCTCTCTTGAAATAAACACTTCAACGTGCCCATTTTTGTCACAATTATAACATGTTATCATGGATTTTTTCTTTTTGCCTATGAAAAGTCTGTGCATTTCAATAGCTTTTTGTTTTTCAGATTTCTCTAAATGTTTAGTACCTATTTGAACTGAAGTTTTATATCCTTTTTTGAATAACTCTTTTTTAGTTGAGCTCATTCTTATTTCTTCCTGCTGGAAGAAATATGAAAATCTTCATGCTGGAGATTTTGTTTTTCACATGCTTTTATTTTTCTCATTCTTTTATTAAGGTAGCATCATTCATTATTCATCTTTTGGCAAGACTTTCTGATTTTCTGACTTTCTGATCCCCCCCCCTTTTATGTAAATATATTTAGTTCTTTTTTCCCCCTATCTGCCTCTGGCCTTTTACAAAACACATTTTGGCTTAAGATAATCTTAGTTCCACTGATTCCTGATCTTATTTGTTTATTTTATTTATTTATTTATTTCTTCAAGCATGTATTAGATAACAGATATACGTATAAACATAATTATGAATACATGAAATGGATACAAATAAAAGGGAACATTAGGACAAGGACGGTAGGCACGCTGGTGTGATTATTCATGATTTTTGAGACTTCTACAGTGTCCACCACAGCTATCATTTGTGATGAAACTCTGGTTTATTTCACTGGAAATGGCACAATTTGGTCCATGTTTGGGCGAATGAGTAGATAAATAACCTTTGAAAACTCATTACCATTGACCCCAGATATCAGAATTATTATATAGAAGTTTAAACTTAAATTGTCCTTATCCTTTTTGTAATACTGTAATATTTTAGATGTGTAAATGTGAAGGGGTAATAGATCTATCTATCTATCTATCTATCTATCTATCTATCTATCTATCTATCTATCTATATAAATATATAGATAGATAGATCTATATATATACAAGCGAAACCCACTCATGCCATATCACAAAATCTCCAGAACCGTAAAGCCTACAAACTTGAAATTTTCCACGTATGTTCCTCTTGGCTTCTAGGTGCTCACTAAGAAAGGATTTTTCGAAATGACCATCAGAGCATTAGTATTTCCTATATTATTATTAACACACTCTGATGCTAAGGAATTCTACTCCCCCTCCCCACCTGAAAAGAAATCTGTTCCAAATGCAAAACACAAGAAGGGGAGAGGAGTTTCACTTTCAGTTTTACTTTCACAGCAGGAAGCAGCTTTAATACAGAACACTTGAGCTAAGCCATGGCCAGGCTCCTTCCTGTTTCCTTCTTGCTCACACAGCAAATACTGTTTCACTTTTCAAACAGCCCTCTGATGCTAAGGAGTTCTACTCCCCACTCCCCACCTCAAAAGAAATCTGTTCCAAATGCAAAACACAAGCAGAGGAGAGAAGTTTCAGTTTCAGTTTTACTTTCACAACAGCAACCAGGGGATAGGATAGGGGAGGCTTCTATGCGGCAAGCCTGAGGAAGAGAAGGGGGATAGGATAGGGGAGGCTTCTATGGGGAAAGGCTGAGGGAGAGAAGGGGATAGGATAGGAGACATTTCTGTGGGGCAAGGGTGAGGGAAAGAAGGGGAGAGGAGAGGCGGGTCGTAACTACTCATTAATTTTCAAGCTGTAAGTGTCGATTTATCACACCCCATCACATAGTTTCGTAGCAAAGCACGGGTATCCAGCTGATAGATAGATAGATAGATAGATAGATAGATAGATAGATAGATAGATATTGATTTATGTCTAATGTTTTAAGATTGATTATGTTTTAACTGTTGCTATGTTTGTACTCTGTTCAGATCTTGTTATGTGAGATGGGCAGTCATATAAATTTTCTAAATAAATATTGTCTTTCATTTACTTGGAAGACCATGTGATCAGGAACAATTAAACAATAGCTTGATTTCTGGTTTATTTATGGACACTATTGATACAGTTTTCCTGGAAACAGCGTAGAAGTAGTTTGCCATTCCTTTCATCCAGGATTTTTTAAAAAAGAAATCTTTTCTAATCTAGTTTACATCCCTGTTATCCCTTTGAGGACTCTCCTCCCGGCTCCCCTTAAGCTACAAAGCACAGAGAAGATCAGCCTGTCTCTATCCTCTTACCCTTTTCTAATCATTAAATTCTCTCAGCTTTATGGCTGCCTTTCTTATTAGGAAGTGACCAATAAACCCTTTACTCATACTAAATAAAAAAAGCAACTCTTTCATCACAGGATGAATGCCAGTTTGATTGTTTAACTCGCGGTCCCCAAGATGGGTCCTAAGAGTGACAGTGTGGTCACCAATATGACCCTTGGCCTCCATCAATTCCCTGCTCCATCGAACTGCTTTATACTTCTAATTAAAAAAAAAAAGAATAGGAAGCAATAATGCTGCAAATCAGAACGTCTTCTTCAAGCACTGCCTGTATTTCCAACAAAGCTTCTAAGTTCTATGTAAATTCCTAGGCCTTCTTAGAAATTGAAAAGGTGGATGGTTGCAATCCTATGTTTTCTTTGTCTTCTGCTCCCAGGGTGTTTTGGTTTTGGCTCCCAGGTCTCATTTACTATGGCAACCACTATGCAAGAATGCCAACAGCATATTCTCAAATCTCAAATACGCCTACTGGTTCCAAAAAGATTGGGGAATACCTAGGAGTGTTTCATAAGGGTAACGATCTGATTGTCCCAATAATATGTTGAAATGTATCAAAGAATGACGATTTGGTAATTGCAAATAAGTCTATGGTAACTGTAAATAAATCAATGTTAACGTAACTGCAAATAAATAAACTGCAAATGTCTGTCTGTCTGTCTGTCTGTATATCTGCCTGCCTGCCTGCCTACCTACCTACCTACCTACGTATCTCATCTATCTATCTATGAATGATATTAACTTAAATTAAGGTATAATTTTGGTGTTTATAGATTTCCACCTGCTCCCAATCTTCTACAGCCTTTTGAATACAAAACATTCAAGGTTTGTGAAAACTGACATGTAAGCAGGATAGGGAAAATTAGTAAAAGTTGGGTGGTCATCTTAGATGTGTAGAAGTGTTTTCTGATTACACAAAATCACCATTGGATGCAATATTTTACTAGACTCAAATAACAAAATCAAATAGATTTCTTGTTAGCTTGAACTAACAAGACATTTTATTAAGTTGTATTGATGTGCAAACCATTTTTAGCATTCGTATGTCTCCAAATCATAAATGAGGATAGTCTTATTACATAGTAACCTGGTATTCAGTAGCAGAACAGAATACACCCTCTAAGATCCAATGGCCTGGCAATGGGGGTGAAAAGTAAAGAGATAAATTGGGATTGAATTCAACTATCTGCCCCACTCAGTGGTGGGTTTCAATTTTTTTTACTACTGGTTCTGTGGGCGTGGCTTGGTGGGCGTGGAAGGGGAAGGTTACTGTAAAATCTCCATTCCCTCCCACTCCAGGGGAAGGTTACTGCAAAATCCTCATTTCCTCCCAATCAGCTGGGACTCGGGATGGGGGCGGGGCCAGTCAGAGGTGGTATTTACCGGTTCTCTGAACTACTCAAAATTTCTACTACCGGTTCTCCAGAACTGGTCAGAACCTGCTGAAACCCACCTCTGGCCCCATTGTCACCTTAAGGGTCTCAGGTTCCCTCCATATTTTCCTCTGAGTATCATGATCTTGATTGTACAGTCTGCCCTCTCCTCTCTTTCAACTATGCTCCAGCCTCTACCATCACCAACCTCATCTGGGCCATAGAACTGATCCATTGATTTTTACCCTCACAACAGATCTCGGGACCTTCCCCTAACTCTTTCTGTGGATTCTCAGCAGCCTAAGGGGCACTATGGTACTATAGGTACACAACTCCAAAATCATATGCACATGCTACCCTCCAAATCCCCATTCTCTGATCCCCAAACAAATACAGTCTAGAGTGGGTCACAGATCCTGGTATACCCAACAACCTGCAACATTTTTTATATAAAGAAGCAAAACAACTTCAAAGAGATAGTACTGGCCCAAGGTACAAAAAGCAAAAGGCTGAGCAGCCATAGAGCTTGGGTCTATGGCTTGACTATCTAACTCCTTCCAGTTCTTAGGTCACCACTACATTTTGCTGGAGAATTGACCCATCTCAAGTACCTGTGAGTTCATCACTATTGCTCTCCGGGTCTACCATGTTTTTCAAAGATGAGCGAAAAACCTCTGGCCAAACCTCCGCTCCACAATTACCGTACTTTTCGGAGTATAAGACACATTTCTCCCCCCCCCAAAGTGGGTGAAAATTGTGGTGCGTCTTATACACTGAATGTTGCCAAAGCCCCACCCACCCGCCGGCCCCTACCCATCAGCCATTTTCAGCCTCACGTTTTCGGCCTCCATACGCCCTGTTTTAGATCCATTCCAGACTGTGGGGATCACCACAGCACATTGCCGCTGATTGCCACGTCCATGCATCACATTTTTAGACTCTGCGCTAATGTGCGTCTTATACTCCGGAGCATCTTATACTCCGAAAAATATGGTACATATATTTTTCTGGTAGTTTCCATCCAAGTACTAATGATATATAACCTGGGAAAGCTTTTTCAAGATCAGCCAACTGTGGTCAACTGCTGTGATTTATTTACCTATGACTAATTTTTATTCATTATTGTGATGATTGGGTGGTGGAACTGTCAATCACAACCAGATAACTGAGAGCTTTTCCTTCTAGTTATATTCTGGAGGTGGGAGAGGAATTGATGAGAGAGGGATTGGGGAGCTATGGATGAAAGGCCAATCTGAAGGAATCTCAGAGTCAGAGGTGGGTTTCAGCAGGTTCTGACCAGTTCTGGAGAACCGGTAGCGGAAATTTTGAGTAATTCAGAGAACCGGTAGTAACAATTCTGACTGGACCTTCCCCCATCTATTCTCTGCCTCCCAAATCCCAGCTGATCGGGAGGAAATGGGGATTTTGCAGTAACCTTCCGCTGGATTGGGGTGGGAATGGAGATTTTACAGTATCCTTCCCCTGCCACACCCACCAAGCCATGCCCATCAAGCCATGCCACACCCACAGAACCGGTAGTAAAATTTTTTGAAACCCACTACTGCTCAGTCCTAGCTTAAGAAAACTTCCATCTGTCAGAGAGATTGGGGATAGATGGGTGGAGGGATAGTGAGTAGATAGGGATAATATTACATGAAACTGCTGAATTATTTAATGTAATTAATTAGTTACTTTGTTCAAATGTTAACAAACTTACTGTGCTGTGCCACCTTGCATCCTCCCTAATTCTTGTCATGTTAACTGAGAGACATAAAAGAGAAAAATAAAATGAGTGGGTGGAGTAGGTGGTAGCAGAAAAAGAAATAGATCCTTTAGAGAGCTCTCACAGCTATTGGGATTTGGCCTTTATTTGGAAGAATAATGACCGGAGGACAGGCAAGGAAGAAGTATATGGCAATTATGTATGATTGGATCGTTCAGCATTTATATATCTGCTTGTAAATTACTAATAACTGGTTATATATGTTGCTATAAATCATAATTTAGGCCATTGTAGTTTGCTGTACATAATTGATAGTTTAATGAATTGTATGAATTAGTTCACCATGGCTTATTCAGCAAAAGTTAAAATAGTATGGCTTGGAATGATGGGTAAACCCAAGCTACTCCATTTGGGTTTTGGTTACCTATTTAAGAATCAGGCATGTGCTGACTGAAATAAGGCAATTTTCTTTTGCATTATCCCCTTATATTGGGAACTCTGGAGCATTATAGCTGGTATGCATATAAAATAAATTATAATTCCAGTTTTAAGTTTTATCTCTTTGAAAACTGTAGGTAATTAAATTAAGAATTTGGAAGTTCAATATAGACGAGGAGGTGTTATTCAAATGCTCATCTTACAACTCTTCTCTGATCTGGCTCTTGGTGGAATTGACTCAGATGCTAGCAATATGGCATTTTGTTCTCCCACAACTACAGATGTTCTGCCTCTTTTGCAATCCACTTACAATGTGGGCTTATTTGACTCAAATTTGAACCCTTCTTAATGTACATTTAGGTTGGAAAAAACATGTACATTATGGGTATGTATTGGCATGTTGGATTTTCATACAACTGCAGATACATTGTTCTAAAACCAAGTGGGCTTGTCTAGGCTACAAATCTATGGTTGTGTCAGGTACGCCGCCTTTCAATACCCAAGAAAGAAAAACCCTGACTCCATTTTCATAGAGAAAGGTACTTTTACTGAGTATGAACTGAATGCAACCAAAGAAAAGCAAGGTCTGAGGCAAAAGGCGTGAAAATTACATATAGAAAGCATCCCCAAAATCCTTCCCCCAACCGTCCAGCAAAAATTATCCAATCCACATTCCCCTCAGGGGTCATGTGGGTGCAACGTCCGATGGTGCCATCCTCCTGCTCTGCCATGACAGTCGACCTTGAGTTGTTATCAGCTTCAAAGAAAATGCTGAAGAAAACTTTCTCTGCTCTTCTCCACCAGCTCACTTCCCCCCTCCCAGACATTCCAATAGCTCCCCCCTCCCGCCGTTACAATGGCAGCCGAGCAAGCAAGTAAAGAAAAAGTGAAGGCTGACAGGTTGTTTTATACCACTTCACCCAGGATGACTTTTCTCAAAAGATTCTGGGACTTACATTTTTTATATCTATTTATTATTCAGTATGTTTATATAACCACCCACCTCACAAAAATATACTCTGAGCTTGATGACCATTAAAAACTATAACAATATATAATATAACACATATAAATGAAATAAAAAAAAACATAAAAACCCAAAATTGTGGGAGAGCAGCCATCACCCAACCCATACAACTGTCAGGTGCAAATAACTATTCATTGAGTTCAAAGCACGGAAGAATTTATTATTGCTACTTATACACAAAAATCTGGCCAACTAATGGTCAAAGCTGAATTAGTGCTAGATAAGGCTCAGCGAAATTCATGGAGGGATGGACTTAGGTCTCTTGTGGGAGCGCCAAGATGATGGCACATTTTACCCCATCCTCCAGCTCAGTCTTGTTTTCTACAACAACCGGCTTTCAGGATCCCCATTTTGATGGGAGTGTTGAATATTTTCTGTAAGAAATCCTTAGGAGTAGGCAGTACGTTCCCTCAAGAACATGTTACAACCATGTAACAGGCTCATGTTGTGACTGGGCTGCTTCTAGAACATTTGGAAGGGTCTGTTTCTAGTTTGCAGGATTCCATGTTGGAATGTTTTTTTTTTATAGATTTGGCAACTCCCTTTCACTTCTTATTTTTGAGTAAGAGCAAAGAATGGATGAACATTGCAGTCCTACATAGCACCTCTTTTGTGGGTGGAAAGGGAAGCAATTGTCCTAGGCTCTGGACATGTTCAGGGCCCATTGAAAGCATAATCCAGTGTTCCAAAAAATCAATAGACAGAAAAACTCAAAGGCAGAAAAACTAGTCAAGTAAAATCCCAAGTATTGTATTGTACTGCAGTAATCTTCTCATAATGTAATTATGCTGAAATAAAACCTATCCTTAAAGTTGAATTGGCTTCCAAGAAATATGCTTAGAATTCATGTGTATGACTTTGAAAACACACGTACAATATTCTTTTTAGTTCATGTGAATCTGTTTACCAAGGGTTTTTTAGAATGTGGGTACTTAAAGGAAAAGAAAAATACTTCTTCTGAAGCTCAAAATACCTTTATGTCATTTTATTCATGGAACTGCAATTCATGTTCTTTACACTGTAATGAGGACATCTTTAGATGTAGTCATTTTTAGCTGACCCCTGATGCCTTGGAAGCAATACCCTTGTTCAGTCTTCTTGCTAGACTCCTTCCTCAGATACCCATGGCAAACACAACACAAATGAAATTATTATCTTTGTTTAGGAGTTATCAGTTATTAATGATGACCTGGAAGATTCTGTTCCTGAGTTTCTTTTTTCAGTACTATTTCCCCAGACGCACTGCTGGCATTCTAACAACTCTCTGACAAACCTCCCACAGCCGTCTGTCAGTTCTCAGGCATCGTTTGGGAATTGTTCTTCAAACCAATTCTAATATAGGCCTTTATTAATAGGCTTGATGTCTGCACCAATCAAACGAAGAATTCATTAATTCTGCATCCAGTACATTTCAATATGAACAAAAGTACCATATGGTAGCACTCGACTAACTAGATATTGGAAAGACTTCTGAAGTGTATGTCGTTCTGCAGCGTGGAATACTTCCTTTCCTCATTTTCTTGATTTGTGAAGAAATTTTTTACTTTCATGAAAAAAAGTTTGTGAAGGAAATTATCTTGCCTGGAAATGAAGACTGGAAATATCTTGGACTTTTTGTCCTCTGTTCTCCTTGCTGTCATCTTTCTTTTCAGGAACACATGGATAAAATAATATGTAACCTGAAAGTTTCTCTGAATTCATTCTTGAAATTCAGGAATTGTATTCAATCATGAAATGCTTACATGGGAGAGGAAGATGAATTTTGCCAGTTTGCTCTTTGTTGTGTCACCACACAATTCTTTTAAAACCTCAGAGAAGCAGTTTTGATGTTTGGGGTTTTTTCCCCCTAAGCGGCAAAATAATTTAAATGTAATTGATGAAACAATCAAAAAGCAGATGCTTAAGTAACAAATGGTTTTGTACATTAATATACATCAGTTGCCCTAAGAGAGGTAATATGGGTATATTTTTATAATGCTGATAAATTTTCTATTATATTTTTAAAAAAGTGATGCTGCAGCATTTTTCTGGTCTCAGAAAACTCCTCGATTCAAAACAGATGAAATCAGTTAAGTTGCTACGATCAATTTCGTGATGGAGATTTTTGTCCTACAGCCTTGAACTCCTTGTCTCCCATGTGCAAATTAGCTGGAAAATGAAGTTGGATTAAGATCCCCCCTCCCCCTTTCAGCTCCATTTCTCCCATTTGGCCACAAGGACGGTCAGGTATTCTGTCCAGACTACTTGGACCGTTCCTGCTTCTCCTCTCCTCCCATCCATCCTGGAGAAGAAGCACCATCTGCTTTCCTTTCTCTGGACAAGTATTTTGAGAACTGGTGGGAGAAGGAAAAAAAAAAAGTTTTGCAGCTCTTCCTATCATTTGGGCCCAAACTTGGGAGCACTTTTGTTAATGTCACCCAGTTTTTAAAACAAACAAATGGCCCATTATTTGAACTTGTTAAAAAAAATAAAAGAAAAGGCCTATTTTTTTGTATTGTTTAGCTACTGGGCCAGGGATAAAAGACCAAAAATTTTAGCCTTTCATGGCAGGCAGAGGGACCTCCTAATACAAAATGGTCATTGAGGGCAGAGAATTGGGACCAAGGCCTGCTTACCAGAGCCAGCCAGAATGGAGGCATTTGTCTAAGATGAGGTGCAGGAGCAGTGATGGGTTGCTACCGGTTTGCTCCAGTTCAGGCGAACCGGTAGCAGCAGCAGCGGGAGGCTCCACCCACCCACCTGGGCATCATCAAATACAATCTGCGCATGTGCAGAAGCTTCTGCGCATGCGCAGACCAGTGATAGGTTTCAAATTCTTTTACTACCGGTTCTGTGGGTATGGCTTGTTGGGTGTGGCATGGCTTGTTGGGCATGGCTTGATGGGCGTGGCAGGGGAAGGATACTGTAAAATGTCCATTCCCACCCCACTCCAGGGGAAGGATACTGTAAAATCTCCATTCCCTCCCCAATCCAGGGGAAGGTTACTGCAAAATCCCCATTTCCTCCCGATCAGCTGGGACTTGGGAAGCAGAGAATAGATGGGGGCGGGTCCAGTCAGAATTTTTACTACCGGTTCTCTGAACTACTCAAAATTTCCACTACCGGTTCTTCAGAACTGGTCAGAACCTGCTGAAATCCACCTCTGGTGCAGACCGGGTGTGCGTGTGAGCGAACTGGTAGTAAAGGTGCAGGTGGTGAACCAGAATGCCCCATTTTGCAATAGCAGAGGAGAGAAAATGTTACTTCTTATGTGAACAATAAAATTCCTAGGAGCCTAGGAAACAGAGAAACAGACAGTATTGTTTTCTTCCTTTCCATGGTAGTTGGTAAATTATCCATCCTTATGCTGAGCAAGGAGAAAGTGTGGATGAGCCCAGAGACTATTTTTCTTTCTCTCTTTCTTTCCTTCTCCATTCAAGGCTCCTTCTAGGCAAGCACATTTAATGCCATTTTATCTGTGGATGATTTATCTTCTTCCTGTCACCAATGGTGACTGAACTGGAGCAATATGAGCGTGTTAAGTCCATTGTTCCTCATCGGCAGTTTAGAGCTGGCTACTCTCTTTGCATTCTGACTTTCAGAAATTTGTTACTTCCTTGAGCAATGACTGGGTGTGTGTGTGTGTGTGTGTGTGTGTGTGTGTGTGTGTGTGTTGCTATACTTTTGAAGCATTCAACATGAAGCACAAATTATAAATATATTTTCCAGTTGAAATTGGTGGGACTTAAAATATATGAAGATTGAGAGCCACTCATTTATGAAACTGATGGGCAGCAGTGTGTATGAGTTGCTGCCCATGCTAATTTTGGATGGGAGGGCAATTTTACTCTTATCTGTTATGAATTTGGTCCATCATAAAGGCAATACAATATTTGCCAGTTATCAGAATAGGACTTTCCAAGATTCTCTGTAAACATAACGAAGTAAACATATTTAATGAATTAACCAGAGATCTAATTTGATTGAAGACTACCCCATCATAGTTTTAAAAACAGAATATTGTATATGGTGAGAAAAAAAAGCAAAATAATTTTGCTTGTACAGATTCTGAAATGTTGGTAGAGACACTTTCACCCATATCTATGTATTTCACCCCTGAAAACTGAAATAGAGTGACTTTTTATTGCTATGGAAACCTTTAGTACATATTATAATATGAAAATGTTAACGAATGAATGTTGTATAGAACAATGCTGGTTGATTATGGTTAGTGCTCTCTCTCAGAAATGTCTTTTGAGTTTGCTGTTGGGGTTACCTACATTTCTTCCTCCACATACTCTTTAATGGAACATAATGTTCCTATATACAATCCTTAATCTGCCATTTTAAAAATATTACTGTGACTGGGCTTCTGGTTTCTGGTATAATAATAATTACCTCACTATTCAAAGCCATGATAACATCAAGATAACACATAATCATGTGAATGACAAAATCTTGTGATTACATCACAGTGTTTGATGTAACTATCCAAATTATATCATTTGCATGATGATACCATGATGGATGTGCTGTCATTTCCTGTCCCTGTCTTCCCATCGGTACGCATTTCCCTGGCATTGAATTATAATATGCTTTTTTTCAAATTGCAGTTTTAAAACTGAAAAGTAGGCATTTCTGAATTGTTCTAACCATGTTTGTTCAAATACTGCATTCTAGAGAAACTATTTGTTATAAAATCATAGGTTTGCAAGGGAACATAAAATCAAATCCAACTCACACTCAATTCAGAAATATTTGAATTAAGCATCTCTGATAGTCTTTCTAAAATTTGGCCTGAAAAGATCCTCCCCCACTTCTCCCAAAGATGCAGGACAGATTTAATTTAAATTACAAGTTGGGAGATTTTCCCAAAGGTGCTTTTTCAGGAGGCAATTGGACTTTCTTGCTTTTCTTTAAAGACATTTTGCTTCTCATCCAAGAAGCTTCTTCAGCTTAAAAAGACTTTTTAAATTTTCTTCCTTAATCACATCCCTTGCATTCATTCCCAAACTTTGCAGTCTTGCCTGGTTCTAAAATTCTCAGTTTATTCATCTTCTTTTTTCTTTAGAGAGAAATCTGCTAGAGTTTGTTCACTTCTATCTCATTTCATGTCGTATTACCAGTAGCGAGTAGGACAGAGTACAATTAGAAGTCTTCTTCACATCTGTATTTTTTTTAAGTTAGGTTCATTTTTATGAAATATCTCTTTCAAATTTGGATTTAAGTAAATGGGTTGGATTTCAATTTTAAATATGATTTCTTTCACAAGTTAGTCTGCTCCACAGTTGCATGTGTTTTCGGGCTAAATTAGGAGATTTATCCTAGTGTTTATCCAAAATCTCTTTTTTTATCCTTTTGCTCTTTAGTTCAACTCCTCTTTGGAGCAATGGAGAGAAAGTTGTGGTTGAAAGTGTTGGTTCAGTGGATACAAGATCTTTCTACCATACCAGTTGACCATTAGGCAGTGTTTTAGGACTAGAGACATCTGGAATCTTGAAGAAATGTTGCAGGCAATCTCACAAAATGGGGAAGAGCTGTCCTGTTTATAAAATGGCTGTCATAAGAAGTTGCTCCCGTTACAAAATACAGCTTACCCTTAAAACTACTTGGAAAATTGCTTCTAAGCCAGAGGATCTTTGTCTGCATATAACAGAATGGAGGAAGGGATTAGGGGGAAGTACAATCTGCCTGAACTTTCTGGAACTCTAAGCAGATCTCCTGTCATTTTTAAAAATAATGCTAATGCCTGGCACGTTGCCATTTTAAAAATAACAATGGTCCCCTTGGAGTTTTTAAAATAATTTGCCTGGCGGTTTGCTGCATTGTTATCAAAACTGTACCCAAAAATTCTGACATCTTTCTAGTGTCAAAGAGGGGGGTGGGGGAGGACATAAATGGTCCTTACAAACAAAGCACTTTGCCTTCTGAAACTGCAGCTGTCTTCTGTGCCATTTCCTGTGGATATTTCTGAAAGCTGTGTGAACAAGCTTTGCTGAAATTGAGTCCCCCCCACCCCCAAAATGCAAGTTCCCTCTTTCTCCATCCTGAAGGGTGGCTTAAATTCTTACAGAAGCCCCAGGCAAAGAAAGCAAAAATAAATAAATAACATACTGTGAATTAGCCGAAGAGAAAGAGAACCAACAGGGAGCAGATAGACGGACTGCAGCCTATCAGCGTCAAAGCCATTTTTGCCCCTGGAGCTGGTACAAAATAACATCTTATGTAGTGTGACTGATTGAAAACAAAACAAAAAAAAAGAGTGATGGAGAAAGGAATCTGTAAGTTGACACCTGCTGGCAAGTTTAGGGTTATAACCTGGTACCTCTACAGAAAAACAGAGAGCCTGACCAAACAGCCAGACCTGAGCCTCTGTCCCAGTTATGTGTGAAAAGTCATAGAACATGTAACCAAGAACATAGAATCATAGGGCTGTAAGGGATCTTGGAGATCTTCTAGTCCAGCCCCCTGCTCAAGACAGGAGACCTTATATCATCACACTCAAATGGTTATCCAGTCTATTTTGGAAACCTCCAGTGATGGAGCAGCCACAACTCTAGTTGGCAAGCTATTCCAATGATTAATGGTTCATACTGAGAAAATTTATCCTTACTTCTAGGATGGGTCCCTCTTTAACAAGCTTCCACCCATTATTTCTTGTCCTGTCCTCTGGTGCTTTGGAGAATAAGTCAACCCCCCTTCTCTGTGACAGTACTGGAAGACAATTATTATGTCCCGCTCCCAATCCTTCTCTAAACATACCTAGTTCCCTTAGCCGTTCATCATATAATTTAGCCTCCAAACCCTTTATCTTCTCTGTTGCTCTTCTCTGCACACTTTCAGTTTTGTTCCATATAGTATCAACCTTGTGAACTCTCAAGCTTCCTTTTACCGCTATGTATTCAAAATGGACAATGATTAATATATATATATGTATGTATGTAATAGCATGTGTATATGTGTATATACTTTCTTTTGAGAGCAGGCAACAGAAATTTCATTTTTAATGTGTGCCAGTGTGCCCACAGTAAAAAATGACAATAAAGATTATCCTATGCCATGCGATGGTGCTATTCAGCTGGTTCTATCCAGTTTGGGCAAACAGGTAGCGGCAACTGTGGGAGGCTCCACCCACCCGCCCGGATATCATTTGCGAACTGCTAGCGAAGGTAAGTGAATACCACCACTGATCCCATCCCATCCCATATTATCTTTCTAGGGTTTCATCATCTTTTTTATATCATGATGACCAGAATGGGACATGGTATTCCAAGTGTAGCCTCATTAGTGCAATATAAAGTGGCATTATCACTTTTGTGATCTTGATGTTATCCCTCTGTTGGTGCAGCCCAGGACTGAATTGGCTTTTTTGGCAGCTGCAGCACGTTGCTGCTCATACTTAAGTGGTGGCTCACTAGGAGCCCTAGATCTCTCTCACAGTTACTACTGTTAAACCAGGTACCACCTATTCTGTACCTATGCATTTGGTTGTTCCTGCCTAAGTGCAGGACCTTATTTTTCTCCACCGAACTGCGTCTTGTTGGAGAGGGCTTAGTGCTCCAGTTTGTCAAAATCCTTCTCAATCTTGAGTCTATCTTCCAAAGTGTTAGCAGTTCCCCCCCAGCTTGTGTGAAAAGCCTGCTCCCTAAAAGATAGGGCTCCTTTACTTAAAACAGAAGGAGAACAAGATACTGGCAATTTGAAATGATTTAGCATGTTGCTAAGCAGCAAACTCTTATCTATCCAAACAAAAATAAATAATAATACTAAGTAGAGTGTCTTTAAAAAAAAAAAGAAAAAAGAAAATATGCACTTTGTAGAGTCACCTTTTAAAATACAGGGGATACAATATATTTTATTTATGGATAAACGACTGTGGAGTTTGAATCTATCCTTGAAGAAAATAATTTTATTTTAATAGCCTGGGTATGGAACAGGTCACTGTAGATGCTACAAAATGCATCTTAAGATTCACAGTGAATACAAGCTGCCTTTGAATAGGTGGCCTGCAATTAGATGTATAAATAAATTTTAGCACAATGTATTTTCAGTGCTTGCACATTTATTCTAACAATACAGCAGTTTGAGCAGACTTTTACACTAATACAGCATTAAATTCCTTTTGAGAACTGAAGTGAATTTTGACAATTTGTATGATTGTATGACTGTTTGATACTGTGCTTAGAATTTCTTTGTCAGGCTTCTAAGTGCTACTTCTCTAAAACATTTTTCAGTGACACTGAAAACATTTAAGGTTCCTGGCTAGGAACCACTAACTGTGCCTCAGAGGTCAATGGATGTAGCTTATTTAATGCTGACAGATTTTCAGGGACTGCAAATACCTTTATATTCTGATTATGTCTTTATAATTCGGTTGTCAATCATTTATCAATTATTAGAGTGCCCTTGGCCAAAGACAAGTTGGCCATTCCTGTACTAAATAATGACTTATTATTATTACATACTAAAGGATAATTTATTATTATGTGTGTCTGAGACCTTTGTGTATTTTTCTGTGCTTCAGTAGACAGGACATATCCAAGGATGAGTTAAGATATCATGCTGAGCCATAATGCTTTGTAAACCATGGTCTGTGATGTAAAGACCCTAACAAATGTGTCTTGTTCCAGAAATTATAATTAAATTATGATTTAGTACAATGTGTGTATCCAACCATACTCTGTTCTTTTATGACATGACCAGTAACCTTCAGGAAAATAAGAACTATGAGGGTTTTGAGTGTTGTTTCATAAACACTGAAACAACTACTCATACCTGATCCTTTGAATTATCCTGATTTTTTGAAGATAGGTAATAACTTTTCCTGTGGAGTCAGTAATGTTTGTCTTTGCTATGTTTGTTCCCGAAGCAACATGCTACAATCACCCCTTCTTCCATGCAGTTATTAGAGGAGCACAGAGATGAAGACCGGAGGCAGGAGAATGGTCCCCCCTCTGGAATCTGCTGTCCAAACTCAACAGCTTATCACTTCATGGTAAGGATCACCCTGGGAATAAGCTTATTTGATGTCTGAATTGTTTCTGGTTGCAATAGTGGAGAATATCAGTAGCTCCGGATAGATTGGTTGATATCGTCTGAGCTTGTTTTTTTTCTAGTAGACATTTCATTACCAGACTAGGCAACCACATCAGTGCACAGATAGTATTTTTGCTCATGCAAATGTATTAGAAACCCAGATTTCAACTTGGATGAGGGTTAGAGCTAAATTATTATGGGCTTTTATGCTTCTGTAAAAGTAAAATGGCTGCATGAGCACTTGCCTCTAACTTTGCTTTCCATATGACTTTTTTAAAGAACATTTACTTGTTCTTTGATTTGAATTCAATGGGATGCCCGGAAAGCCAGATTTTTAACATAATCTGTGAAAAAGTGTCAGTTTTTAAGGTATCATAAGACTTTTTTTTAAAATTATTGCAGCAGCCTAGATCCTTCTAGAATTCATAGATTGGACATCTGTTTCTAGCATGGGTTTTGCTTTGCTTTTAGATTTATAGAACCAGTTATCCATAGTTGGATATACAACCAATCGGCTGGTACTGATCCATTTTTCATCCCATCTCATAAGTGTGTAAACTTTGCTTTGCTAGCTGAGCAATAGTTCCAGTCAGTGGAAGTTTAGATGATGAAACATCGCATCCTACCACATGATGAATACCTGCTGCTCACACAATACAACAAGCAGCAGTAGAGCATTGCAGATCATAGAAAACTCTGAGGACATCATCTTATTTTCTGTCTCTCCACTTCACAGCTAAATGCAACACAGCTGGTCGTACGTTGTTTCTGTCCATCAATTGGTCAGACTGCTGCTTATCTTGCTTCTGTCCTTCCTGGTGAGCAAAGGGCTTACTTCTCTGATCCGCAGTTTGGCTGCGAAGTCAAACTGGGAGAGAAGTGGGTCGATTGGCACTCAGCCTCACAAACGGCAGTGTGTTATCTAGGATAAATTTGTCGGTCTAACCTCCGGGTCATAAATCCAGTCCAAGTTCAGAATGCAAAATAAACTTCTCAGGAGGAAACAGCATCTGAAAGAATAAATAAATAGAGAGGCCAAGAGACAAGCTGCACTCAAATGGCTAAGGCTTTTGTTTTTAGCAAGGATTCGGTGCAACTGAGAGTCAAGACTGCCTTCCAGGGCTGCAGCAGCAAAGTAGAAAGTCAACTTTGCCATTCTCAGATTGCTCCCTAAACGCCAAAGATCTCTGCCCCTGCCCCTGCATAGCGGGTTACAGGGAGCCCTAGACTTATGACCACAGTTGAGCTCAACATTTCCATTGCTAAGCGAGACAATTGTTTTGCCCTGTTTTACGACCCCATTTGCCATAGTTGATAAGTGAATCTGGCAGCAAAGATGATTAGGGGACTGGAGGCTAAAACATATAAAGAACGGTTGCTGGAATTGGGTATGTCTATAGTTTGATGAAAAGAAGGACCAGGGGTGACATGATAGCAGTGTTCTGATAGCTCAGGGGTTGCCACAAAGAAGAGGGAGTCAAGCTATTCTCCAAAACACCTGAGGGCAGAACAAGAAGTGATGGATGGAAACTAATCAAGGAGAGAAGCAACCTAGAACTAAGGAGAGATTTCCTGACAGTTAGAACAATTAACCAGTGGAACAACTTGACTCCAGAAGTTGTGAATGTTCCAACACTAGAAGTTTTTAAGAAGATGTTGGACAACCATTTGTCTGAAATGGTGTAGGGTTTCCTGCCTGAGCAGGGGGTTGGACTAGAAGACCTCCAAGGTACCTTACAACTCTGTTATTCTATTCTATTCTATTCTATTCTATTCTATTCTATTCTATTCTATTCTATTCTATTCTATTCTATTCTATTCTATTCTATTCTATTCT
>WNWU01000006.1:24786036-24811183 GCA_012654045.1 Ptyas mucosa
CTATTCTATTCTATTCTATTCTATTCTATTCTATTCTATTCTATTCTTCTCTGAATCATTGCAGTTAAGTTAGTAACACAATTGTGAAGTGAATCTGGCTTCCTGATTGATTTTGCTTGTCAGAAAGTCACAAATGGTGATTATGTGGCCCTGGGACACTGCAACATTCATAGATAAATGCCAGTTGCCACGAGGCAAGTGCCAAGTGTGAAAAACGGTTAGAAGTTGCTTTTTTCAGTGTTGTAATTTTGAATGGCCATTAAAGCAATGGTTGTAAACTGACTACTTGTATTCCTGAACAGACCTTTTGAATTAAGCAGTTTCTCGGCATAGCCAAGTAGTCTGATGCTTCTCATGGTCCCGATTGTTCATCCACAGACAATGGTGGTTTTCAAGACTGGATGAAGGAGGTATAGATCAGCTCCTGGTTTAGGTCAAATAGCAATAGCAATAGCACTTAGACTTGGATACCACTTCACAGTGCTTTACAGCGCTCTCTAAGCAGTTTACAGAGTCAAGCTTATTGCCCCCAACAATCTGGGTCCTCATTTTACCAACCTCGGAAGGATGGAAGGCTGAGTCAACCTTGAGCTTGGTGAGATTCGATCTGCCAAATTGCAGGCAGCAGAAGTAGCCTGCAGTACTGCATTCTAACCACTGCGCCACCACAGCTCTTCAAACGTTGATCCTCTCCTGGCGTAGGCCAATGTCTGTTGGGTTCAGAGCACTGCTATAGGCGCACATTTATATATAAATACCATAACTATATTGAAAGATCAAATAATATCGATACGTTTTTCCACACTTCTTCATTGCACTGTGATATAGTGTAGAGGCCTTGTCTTCCCAGATGTTTGGTTCTGATTATTCCTGGTGGTGTTTGAAAGCAACCACAATTACTATTATCTTTGGGGACTTTTGTGTGTGTGTGACTCACTTGTCCACCATTTGCTGACCATGTTCCAGTTAACCATTATGCCAGCTTGTGGTTGATATGAGAAGTCATCAGAACATTGAGTTTTATTGAACACTGAGAGAAGGAAACTTTGCTTCTGGTAAGCTACCAGCTGTGGTGATGGTTTCACAGCAAGCTGCCAGGTGAGTCAATGGACTTCCTGGAGCAGATGATGATGTGTATTATTAACATGTCTTGCCATTATGCCTTCCTTTCGGTACAGAAGTAATTAGAACTGTAGCTGAAAGGACAACTTTGCCTTTTTGAAAAAAAAAATGAAGAGTCTCAGAGAAAGAGAGATCCTTTTGCTAGTTTGGAAATTTTATTTGATGAAAAACTATGAAATGGTGTCATGCTTCATTCCAAAGTACCACCTGGTCCTCAATTGTTAATACTGGCATTAAATGTTATACTGAAATGGAGTTACTTTCTGTGCAGCTCCGTACATTTACTTGCTTGTAAGGTCACGAATCCAGCTTTCATCTTTTATGTGGGTTATAAAGGATCAGCAGCAGTGGTGTCTGAATCATTTTGGGGATTAAAATGCCAACTATGTATATGAGTACACTGGTCGTATTCCAAAGGGGAGTTAGGCATCAACATAGCCTTCATGACACACAGATTCAAGGCATACTATTGCCAGTGTTGTTCCACAAAGAATCTTTCCTCTGGAGAGTCTTAAATATCCTAGGTTCCTTTACTCCTCACCCAAACATAGCTGAATCTGAAAACCTTTGATTTATTGGGGTTAAATAGTGCAAAGCTTCCAGTCCCATCCTGTTCTGACCTAGGATTCCTTAGAAATTAAACAACACAAACTTGGTCTCAGCAAACCTCTTTAATTCATACAGTTGTAAATTATTTTTATTTACAGTCGTCTGCAAGGCTTGATAAACAGTCTTTCAGAGGAAGGTTATCAACACCCACCTATCTCATGTGGAACACTGCCAAAGAGCTAATTTCCAGACGCAGGCCAAGGCCAAACTTGGCACAGAGTCACAGACAGAAGTTTCAAATCTTGAATTGGCCAGATGAACTAATTGCTTCCTGCAAAAGCTCGTCTTGTTTGATTCTCTTTTATGTCTTATGGGAGAGGCCAATCATCTCCAAGCCTTACTCCCAAGTTGACCCTGTTTCCTTACTTGTTCCTGTCTCCTGGCAGCTCTACACATGCGCACACTGGGAACAGGCTCATGCTGTTCTTCTGCCTCGCTGATGTCAGACTCCGGAGACTCTGGAGGCAGCAAAGAACTACTAGATGGCCTTGGCCCCCTCTTTGCCTCTGACTCAGAGCCATCGTCCAAGCCTTCCCCAGACTCCAGAACTGGCCTACATTCCTCCCCAACCTCCTCACTGTCCGAATCTGCTGCCAGCTCTGCTGGTCGCTGGTGGGCCACAACACATCCCCTGCAGGTGGCTGATTTTTCACCTTGGTGTTTCCTTGGTTTCTACATGCTACTATTGGTATTGGTCTAGGGCTATTATAAGCTGCCAAGAATCAACTGAGTTGGGTATGTATGTGTATGAATATGTGTATGTTGGGTATGTATCTGCATCTGTATGTGTATCTGTATATTATCTGTATATATTATGTATATGTTGTTATATATAACAAACAAACGAGAAGTCCACTCCATTTTCATATCATTTATATCTTACATTACAGGTATGAAATTGGTGTTTCCTGAATTCAATCTTTATGTATAAATTCCTATACTGAGTGGAAAAAAAGCAGGGTTAGCAGTCAGCCACTAACAGATACAGGTTTGCTTCCAAAAGTTATAGCTCTTATCAAATCCTACTGAGGCAACCCCAAGATTGATCTGCCTCCATCTCAGGAAACAATCAGTGCCTATGTTTTTCCAGGCAGGACAGAAAATATCCCATGGTTATAGGTGACACCTTCCGGTATTTATGAAGTGAACCTCTTGTCTACCCTTTCCTACTGATATTCCTTCGGATGAAAATCCTTGCATAGAGACCTATCCACTTGTATCTTCATTGGATCATAATGGTGTCAGCAAACAAAATTTGATCCTCTTTTATATTTGATTCTCCAGAATTATATTTCACCCTCCCCCCCCAATCATCCTCATTGATAATGATAAAACTTTGTCCTATCTGTATCGTAATTTGAATGATTCAATCTGCCTCCTGCTGCCAAATAGAGGAAGCCTACCTAACTTCTTGGAAGCCCAATACAAGAACGTCTTATACAGCTAAGTGGATGTAATTCATAGACTATGCACTAGCATCCATTTCAGTGTCAGCTTCACTGTATTTTCACCTTTCTTTATACTTGAAGGCAACATGATGTGACATTAACTTTTATAAGGGCTAATAACCTAGCATTTCTTGTCCCCAAAATATATTATTTTATGTCCCCAAAAGGTATTATCCTTAGCCCAGGAAGGACGTTACTGTAGATTTTAAAATGTTGCTTCCGGCCTGTGTGCCAGTGTTTTCTGTTTCAGTGAACTAATGCCTGTTTTTAATAATGGCTATATGGTAGGGATTGAGAATATGGCAGAGATTAAGAATCCCAGAATGATGGGACACACATTAGCTATATTCAGTGTCATGCTGATTTATAATGAGATTTGCTATGGTAGTTTGTGCTTTAATCTGAAATGTGACCCCAGCTTTGGTGTGTCATCAACCCTCTCTGATTTATCCACCAGCCCACAGTTAAAACAAACCATGATTTACTACGGCGATATATGAATGAATTATTGTGTCTGGCATCTTTAAGAGGCCACAATCCACTTCCAATCACTTCCAATCACCAGAATCCTGATTCTACTTGACCTTCTTTTTTGCTCTCATTTTTGGTAGGTTGAGGTCTTGGTAGTTTTGATGGTGGAAAGTTCAGAGATGGTAGTATTTGAGTGTGGCTATAGAACTTACACCCCTTATTTCTCTGACATGTTTTTCTACGAAGCCCTTCAATAATGCCATATTTTAACAGGCATAGTTATTTTCCTCCCATTAGCTGCAAAAGCAGTAGCACTTAGATTTATATACTACTTTACAGCCTTCTCTAAGTGGTTTTACAGAGTCAGCATATTGTCCCCAACAATTTGGGTCCTCATTTTACCCACCTCGGAAGGATGGAAGACTGAATCAACCTTGAGCCTGGTGAGATTTGAACTGCCAAATTGCAGGCAGCTGGCAGTCAGCAGAAGTAGCCTGCAGTATTGCACTCTAACCACTGCGCCACCAAGGCTCATATAGGGGAAGTCCCTTCCTGTGGTTATAAAGTTCTGTGTATAGTAGTGGCTCTCAAATAACTAATTCACTGCAATAATATTTAACTATATCACTTGACTGATGAACCTAACAGCATTTCAATATATGCTCAGTATATTTTTTGCAACATGTTAACTTTATATTCCTTTGCAAAAACATTTTAAACCTGCCACGCACTCATTTGTATTGGGTCAATTATTATAATAATCTGCTGCTCTGAATTCTGTTGACATTGCCAGTAATGAATATTCCAAGGCACGTTAGAGAGAATTGGATATGTTGCATTAGGGAAGAAGAAAAAACTCTGTGTACTATACATGTGCACACGCATAACACCATAAGGGCTGTCTGGTGTAAGCAAAAATGTGACCTCTGCTAAAAATTACAAGGAGATGGTTAAGGTCAGAAACATACTAGACATTACAGAGCCAACTAAGAATGAGTGAGATGAGCCTCCAAAACTCTTTTTAATATGGAGATGCATTCTGAACAAACCAGAATGTTTATGGAGATTCTCAATTATCCATGGACAATCATGGTTGTCCCAAAGGTGCATTTTTCCAAAACACTTCTTGGGTGAGAAACAAACATTTTCAAAGGAAAAAAAAAACCCAGAAAATCCAGTTGCCTTTTGGAAAAAAGCATCTTTGGAACAAACCAGAAATTAGCCAAGATCAGATTTTCAGATAAGCAGAATAATACATTCAAAACAGGGGTGGGTTCTACTTACCTTTACTACCGGTTCGCAATGGGATTGCGCGCGCAATCTGCATATGCGCAGATCGCCGATGGCGACATCCAGGGCGATGGGTGGGGCCTCCTGCTGGTTTTACTACTGGTTCTTGTGAACCGGTCCGAACCGGGGGCAACCCTCCACTGATTCAAAAGATTTTTTGTATCCAAGACCCAAAGAGCACAAATGAATGTTTTTCTGAAATATTGTTTCCATTATTATTGTGTATTTGTGTTTCCTTGGGTTTATTGTATGTTCAACTCAAATGGAGAAATTTCCTTTTGTTGAGCAAAATAAATTAGCATAGTTTTCATTTATGGGTTTCAGACTGATATCAATGGATGTTGTGTTGTGCCATCATGTAATCTGAAAACATTAAAGAACCCCCTTGCAAACACTGACATCATAAACAACAGAAAATTGGCACCACAAAATGCACATTTTGGATGCTGGTTTCATTAAAACTGGCTCAGATCTTCAAAAGCTTTATGGCTGCCTGCCTTTTATGCACTGAACACAATGGTGGAATGTAAATAAATCCAAGGCAAGGAGGAATAATGTAAATAATTTCTAAAGTGAAGTGACGGCAAATCATGTTAAGGCCAACCTCAAAAGACTGTTAATTCTGAACAGAGTTATATCCGTATTCTCCTTTGAGTCACAATATAACATGATGATACCACTTATTTTCGATTATGTAAGTGGGATGTATGAATAGATTGATTGATCTTGGGAAATAAGATCGTGACTAACTTTGATCATCCATATTAATACTTTTTGCAATAGTACTTTTAGATGCAGCAGCAGTGTGTGAGGTCTATTGCACTTTTATTTGTATTGAATGTCGTTGTTTATGTCACGAGTGTCAAACTCGCTGTGTCACGTTGCCGTCACGTGATCTTTTGCGATGTTTTTCCCATTCACAGAGCTGGGGTGGGCATGGCCTGTGTGCAGGGGATGGGCTTCAAAAATTTTAGCAAGGGGTTCTCTACCCGTTGCTGGTGGGCATGGCCATGGTGGGCTTGGCTGGGAGTTGTTTTCACCCTTTCCGGGCTCTGGAGGCTTTCCTCGAGCTTCTGGGAGGGCGAAAACGGTTTCCCCAGGCTCTGGAGGACTCCTGGGAGGGGTGGGAGGGGAGGGGCGGGATGGGCAGGACCAGCCAGGAGTGGGATTTGGGGGTTCTCTGAACTGCACAGAATCTTAGCTAGAGGTTCTCCTGAACCCCTGTGAACCCCCGGCAGCCCACCCCTGCCTGTGCGTGACCATCCGGCCTACGAGCCGCCAGTCTGACTCCCCTGGTTTATGTGCCCTGATAGAGTTTCAGCCTGTAAAACTCTTTGACTCTTGATTCTGTTCTCTTAGCTGTCCCTTCCAATTTGTATTGTGAATCTGATATGTCTGATTATTTTGAAGTTGATAAACTTTTGCAGTGTATTGCACGGGTTTGTTTTCGCCTGAGCAGGCTGTGGGCAATATCAGTAAGTGGTGTTGGCAGGGAGAGTTTGAGCCCTTGGAATTCCGATATGGGGCGACACGAGGCTCTGCCGTCTCTCCATTACTGTTTTATCTCTATGTGAAGTCACTAGGAAAGATCATTTGCTAACATAGGCTGAGGTATCATCCATATGCCGAGCCAATTAGGAGAAGCATTGAACTCGTTCTCAGTATCCAAAGACGGTTAAAGTCTGGATACGGGAAAAAGGATGTAGTTTAATGATGGTTGATTAAGAAGCTCTCTTGACTCCAGGGTAATAAAAATGAGATGCAGGGATGAGTTTGTGCTCTGTTATGACCCCCCTCTTTTGCAACAGTCTAGCCTTGGAGACAAAGCTGACCCCATCGTGTTTGTATTATGGAGGGCACTAAGGATCTGGCTGTTCCATAGGGCCCTGGAGAATGAAATGAGCGCATGAATGACTTCTTCCTGGAATATTATTACATATTATTAAATTATTATTTTATTATAATAACATAGTGTGTTTGTAGGCCTATTTCAGCTAATCTTAGCTGTTTACAATACTGAGATTAAAGTCGTATAAAATCCTAAGCAAGGAAATATATAAACAAATAATCCGGAGGCCTCCTCCCACCCTTCTTAAATACTGATTTTCTCCTGAGGGTCTACTCTACTTTCAACTTTACTTTGAAAAAACGAGCTGTTCTAAAGAGCAGCCTCTGTGTCTGGTTGTTCAGTTTCCAAGACTGCTTACTTCAAATGGAATCGGTCTGACCTGTACAGTCGTGTTGGGAGAAACCTCTGAGAGTTTCCCACATCTGGGAATCTGGGAAAGGGTACGTAGTCAGAAGGCAGTGCTTTTCAGTAGCAATGCCAACGCTTTAGTGTAGTCCTGCAGTTAAATTGGACTAAGCCCTCTGACTGCATTTATAAGTGAAAAGTGCTAACAACTGAGGTTCAACAACATAGTGCATGATTAGTGTAAGGTTAGCCATTGATTAAAGTTTTTATAATGTTGATTTTATATTTTTTTAATTAGACATGCCATGGTTGTTTTGGTTTTGGTTTTCCATATTTTGTAAACGACTAACAATCCTGTGAATTTTGTGGGACAGGAAGGAAGGGTTATTTCCTTACATTTCCCATATTTTCCCCCACATCTGTCAGCAACCAGTTAATGGAGCAGTAGTTTCAGCATTTCTTACAATACCGACACAAATCCTTTATGGTTTGAAAAAGCAAATGCCCCCTTGAGCAGAATAAATGTACTATAGAGCTCTTTTAGATGCTGACTTTTCTTCTAATACTTCTCCCGTTTTCTCCAAGTAAGGCTAAGGTGGAAATTCATATTGGAATTGATTTGACCAATGAATCTCTAATATCTGCCCATAAAATGCTGACTCTTAGTAAAGTTCTAATGGCAAATACAAAAGGAATTCTATTCTCATGGCTTCTGGATATAGTAAGAAGCAGAAAGCTAAACTTGTAATATGCCAGCCTTCTCAGGAGCAGAAGTTTATTTTATCCACCCCATCAGTGGTGGGCAAACTGGTAGCGGCGGCAGTAGGTGGCTCTGCCCACCCGCCCAGACATCTCTGCTCATGCACCTGCGAGCCCGCATGCCTGCGAGCAAACTGGTAGCGACCAAAATTGAAACCCACTACTGCACCCCATCACAATTATTTGGAAATACAGATGTTTTCTGGATTTTCAGTATTTTAACATACAGTATCTCATGCCTCTGGTTTAAATCAGGCATGCATTTGTTGGTTGGGATAGGATAAGAATGAGTAGGATAACAGGTGTATTGGGTTTGAATATGAGCGAGTCTCTGTGTGTGTGCCTGTGTGTATATATAAACATACACAAAACACACAAATATACTGTAAACTGGGAGAAAACTCCCTTGAATTTAGTAAGACCATTTTTTTTATTAGACAGGATAAGGGTACTGTGTTGACAAGATTATGTCTTAAACTGGCCAAAGAATGCCAATTGGAAGAGCCTAGTAGGTGTGGCTTTTTTTTTTTGATAGAGCACCACTTTATAGAACAGTGTGCTCTGGAGATCAGGATGGCCCTGACCTTATTGGCCTTTCATAAGACCCTAAAGACCTGGTGGACTGCCTTTGCCCCAACTGTGTAGAAATACTGAACCTTCTAAGGTAGCAACTGAACCACTGCAAAAGTAGCTTCTACTCTAAAGGTAGAAGATAAGTAAGATAGCATGGTTGCTGAGACTGATGAGTAGTCTAAAACAACCAAGATCATCTACTGGACCCCCCCAGTCCAATTTTCATCTCATAATCAAGTTTGAATATCTACTGAAAATAATCCAAATAATGCACTTCTTCTAAGATCCTCTGAGGGTGAGATTTATTTTTTTATTTGGGAAACCACAATGTACTCCTGAAAAGGAAAGGTTGGAAATATAGTTGTCCCAACTATAAGACATAATTGGATATGGCTGAATTAAGACATGGGTTCTTCAAGAAAAGATGGACTCTTTTCTTCTGGACCCAGAACTGATCTGTTCTATTCTCTAGGATCTCCTCCTGTTCCAAAATCTTCTTGTTTTCTTTCTTTTCCTTCCTTCTTATCCCCATTTTGCTCCTTCCTTCCAGCACACTCTCCGCTCCATCTGAAAATTCAATAGCATCCACTTTTTAATGTCTACAAGTAGCCCTTGACTTGCAACCATTCATTTAGTGAACGTTAAAAGTTATAACAGCACTGAAAAAAGTGACTCAGGACCAGTTTTCAGACTTAGGACTATTGTAGCATCCCCAGGATCCTGTGATCAAAATTGGGGCACTTGGCAACTAGCGTGTATTTATGACAGTCATACTGTGATCACCATTTGTTACCTTCCTGACCGGCTTCCGACAAACAAAGTCAATGGGACAAGCCAGATTCACTTAACAACTGAACCGATTTGCTTAACAACTGTGGCAAAAAAGCTCAGAAAATGGGGCACATCTCAGTTTACAACTGTCTTGCTTAGAAACAGAAATTTTGGGCTCAGTTGTGGTTGTAAGTCAAAGATTACTTGTACTTTCTTTTCCAAATCAGTCAGAGATTCCTCAAATCAGTCAGAGCAAATGTTCTTCCCTAATCAATCATGGGAAAACCCAGTGACAATGACTCAGCCTGATAGAGTCGAGTTCTGATTATTATGTTCATTCCAAATTGCTTCATGAACTTTCCCATTTCCATTTCATGGCTTACTTGAGCCTGGATTATACTGATCCCAGCTGCTACTGGGCTACCAGGCTACACTCTAATCTACATCTATTGGTAAACAGGCATGCTCCTATTTTCATGTATGAAGATTATGTCGCATACAGTATTGTCTCTCTGTCTCTCCAGTTGTATCTCATCCATTGAAAAAAGGGATATCAAAAAGGGTGAGCAGCCCTCTAGGCCAGGGGTGTCAAACTTGATTTATTTAGAGGGCCGGATCAGCATTATAGTTCTCCTCCGTGGGCCAGTTGGGGAGGGGAGACGGCACAGATACCTCCTGTACACTGCATGCACCTCCCAAACCCTGTTTTGGCCAGCAAAGTGTTGCGGGAGGCCATCCATGCCAAAAACAGGTTGCACAGGGGCCGTGCCCCCCCTGTGCCCCAGTTTGGCTGCCAGAAGCACCACGGGTCGGTCCTTTGCTATTTTCAGGCCAGGCCCACGGGCCAGATTTAAGTACCCTGTGGGCCTTGAGGTTTTTTTTATATTATTATTATTGTTGTTGTTGTTGTTGTTGTTGTTGTAGTAGTAGTAATTTATATGCCGCCTTTCTCCCGAAGGACTCAGGGTGGCTTACGAAAGGAACACAAAAAATTACATAAACATTAAAATCAGTTTAAAATTAATTAAAATAATTAAAATTAAAATAAATTAAAATTATTTAAAACCACCCCTACGAATTCAGCCCATTTGGTGAAAAAGCCACGTCTTCAATTCGCGGCGGAAGGAGAGGAGGTCAGGGGCTGTCCTGAGGCCGGTGGGCAGCCCATTCCAGAGGGTCGGCGCTCCCACAGAGAACGCTCTCCTCATGGGGGCCGCCAGCCAACATTGTCTGGCTGACAGCACCCTGAGGAGGCCCGCTCTGTGTGAGCACACCGGATGATGGGAGGATGGCAGGAGATGATCCTGCAGGTACCCCGGGCCTAAGCCAATGTAGGGCTTTATAGGTGAGCACCAGCACCTTGAAACGAACCCAAAGAACCACCGGTAGCCAGTGCAGCTAGCGCAGGAGAGGTGTCATATGGGAGTACCAAGAAGCCCCCGTAACAACCCGCGTGGCCGCGTTCTGGACTAACTGTAGTCTCCGGGTACATCCCAAGGGCAGCCCCATGTAGAGGGCATTACAGTAGTCCAAACAAAATGTAACAAGGGCATGAGTGACTGTGGCAAGGGCATCCCAATCTAGGAAAGGGCTTAACTGGTGCACCAGGCGTACCTGTGCGAAGGCCCCCCTGGTCATGGCCCTCAAATGATCTTCTAAAGATAGCCATGAGTCCAGGAGGATACCCAGATTGCGGACCCTTTCTGAGGGAGTAAGAACCTCCCCTCCCATCACTAGTGACGGGGCCACTATATCGCGAAATGCCGGTATCCACAGCCACTCAGTCTTGGATGGGTTGAGTCTGAATCTGTTTCTTCCCATCCAGGCCCGCATTACTTCCAGGCAATGGGACATCACAGAAAGGGCATCCCCAGGGTGATCCGGGGTGGAGATGTAAAGCTGAGTGTCATCAGCATATTGATAGTACCTCACCCCAAAACCACGAATGATCTCACCCAGTGGCTTCATATAGATGTTAAAGAGCAGGGGGGAAAGAACCGACCCCTGAGGCACCCCACATGTGAGGGGCCTTGGGGTGGATCTCTCTCCCCCTGTCCATACAAACTGCGAGCGGCCCGAGAGGTAGGAAGAGAACCACCGTAAAACGGTGCCTCCAACCCCCCGAGTCGCCACAGTAGGATACCATGGTCGATGGTATCAAAAGCCGCTGAGAGGTCAAGAAGGACCAGGATGGAGGAGCAACCCCCATTCCTGGCCCTCCAGAGATCATTCACTAGGGCAACCAATGCCATTTCTGTGCTGTAACTGCGCCTGAAACCCGATTGGTACAGGTCTAGGTAGTCAGTTTCCTCCAGGAACTGTGGGAGCTGCTGTGCCACCACGGACTCAACAACCTATAAAGCGAAGGTTGGAAACCGGACAATAGTTGTTAAGGGAGTCTGGATCAAGGGTGGGCTTCTTGAGGAGGGGGCGAACCACCGCCTCTTTAAGTGTGGCGGGGAAGACCCCCTCCCTCAGAGAAGTGGTTGGCAACCACTTGAATCCAATCTCCAGTCACCTCTCTGGCTGCAGAAACAAGCCAGGAGGGACAAGGGTCCAATAAACATGTGGATGCACCCAGTCGACCCATGATCCTGTCCACTTCATCCATCAAAACAGGCTCAAACTCAACCCAGATGTTACCATCAAGACAGGCCCGTCACCTCACCAGACTCTGCCCAGTCAGAGTCCAACCCAGTCCGAATCTGAGCGATTTTATCTTGCAGAAACTGTACAAAATCCTCAGATCTGCCCTGCAAGGGGTCCTCCCTCACTCCATGATTGAGAAGAGAGTGGGTCACTCTAAACAGAGCAGCTGGGTGTTTTCTGCAGATGCAATGAGAGCGGCAAAATATTGACATTTTGCCGCTTCCATTGCCACAAGATAAGACCTAATATGGGTTCTTAACTGTGTTCGGTCAGATTCGGATCGGGAGGCTCTCCAATCGCCCTTCAGGCATCTTCTCCGATGTTTCATTTCCCTGAGCTCTGCGGTGAACCATGGAGCCACCCAGGATCTGCATCGGGTCAGAGGCCACAAAGGTGCGATTCGATCCAAGGCCCCCGCCATAGCCCATTCCCAGACCGCAACCAGGGCCTCAGACAAACCGTGGGTTAAGGAGGCGGAGAATGGCCCAAGCTCTGTCAGGAACCCTTCCGGGTCCATCAGGCTCCTGGGGCAGAACAATCTCACTGGTTCCGCCTCCCAGAGGCAGGGGATGACGGATAGAAAATCCAGCCTGAGGCGGGAATGATCGGTCCATGACAGGGGTTAGGTTGACAAGTTCCCCCTACCACAATCATTTATCCACTGTCCAGAGAGAAAAATCAAGTCGAGTGTGTGTCCTCCCTTATGAGTTGGGCCCTGCACAACCTGAGTTAGGTCCATGGCCATCATGGAGGCCATGAACTCCCTGACTGACTCAGATGTCTCCCTGGCCGATGGTAAATTGAAGTCTCCCACAACCAGGAGGTTGGGGAGTTTAACCGCCAACTCGGTCAGGACATCTAGCAGTGCGGGTAGGGCTGAGGCTACGCAGCTGAGAGATAGGTACGTAACCAACAGACCCGACTGAACTCCAGGGTCCCACTTCAAAAGAAGGGATTCACACCCGCCTATCTGAGGAACAGTGACCTCCCTAGGACTGAGGCTTTCTCTAATAACAACCGCCACCCCCCTGCCCCTACCCTAGAGTCGTGGCTGGTGCAACACACGGAAGCCTGGGGGACATAAATCGGTGAGTGGGACACCTCCCTCCGGCCCTACCCAGGTCTCCGTAATACATGCCAGGTCCGCATCCTCCTCGTCAATTAAATGTCGGACGAGGAGGGCCTTATTCGCCATGGACCTGGCATTCAGATACACCAGCTGGAGTCCAGGGCTCCACTCTCCTACACCTCAGGGAAGCAGGATGAGGCCAGGGGGCCAGAGCGTGCCACCCGCTGGATACAGCGGGGGCGCTCCCCAACTCCCCTTCTCTCAGTTTGACACCTCTGCTCTAGGCCTTTTGTAGGGGTGCTGTGCTTCACACCCAATGGAACAGCAATGGCTAGTAGGGCAGATAGGCATTGCACCTCGTCCTGAATTGGAGATGAGAGCCCAGGTCTACACTTAAGTGGGGCAGCCAAGGGATCCACTCTCTGCTCACATCAAAGTACAGCACAAACTGTTAGGGGTGGAGTGGTGGGGATGTGTTCCTACAGCGACAACTATCAATCTTATTTGCTATGGCCATAAGTTGTGTGATTCCATTCCCTGATGGAGAAGATCAGAGGGAACCTGCCCTCTTCTCCACATGCTGAGGTGTCATTGCAGCCAGAGACATTCCTCTTCCTCTGCTGTTGCTTCCCCCTAATAATCTTGACAAAACATGGTTTCAGTATTTTATTTATTTATTAGATTTTTAGCCTCCCCTTATTATTTACAATTAAGCGAGGCAATGAACTCCTTCCTATTTCCGCCCCCCTCCGACAACAACCACAACCACAACCCAGTGAAGTGGGTTGGGCTGAGAGAAAATGACTGGCCCCAAGTCACCCAGCTGGCTTTCATGCCTCTGGCTGGACTAGAACTCACAGTCTCCTGGTTTGTAGCCTGGTACCTTAACCACTAGACCAAACTGACTCTCCTTAATCCTTAGGCTAATAATCTTATCCTCATATGGCACTTCTGACAATTCCACACGGATGTCCCTGCAGTGAAATGTTATTTTCAAGCAAGTGCTGAAAATAAATTTGATTGTTTTTCAATCTGTTCAATCTTTTTTTCCCCCAGTTCTGAAAAAATATTACTTGCGTGGCCATCTTTATGCCCCTGACTCAGAATTAATTCCTTGGAAAATTCTGTGGTATTTATGGTTTCAGGATGAGCATCTCTCTAGGAGAAATACTGGGGTTTTTTTGGTTTTGTATTTCATTTAAGAGAAAATTCATTTGTGTAATCACAATTTAAAACATACAGGATGATTTATGCTAAAATATTGTGAGATATAATCAGATTTTACTTGCATGCTGTTAATAAATTATTCACAGTTTTTCACGAGGGAGCAATAAAAATTGTGATGAATAAGATGGCTACTAGAACACAAATAAAGACATTTGATTGTGCTGTTTGGTCCTGAAATACATTTGTCTTGTCATAACACTGGCATGATTTTAAGCCAAGTTGATTTCTGGATTGCTGCTGGAGAAACAGTGTGAAAAAAATGCAACAAGGATTTTGGAAACAGAATCAGACGGATGTACACAAACACACAAGCATCAGATACATATTTAAGGTGTTTTCAGTCTAATAGAATTTGATGCATTGATGATTGTAGTTCTAATGCAGGAGATCTGAAATAAGTGCCTGATTTTAAACCTGGTTTTTTTTCCCCCTGTATAATGCTGACTTCTATTGAAAAAGAGTACAGCTTATTATCAAGTGGCCATGCAAACAAAATTCCTTCCTTCCTTCCTTCCTTCCTTCCTTCCTTCCTTCCTTCCTTCCTTCCTTCCTTCCTCCCTTCCTTCCTTCCTCCCTTCCTCCCTTCCTCCCTTCCTTCCTAATGGCTGTGTTCACCTTTAATTGTCCAGAGATTAAACGCTGCTGCCGTCTTCCTCCTCTGAAATAGTTACAGCTATTTCAGAGGGGCTGGAGGATGCAGCTTGCTCTGTTTGGATGCTGCAGGATTGCTTTAAGCACTAAGCTTAGTGCTTTCAGATACCATTACCGGCATCACTGATGTAGCTTTGTGGATGCCTCTGTCGCTACTAGATGAGGGTGACTGAGGGGGGCTGGGTGGGAGTAATACATTGGAGATCTGGCATTTCAAAAACTAGAGAAAGCTGCTCCTTGCCTCAGAATGGAGAGGACTGGCATGCTCTTTGCTAGCCAAAGGATGCTTGGGAGATAGATAGCTGAGTGGTTTGTTGTTATAAAGCAGGAGATGCTCTCTGGGAATAAAAGGGCCATGCAGCTTGGAATCGGTGAGCCATTCCAGTCTCTAAGTCATCAGGTATGGCTCTCTGCTTTTTATATTCCTATTTCCTATTGCAGCTTAGATGAATAATGCTATCTAGCGGCGATAGATGCAGGGGTTCGTCTTAAAATGGGGGAGAAATGGGAGGGTGTCCTTGCCGGTTTTAGAAATCCACGCGCTTGTTCAAATGGTAGGAAATAAGTGTATGGAGTGGTGGTGGTGGGGGAGTGAGTGCATGTGAGAAATCAAAACATACGATCCCTTGCTGTCAAAAGGAATTTTAAAAGCGAGCAAATGCATCATGGTGTTATGCTGGTTCTGCTAAAGCACCCGTACATGGTGCAAAAACCCTCGAAGGTTTTTCATTTATATTTTATATTAAAAGTTCATACACGTAATGGCAGGTTGGTCGAATTATGCATACCTTCCCTGTTCCCTGAAGATACATTTTAATACAGTTATGAGAACAGGCTGAAAATAGGTAACATCATCAGTAACAGGGCTCAATTATTTCAGAAAGTAGTATAGGGGCAGAGAGTTGATGTTAGCATTTTAAAAGAGATCTGCCTGGCTTCACTCAAAAATGTACTGGAAAGGCTTTTCCCCTGAATTCTCTGTTTCTTTTAACTGGTGACAAACATACGTATAAAACAAGCTGACATGATTTTAATGGATATAATATTTTGCAGCTTTTTAGGCTTAAGTCCCATCAGCTCCATTATTACCAGAGGTTATGTTTCGGAAAGAAAGTTTCAGAAAAAGGAGGCAGCTTGGTCTGTGTTTTATATAAATCAGAAGCAGCAGCCTATTTTTATGTAGGGGAAAAGAAATGGAAAGCACTATAATCAATTTAACCATGTTCATGCTGAATCACCCAAGGAAAGACGCTCTTATCCGTGCATCTCACAGAGCATGGAAAGAGATTATATCTAAAAGTAAACACAAACGTGATTAAAGGGGGAGTGGGAACTTGTTAATACACTAACTGCTCTGCTTAGACTGTTTTCTGGGTATTTCCATGGTAACCAATTAGGGGATATTTTAAAGCTAAGAAAAATGTTCAGGCTAATGTTGCTTATATGCAATCATGTTGCACCTCATGTGTTATTGATGTATAGTTTGTGCAGATTGTCCCAGGAAGTGGGTCCTTTCTAATTCTTGAATCCTAAGAATAGAATTTCAAGTTTTCTTTTCTCTTTTTAAACAAATGTGTAAGTTTAAAGTTCAAGGGAGGATAGTATTGGAAATGCAGTTTCCGAAAACGAAATTTAAACTTGCATCTCTATTGTTCCCCAGTCAGTTTATTTTCTAAAACACATGTAGGAAGAAGTCTAAAACTATGGTTCACTGAAGAATAAGGTTCAGTCAAGGCCATGCTTTTTTAATTAAAAACATATATTAAAACAATATTTAGCTTGTTGCTAGTAAGTGCAATTTATATGTCTTGTAGAGTTCTTATCCAGCTTATATTTTGATTAATGGTAAGGGAAAGGACACATTCTTAAGCTTGATTAGTTCTAGAATGGTTTTAATGTTACTTTTTCAACATTGCAACAAACCATATTTAATCTTTCAGAATTGAATTTTGGAGAATTTTAATGCAAGGAGTACATTCTGTTTCTTGGCAGCCTACTGAAATTCCTGAGAGTTCAGATATTCTAATGATTTCTCTGGCTAAGTTTGTTTTATTTGTTTAGCAATCATATCATTCTTATTTCTTATAAAGTCTTGTATAGAGCTGACTTAGAGTTTAGTGAATAATTTCAGGGAGATATATATATATATATATATTATATATATCTGTAAAGAAAGAAGCAGACATCCTGCGAGCTCCAGAACTTAAAATTAAAAAAAAATTTTTTTTAAAGAATTAAAATTTTATTTTACTAAGCTTTCGTCAGCCATCTGCTGACATCGTCAGAGTATTAAACTACCATTACAGAGATCTCTGCCTTTATATGCCATTAATCAATTTGGCCCTTGCGCATGTAATAGGCCCTTCCAGCCGTCTCTCACTTGTAATCAGCTGTGTTGTTTTTGCGGTCGTCATGTGGATGATGGAGGCTTGATTCCTACTGTTTCCTCCCTCCTAGCTTGCTTATCAGTGAGGGATGATGTTAGCCTGTCAGTCATTGCAATTTGCTGCCTTGTCCGTGACCTCGTGGTTGGTCAGGTTTGTTAATCCTATCTGTTACAGTTTGAGACAGACCTGCCGGGTTGCTCTGTGTTTGGTCAGGACTAACTATGCCTTCGCAGGCTGAGTCTGCATGCCCAGAGGTGGGGGGTGGGTGCCTTTGGTCTCTGCTCACTGATGGAAAGCCATCTCTGCTCCTCCTGTAGGGTCTTTCCTGGTGTCTCAAAGCCTGGTAGGCCGGTGACAGTTTGATATGCCTATTAATGGAATTGTTATTGGAGAACCAGGCTTCTTTTAGTAGGCATCCTTCTTTAGTCCTATCATGGGCAATAATCTCAGCTTCTTGAAAATCGAATGTGTGGTTGTGCTCCTTCATATGCGTCCAGATGACTGACAGGCTAACATCATCCCGCACTGATAAGCAAGCTAGGAGGGAGGAAACAGTGGGAATCAAGCCTCCATCATCCAGCATGACAACAGCAAAAACAACAGCTGATTACAAGTGAGAGATGGCTGGAAGGGTCTATTACACGCACAAGGGCCAAAGTGATTAATGGCATATAAAGGCAGAGATCTCTGTAATGGTATTTTTAATACTCTGATGATGTCAGCAGATGGCTGACGAAAGCTTAGTAAAATAAAATTTTAATTCTTAAAAAAAAATAAAAATTAAATTTTAAGTTCCGGAGCTCACAGGATGTCTGCTTCTTACTTTACTAATATACCTGGAACTTGTATTTTTAGAATAGTTTGTAATATGTGTGTGTGTGTGTGTGTGTGTATGTAGATAGATAGATAGATAGATAGATAGATAGATAGATGGATGATAGATAGATAGATATGGATAGATATAGATATATAGATATAGGGAATTTTTGGTAATAGTGGCCCTCTTTGTCATTTTGAGATAGATCATTTGACCTTCATGATATCACCGAATGTGATTTGATTAGTTATGGGATACAATGGCTTTGCTCCATTTGTTGCACTCGCTGGAGATATCTAGATAATTAATCTCAAAAACACTGTTGTCCTTCTCAATTATTTGCCTACAACAATGTCCTCACTTTCCAAGTAAAACCAAGTGAAGATTCACACCTTCTGGGAGATTGGCCAGGTTATTTGCAGCTGAGCTACTGTATAGATGAAACCACAGGGAAGTCGCTTCTGCTGCTTTGCTTCGGATCTTTGGCTCCGTTTTCCCAATGACAAGAATTCTTTTATCACTCCTCAATAGCCCAGAAAATGAGTAGGAGTGACATTTACAGATTTCTCCCCAAAGTGCCAGACTACATACGTATATATATTTACTGTTGCTGGATCTGTAGCAGCTTCTGCCAAGGTAGTGATTTGTTTACTCTTTGTTCTCAGCTTCTCAGAGAAGAAGAAGCTGAGGGGGTCACCTTCAAAATGATTCCAAGGTTTAGGAAGTGAAAGTGGTAGGCACATGAAGCTGTCCCTCATTGGTTGTATGGCATTAGGATGCTTTCTCAGTCACAATTTGATTGGCTGGCCTTACACATGTCTAAGCCAGTGAGAGAGGAAAGGAGAAAGTATCATGGAAACAGCAGCAGACAGAAGGAACCAGAACTTCAGTTTGTGACAATTATAGCAGTTCTCAGTTCCTTTGCTTCCTAAAAATGTACACAGGGAAATGTTCAGGGATGAATAGATTTGAAAAATCAAGAGTCATACTCTGTGTTTGTGAACTTTGGTTTGCTGCTAACTGCCTTCCATATACCTTGCATCTGGGGTGAGAAAGTAGGATTTTATATTGTACAGTGTAAGCAGAGTACACATTGCACAATTACAATAGCAAACTACAGTTTGCTGATACCGACAAGGGAAGAACTGAAGCAGGTAATGGAGAATTTTAAAGGAATGTACAGGTAGTCCTCGACTTACGACCACAATGGAGCGCAACATTTCTGTTGTTAAGTGAGATATTTGTTAAGTAAATTTTGCCCCATTTTACGATCTTTCTTGCCACATTTGTTAAGTGAATCATTGCAGTTTGATAAGTTAGCAATAAGTTTATTACGTGAATCTGGTTTCCCCATTGACTTTGCTCGTCAGAAGGTCACAAAAGATGATCACGTTGTGACCTTGGGACACAGCAATGGTCATAAATATGAACCAGTTGCCAAGCACCTGAATTTTGATCACATGATTATGGGAATGCTGCAAAGGACATAACTTTGAAAAAGGGTCATCATAAGTCACATTTTTTCAGTGCCGTTGTAATTTTGAATGGTCACTAAACAAACTGTTGTAAATCGAGGACTACCTGTATTTGTGATGCATTTATATTTCATCAAAACACAGCTTAAGTGTCTTTTTTTTTCAAATATATTTCCACAACCCTAAGAAAATGCAGTCTATATTTCTGAGGGTGAGTTTGGGAACACTTTGTTGGGTACCAGTAAAGGAAAACATTTGTACTTCAGGGTTGAAATGAGGGATCCTTGGTGTTCTCTGAGCTTGGATGTTTTTTTGTCAACGTTTCATTATCCAAACTAGGTAACATCATCAGGGTAATGATGGGTAATGGGTAATGAAACATCTGCAAGAAAACAAGCTAGCTCAGAGAGCAACAAGGACACCTCACTTTGTTGGGTTCCCAAATTATTATTATTTTTTTATTAGTCATATTTCTATGCCGCCCACTCTCCGAGGACTCTGGGCGGCTTACACCAAAGACAGTATACTAAATAGCATATTGCCCCCAACAATCTGGGTCCTCATTTTACCCACCTTGGAAGGATGGAAGGCTGAGTCAACCTTGAGCCGGTGAGATTTGATCCGCTGATCTGCTGAACTAGCAGTCAGCTGAAGTAGCTGCAGTACTGCACTCTAACCACTGCGCCACCTCGGCTCAAGTATGCTGTTCTGTGCATTGAAACCAGTTTTTTCTCCCCTTTGAAGTCTGTTTTGAGAATGTAGGCTCATTCATTGACTAAAACTGTTATTTTGTTCAAAAGGCGTAGCTCCCTTGACTTATATGATCAGCACCATTCCAGGTGGATAAGCTCTCTGGAAAAAAAACTAAAAGGGCATGGCTTCTCACCATTCTTGTGTCCATAGAATTATCTAAAGCAGGGGTCTCCAACCTTGGCATCTTTAAGACTTGTGGATTTCAACTCCCAGAATTCTTCGCTGGCTGAGGAACTCTGGGAATTGAAGTCCACAAGTCTTAAAGTTGCCAAGGTTGGAGACCTCTGATCTAAAGGCCAAAGAAGCTATAATGCAGTTTATTTGAAGCACCTGTAAACCAAAGAATTTTAACAGAATGGTTCAATGCAGAACCCTAGGGTACTTCATTGAAATCTCTACTCTGTCTTTTTATCTTTGCAATAACTTCCTTTGAGGTCACCGCAGTAGATTTTTATTACTCCAATTAAATGTTCTATCTTCGTGCAAGAAAGATATTCAGAATGGCTAAACTCCTGACTTTTGGGGTTTGTTGAGTCCATGGCATGGATTTTATTATGCTCCTTTTAAAAGGATTCCTTTACATCTACAAATTACACTTCTACTAATAACATTGTGGGTAGATGAGACATATTTTATGTCATTCCCTTTTATTTCATTCAAATACAGATGTTACTTATAAGCTTGGTAAAGTTTGCTTCTGGAACCAGTGGTGAAATCCAAATTTTTTTACTACTGGTTCTGTGGGCGTGGTGTGGCTTGGTGGGCGTGGCTTGGTGAGCGTGGCAGGGGAAGGATACTGCAAAATCTCCATTCCCACCCCACTCTGGGACCAGCCAGAGTTGGTATTTGCCGATTCTCCGAACTACTCAAAATTTCCACTACCGGTTCTCCAGAATCTGTCAGAACCTGCTGGATTTCACCCCATGCTACACTACACCTTGGTGGCTTGGTGGGCGTGGTGTGGCTTGGTGGGTGTGGCAGGGGAAGGTACTGCAAAATCTCCATTCCCACCCCACTCCAGGGGAAGGATACTGCGAAATCTCCATTCCCTCCCCATTCCTGAGGGAAGGATATTGCAAAATTTCCATTCCCACCCCACTCTGGGGCCAGCCAGAGGTGGCATTTGCCAGTTCTCCAAACTACTCAAAATTTCTACTACCGGTTCTTCAGAACCTATCCGAACCTACATATATTTGTGTGTGTGATGACCTAAACTAATAACATGAAGAAAATATATATTGGGTTAGTTTTAAAAATGTTTTTATGCATATACTCAGTAGTTATCATCATGAGTGGAATGTTAGTGACAGTGGTACTTAAGGCATGGTGGGTCCTAGATTAAGAAGGCTGATGAATTGCTGGAAGAATACCTAGCCTTTTCAGTTCTTAGTAGATGCTGTCAGTTTGTGGTAGAGGTACATCAGTGAGATTATTCCTTTGTGAACAGAGTCATCATAAAACAAGACTGTTGACAGTTAATTGAATTAATATAAATACATGAAATTCCAAGACTGCTGCTGTTAATCGCCAATCTGTTCTCCTGAGTTCATTGGAATTTGCTTCCAGGGTAGTATTGTAGGTTCTAGGTGTGAAAGAAATGTGTCTCTTTCTTTTATGAATTCAGTTTCATTACAGGTAGTCCCCGACAGGTTGCTTAGTGACTGTTCAGAGTTATGACGGAGCAATTTATGACCGGGTTTTGAAGTTCTGATGGCCACCTTCATCTTGCAATTACATTATCACAATTTGGGCGCTTGACAACTGGTCTACATTTGTTGCTATTTGCAGTGTCCTACTGTCACATGATCACAATTTATGAAGGATTGTTTTGTTGTTGTTGTCAGAAAACAGCATTTACTTCTGGTTTCTTTCGCTTAATTACCTTGGTGTTCACTTAATGAGCACTTGAAAAAAGATCATAAAATTGAGCATGGACATTGGGTGGCTTGTTTAACAACCAGCACAACTTACAGCTCTAATTCTGGGGTCAGTTACAGTCGTATGTCAAGGACTATACCTATAGATCCATTTCTGGGTATTGCCAGATTTATTCTTGCATTGATCCTCTTTTGCACAGTCACCATTGTGTGAAGCTTCTGTTCTGTTGCTGTTTCATGAAGCTGCTTCCGTCTGAATTTGTGGTTATTTTTCTCCTTTGGTGGCAGAGTCAGCTTTGTATAGAATCCTTGAACATAATTTTTCCTCATATTCCCATCTGAGAACCACTTTTTATTGAAAAAGTTTTAAAAAATTTTTTACATACATTTTCTCCTCCCTCCCCAACCACCCCCCCGACTTCCCAGAGCAAATACAAGTACAAGATAAAATACAGCTCAAATTCTCTAAGTTAAACTCCATTTCACACTTATCATTAAACAAGTAGATAAAAGGAAAGCAAGTCTTCTTTCGTCTTATTCCATCTAATTCGACAGAATTAATCTCCATGTCTCTATTTATAGTTACAGCAGTTAATAAAACAATTAAGTATTACGTAATCACACCTATCATTACTCAATATAACTAATTAATACTTAGCAAATTATTAAGTCTATACGATCTAACAAGATATTTTATAACTTCTTTCATTTAAAACAGAGAAAAAAACCCAACAACAAAGAAAAATAAAGAAACCCTCAATCAAAAAAACCCCCCAAATTTAAAATAGAATACTATATAAAGTCTTCCGTCCTCCATTTTTAAACCATCAAGGTCCAGTTATAGTTAAAACACTTAATAAAAAAAACAATAATAATAAAATTTTTAGTCAAAAAAGGAATATAACAGTCAAACCTCTTATAAATTTATCAATACAGATAAAACATCATTTAATAACTATATCAAACATTTAAATTCTTCATACTAGATTAAACCAGTTGCTAATCTTCTTGTCTTCACATCTTCCAACAGCGTATAGAATATCTTCATCATTTACGTCTACCCACCTAAATAGTAAATTGCTTCTTTATAAAAAAAAACCCACGAGTGACTTTATAATTATATTTGTAATAATAGCCATCAAATCCAGTCAAAAACTAGATTAGTAGATTCATCAGACGTATTAAGGAAACCACCAGATCAGCTGCAATTGCTCTAGATCCATAGTCCTTTTGCCTTATATTTATTACCATCAAACAGGAAGCTCCAGTTTAGTATATTCACTAAAACTTCTACGTTTACAGTTAGATCCAGATTTATCACAGTCCTTAATAAAATATTCCAAATCCTTCAAGTCAGGGCATATTTCACAGCCCAACACACCAGCATTGCTGTGATCTGTTTATTCTTCTCAAAATATTCCAATACAGCTATAGATTGCCTCCTCATCGTTCATCACTTGGTTAACTGGCATTAAACTGCTGTCTACTTCCCCCCCCCCCCAAAAAAAATTCAAAATCTTTAAACATTTAAACAATGCTTTTTAAGGACCATCATCTCGTCAAGCAGGGTTATTTTCCATTTCTCCAGGCTTTCTTCTTTTCCTTTTTACGAACTTTCTTCTTAACTTTGATCCCTCTGCCTTTTTTAACTCCAGTAAAATTTTGCGGTTTTTGGGATTGGATATTATAAACTTTTTGCAGGAATGTAGCTTCTTCTGAAAACAGCTCATCAACTTCCAGAGTTTCTTGCTCCTGCTCAGCCTTCATCTTTCTCTCTTCTGTAAAAACTGCTATGGTCTGTTGTTGTTTTTTTTCCTTTCCCAGCTCTTCATTCAATCCCTCACTGCTAGATTGCAACTCAGTATTTCCATGTATTTCATTGTTTCCAGCTTGAGAAGCTTGAAATATAGTATCAATTCTTTTCAGTAAAGCAGAAGTAATTGAGCTCAAAGCTTCCTCAAAGTCAGACCATTGAGGGTTAAATAACCCTCCTTTCCTTTCTTTGTTTTCAAAAAGCCCAGCCATCTTGCCCCCCTTCTTCCTTCCCCTCCAGAAGGACGGTAAAAAAAAAAAGAAAGAAAGAAAGAAAAGAATTTCAAGAAGAAAAAAGGAAAAAAAAGACTTTTTAATTTATATTGCTGCTTGAGTTATTATTATTACATCCTTTCTTATTTCATCCACTTTTCAAAAAGGAGTTTTACGTTTCAAACAGGGGCTTATCAATAATTGCTTTTAACTTTCACTTCTTCACGCCCCGTTGAAACTCAAACGCCATCTTGCTTTCACTTTCCACTTAGGAGAAATCTTTTAAGAAAGTAAATCCCTGGAGTTAAAAAAAAAGAAAAAAATACTTGCTGTTTCCTTCGTGCAACTTGTGCTCTGCCAACTTGGTTCAAGAAGTATTTGTTTAAAGTTGTTTAATGGGGTGGCCGCGGCATCTAGTTCTGACAGGGAAAAACTTCCCCGTCAGAGGCATCCCAGGTCCGGAGCTTTGACAGGCTTCACGGGGAGCTCTCATCTTCGAGCACCAGATTATTAACAAAATCTGGTGCTCTTAGGGAGCTCTACCCCACCCATCTGCTCTCCTTCCCCCCTTCTTCCTGGGGGGAAGGATTCCAAACCGCAAGACAGCCGATTTTCGCTGTTCTTGCGATTCTACGGAGTCTGGGGCTGGCGCTTCGCAAAGAAGCGTCTGGCGATGCCGGCGGCTCAACCGGAAGTCTGAGAACCACTTTTTCATATGTAGTTGCTTAAGATTTTCAGTCAATAGTCTATGTGGGGCTAAATGCTTGGCAAACCAGAACTGTTACCCTCTGGAGGTTTCTCTGAGTTGGTTCTACTTCCCCTGGATACAGTTACCATATTTTTCAGAGTATAAGACACACCTTTTTCCACCCTAAAAGAGAGTGAAAATTTGGGTGCGTCTTATACTCCGAATGTAGCCCCGCCCAGTGTCTCAAAGGGAGGTTTCAGAGGCTGAAAAAAAGCCTCTGAAATGGAAGTTT
>WNWU01000006.1:24811193-24933154 GCA_012654045.1 Ptyas mucosa
AAGTTTCAGAAGCTGAAAAAAAGCCTCTTAAAGGGAGGTTTCAGAGGTTGAAAAAAAGCCTCTGAAATGGAAGTTTCAGAAGCTGAAAAAAAACCTCTTAAAGGGAGGTTTCAGAGGCTGAAAAAAGCCTCTTAAAGGGAGGTTTCAGAGGATGAAAAAAAAGCAAGGCACAGCACTCACAACCAATGAACCTGTTGCTAAAGTTCACCTCTGGGAACAGCTGATTGGGGGTTTTCCAGAAGGCCATCCCCGCCCAATCAGCTTTTTTCTTATTTTCCTCCTCAAAACCTAAGGTGCGTCTTATACTCCGGTGCGTCTTATAGTCCGAAAAATACGGTATATAAAAAAAAGTATTCTCATTCATATCAATAGACTATTTTTTAAAATTAAAAATAGAGAACATTCAATAAAGAAACATTAGACTCAGAATCACCTTGGTTATGAAGCTTTCTTATCATTAAAATACAGTGAATACATTTATAACCAACCTTTTAATGGGCATGTTTGAACTGTTAACTTATTTCTTATCAACTGTATGTTTAAGATGAAAAGTGACATTTGCTTTGTGACTCGGCTTGGTTATTTTTTTAGACATTATTTGCCTTTTTGTAATCTCATAGGTTAGTGACAGCCTCCATTTTTTTTAAATAGATAATTTTTTTGTGAAAATTTGCTAATCTTATCTCCAAGATCTTGTATGATCTTGTGAGGAAAAATGCTTAAATTCTCAGACTTTGCCATCTTCTTATGGTTCTTGTGTAAAACCTAATGCTAGAACACCAGGATCTTTTAAATTTATTTATGGTCATTCTTCCTTCAAAGGATTTGGAGTGAGGGGTGCCATCATTTTCACCAGAAACTGCGTGGGGCATATATCTATTAAATGTCATGTATAGATTCCAAGTATGCTTAATGTGTGGTTATGTAACACTGTGTTAGCAATGCAATTGGGACAGCATCCTCAAATGTATTTATATGCAGCAGAAATGTTGTACGTGCAGGACTTATGCATATTTCTATATGGAAATGACTTTTTTTTTGGAAAGCTACCTTGTGCCGAAGCAACTTTATTTCACTTCCCAAAAGACTGATGCTTGTGCAAGTAGCTCTAGTTTTACTATAATTGCACATAACTTTGAACTCATAGCAGGGACATAAGGAGAAGAGGACAGATAAGTAGCTCCCAAAAAAAGAACTGTTGGAATAGGTCTTCAGTTCTGGTGTAGAATGCAGAAAGGACGTACTATTTCTGAACAAGCATAAGCTGCACTCTGACCAAGTAGTCAGAGCATTTGAATTTGAAACCAAGATAGCCCAGAGTGTATGACTCATACCAGATTATTTTAAGCCTTAGCTTGTTTTACAGACAGTGCATTATTTTCTTTCAGCATATGGAAGAATCGGAAGAAATCTCAGCGGGCCTTATTCCGAGTAATCGGGGAAGGAATGTCATGTCTGTTTCTTCAATCACTGTAATGTACAAATTGCAAAATGAGTTAGCTATGATCAACCCCAATATTCCCTCAATATAACCCGAAATGAAAGGCTTTCAGAAGGAATAAATAGGTCATCGCATCTTCCTCCAGTTTCTCTTTCAGCACAGTCTCATTTTCTTCAAGATGTTGCCATTCTGGTAGTTTTGAGTAGTACACGCATGAGACACCTTGCATTCAGCAGTGTGAACACGGGATCCTGAATCGAGTCACTTAACCTTTCTCCAAAAAAGTTTGCCTGTCAATTCCACTGTATTGAGTTGGAGTTCGTATTCTGCATCTTACAACTCGATTGAAATTCATGATATGCTTCTTTTTTTTTTGCCGTGGCAAACTGCAAATTAGTTTGTCTGTAATAAAACTTCAGAAAGGGTGCCAATCCTCCCCCTTCAGCTCCTAGTCAGCTGCTGAAAGAAAAGGCTGGAAAATATTGAGAGGCCTGTTATCCTTAGCACCTGTTTTTTTCTCCAGCTGCTTATTTCAGGCAGTGGAAGATGTTACTATATCATTATTTTAAGCTAATGATACAGCTATGGGAGAATGGCCGGTAGAAAATTGCCATCATTGATTAGGGCCCCAAAACAAGCAAAGCTTGTTATTTACAGGGAAACAACAACAGTCGTTTAGAAGTGGGGTCTTAAGTGAAAAAGAGGTACTTAGAAGCTGATTATCAAGTTTGTGGAAAGCAGTAAATGAAAATCTGGATAGGGAGAGACTTATAATGTGTGTGGGAGTTGTGTCATAACAGACAGGAAATAAATATATGTAGGTGATTTATATTTGTGGAAATCTGTACAAGATGTGCTATCATAAAAAAATGGCCCCGCTAAGTAATTCTCAATGCCACAGGGCACTGGGAATTTGTCCCTGGTGTGATCGATCAACAGGCTGTTAACGTAAATGTCTCACAATGCCTTTTTCGTATCTCTGCTGCAAAGGGAAATGGTAATTCCCACTGGGTCTGGCATTTTGAGTGTTGAACGTTTGACATTTTTAAAGTTTTAGTTGAATACCATATTTGCATTCTACCAATATCACCACTCCAAGGTCTTTGGCCTTTTGCAGTTGTAGTAATTGTGGTACCTATATATTTGCACTTTGGAAGGCCACCAGTACCCTCAGATGTGATCCTGAAATGAAGGAAATTAACCAAGGCAAATCCTGGTTAGCGTAAGGGGACTACAGTGCTATGCATTCTGATTGTATAGACCCGTGATGGCGAACCTATGGCACGTGTGCCCAAAGTGGCACACGAAGCCATGTCGCCCTGCATTCACGGCCTTGCCTGTTTGTATTCTGCGTTTCTGGTGTGCACGCGTGCGGGATGATCAGCTGTCCTTTGTGCGCGTGGCAGTGCTGAAAACTGGTGTGCGCATGTGCGCTGGCCAGCTAATTGCCAGATGCGCATGTGCGCCAGAACCTGGAAGTTCAGCTTTTCCAGACTACAATCCCTTCGCACGCGGGACAGTGCCGAAATGTGCATGTGCATCGGCCAGCTGATCGTCGGGCGCTCATGTATGCTAGAACCTGGAAGTTTGGCTTTTCCGGAGCGGAGCCCTGACAAGTGCATGCACATGCGATGTTTTGGTTCACTCTCACTGGTATAGACTTTAAGGTAGTAATGGATATGGATTTAAGGCACCATGAAGTAGTTGAATAAATCTTGGGGACATGGTAATTAGCAGATAAATATAATTGTGATTAGACAGTAATTGGAGGCATTTGCAGTTTTATAGCTTATAAGGAATTTAAATTCAGGATGTGATAGTACAGATTATAGGAGGTTAAAAAATATTGTCAGTAAAGAAACCTCATTAATTTAATCTAAAACCATTTTATGTTGTTTTTCTTAAGTGCAGCCAGTGGGGTGTTTTGGAGGATCATGGGTTCTTGGTGGAGGAATTAGAAATGTAGGGTTTTCTATGTGTGCTATTTTTATCAGTAGATAATTTATTTTGTCTCCTGAACTTTCAGGGAGGCTAACAATGAGCTGAAATCTTATATGCAGCTTTTTCTGTGCAGGTCCTACTTGTTTCTGCATGGCAGCCTGTTCTGTTTTCAAAGTGTGAGGAAACCCCCATCAATTTCATGTATTTCCAGCACCTTTGGTGTTACAAAGCAGTACAACAATCTAATGGGCTTTGTAAGAAAATGTTTTATTGGAAGTCTGATTAAAAACCATTGGATCAATTGATTTGCAATGGATATTACAAGGAGGGTGCTTCAAGGATTTTGTGGGTTATGTTTTCAATACAATATATTAGAATTATTTGCTTGGCTGTATATATAATTAAAATATGTACAATATTATGAGAACATTATGGTCCAGATGTTTTCGCAGCATTTCTTTTATTCCAAATGAAGCAAACCAGAGTTTTTCAATTAAGAGAATACCGTGAATATAAGCTATATTGCTGTAATGACATTTATCAGTTTTGATAATGATATTACATTCTTATCTGTAATATCCCAAAAGTTCATCCACATATAAAAATAGTGTATGGTATAAGTTGATTAAAATTTGGATTTTAGAAAGTTACAAATGCACTAAAGGTCCACATACATTTGAAACAAAGCTTTGGAATTATAGATATAATAGCAATAGCACTTAGACTTATATATCGCTTTACAGTGCTTTACAGCCCTCTTAAACGGTTTACAGAGTCAGCATTTTGCCCCCAACAATCTGGGTCCTCATTTTACCCACCTTGGAAGGATGGAAGTCTGAGTCAATCTTGAGCCTGGTGAGATTTGAACTGCCAAATTGTAGGCAGCTGGCAGTCAGCAGATGTAGCCTGCAATACTGCATTCTAACCATGTGCCATTGCAGTGTGTATTCAAAATACATGTTTTGAAGTAAAACAATATTTAAAAATTGGACACTTGAGGGAAGTAGAGGAACTAAAGAATACAATTAAACAAGAACATCAAACTTGACTTACAATTACAGAATGAAGTAAAATATTTTAACATTGGATATATTTTTGAACAATGGACCCAGAAATTAATTTTGATAGCTTCTGCATCTACAGATTGTATCTAAAAGATGTTATGGAAGAGTAATAAGTAAAAAGGGAAGGAGTATAAAGTTGGTTTAGTTGATAAAGGATAAATACTGTAGATATATTGTTACCTCTGGTAAGCCTTAATGGACTTTATTGACTTTATTGAGTGATAAGACTTTATAGATTTGTTTAAAGATAAGAGAGGAGATATGGAAAAAAGAGATAATTTGTAATATTTTAAGTGAAGGGGATACATTACTAAAATTGTTCATACAGGATGCAGATAGGAAAGCACGTTCCTATTTTTTCTATTTCCCCCTTTTCCTCCTTTTTTTCTGTACAGTCTAATTTTTCTCTTTATTTCTTTATTTTTTTAGTTGTATTAATCTTCACTGTTGTAATTACAATCTTTTATAAAATTACAATTAAAAAAAGATGGAGGCAGCGTGCTAAAGTGTCTTGATGCATATGACTGACAGGCAGCCTCAAGGAAGACAAAAATCTGGAATGAGAACTAATTGAGTTGTACTTTCATGCACATCCTGTACTTTGTGGGAGATTTATTTTTCAGAAATAAACATTAAAACATTTTCTTCTGTGCTTTATTTGGAATGAATGGTGTGGTAACTCAATGGCTAATACATTGGGCTTGTCAGCTGGAAAGCCAGCAGCCCAGGTTTGAGACCCAAGTGTCATGCAACGGGGTGAGCTTCTGTCTTCGCCCTAGCTCCTGCCAACCTAGCAGTTCCAAAGCATGCAAATGCGAGCAGATAAATAGGTACCATTTTGGTGGGAAGATAACAGTGCTCCGTGATGTCATGCTATCCACATGACTGCGAAAATGTCTTCAGGAAGTGCTGGCTCAGTGGCCTTGAAACAGGGATAAGTACCACCCTTCTATAGTCAGCGAATAACTAGTGGAGTAAAATCTGCAGGGACTCCTTTGCCTTTTTTAAAACGTGGAATATAATACAGGTGGTCCTCAGTTAATGACCACTCCTTCAGCAACTGTTTAAAGTTATAATGGCATTGAACAAGGAGACTTATGCCTGGTCTTCAAAGTTTTCAGCGCTCACACTATCCCAACAGTTATGGGATCATGATTTGGGCGCTTAGCAACCAGCTTGCAATTGTAGCAGTGGCAGCATCCCATCGAAGTGTTAATACCACTTTATAATGCCTTGGTAAGGCTACACTTAAAAAGGCCACGATGTAAAAAAGATGTTGAGACTCTAGAAAGAGTGCAGAGAAGACAACAAAGATGATTAGGGGGACTGGAGACTAAAACATATAAAGAACAGTTGCTGGAACTGTGTATGTCTAGTTTGATGAAAAGAAGGAGCAGGGGTGACATGATAGCAGTGTTCCAATATCTCAGGGGCTGCCACAAAGAAGAGGGAATTTAGCTATTCTCCAGAGCACTTGAGGGCAGGACAAGAAGCAATGGATGGAAACTAATAAAGGAGAGAAACAAATTAGAAATAAGGAGGAATTTCCTGACAATTAGAACAATTAACCAGTGGAACAACTTGCCTCCAGAAGTTGTAAATGCTCCAACACTGGAAGTTTTTAAGAAGAGATTGGACAACCATTTGTCTGAAATGGTATAGGGCCGTGATGGCGAGCCATATCGATGTGCATGTGACCTCAGCTCCGGCGCACATGCGCATGCCGGCCAGCTAATTTTCAGGCCTTATGGGCCTACCGGAAGTAGGGAAACATGCTGTTTCCTGCCTCTGGAGGGCCTGGGGGGGGGAAGGCCCATTTTTTGCTCTCCCCAGGCTCCAGAGCCTCTCTAGCTCCAGCTCTGAGGAGAGCAAAAAATGGGCCTTCCAGTCCCATTGGAAGTTGGCAAATGAGCCGTTTCCTGCCTCCGGGGGGTGGGGGGGGAAGGCAGTTTTTGCCCTCCCCAGGCTCCTAGAGAGGCTATAGAGCCTGGGGAGAGCAAAAAATGGGCCTACCAGGCCCCTGTGCCATTGCATGCCAAAAGCAGGGGGAGCGGGGAGGGGGGTTGCACATTCATGCACAGGGCGCATAGAATTATGGATGTGGGCACACATGTGTGCGACACCCCCCCCACTCCCGCTTTTGGCATGCGATGGCAAAAAGATTAGCCATCACTGGTATAGGGTTTCCTGCCTAAGCAAGGGGTTGGACCAGAAGATCTCCAAGATCCCTTCCAACTCTGTTATTCTATTCTGTTGCTACTTGTGACCTTCACTGCCAGCTTCTGACAAGCAGAGTGAATGGGATTGCTGGCAGCAGGTTGCAAATGGCGATCAGATGGTGTTGCACCTAATGAACCACGTGGGATTTGCTTAACAAGGGCAACTGGAACTGCCAGAACTGCCATTGTCAGCCAGGTCGGCCATGTGACATTATGCTTTAGAACCATGTCACTCAGTGACAGGAGTTTCTGGTTCCAATTACCATCATTAACCAAGGACCACATTTATCACATTCAAAAGGATAATATCATTACGTTTGTAAAAAGGGAGGATAGCGGCTGCATCAGATGTTAGTCTAATAAATCAGTTGGGCATAATGGTTTTCATCTCATGGACAGCTTGCAGGGGCTTGTTAGTTTCTTCAACCAAGACAAGAACTTGATAACCTTTGAAAAGATGTCTTCTTCTGTGCTCTGAGCTATCCATATGTTCTATTAGCATGCTCCTCTTTGGCTTTAATGAAGCTAATTGTTGCACTGATCATCATGAATATTAAGAAAAAGTGCTGAACATGATAAATGTCTAAAAATTAGATATGCCTACAGATTAATAATGCAGTAAAAGAGCTGTTTTCTCTGGATTTGTCTAAATGCCTAAAAATAAACGGAACAGAAAATATGGGGTTTCATTACAGAAAATGCATCTTAGTATATTAGTTCAGGTTTTCTTATAAGATAATCAGGACTATCTTACAATATATGTTTTGTATAAAGTACTGTACTGGTCATAACGGCATGAACTACTTCTGTGGTGATACTTAAATCAGCTATTGTATTATACAGTAGACCTACATTTCTAAAGAAGGAGTGGTTGGATGACACATGCATGCCCACAGTTTTTTTTTTTTAATGAGACACTGGCCTGGTTTGCACATTATTCTAGCTAGAATCTTAAACAATGGAATGTAGAATAGGCCCCAGAGACATAGTCAGCGCATCATACGGAATTATTTATTTATTTGCAGGGTTTTTTTTATACCTCTCCCCTTCTGGGCTGATTACAACAGAGTAAAAATTAAAATGATACAAAAATATATGTAATATATAATTATAATATATAATTATATATATTATATAATTATAATATATAAGAGGACGCGGTGGCTCACTGGCTAAGATGCTGAGCTTGTCAATTGAAAGGTCGGCAGTTCAGCGGTTCGAATCCCTAGTGCCGCGTAATGGGGTGAGCTCCCGTTACTTGTCCCAGCTTCTGCCAACCTAGCAGTTTGAAAGCACGTAAAAAATGCAAGTAGAAAAATAGGGACCACCTTTGGTGGGAAGGTAACAGCGTTCCGTGCGTCTTTGGCATTTAGTCATGCCGGCCACATGACCACGGAAACTTCTTCGGAAAGTGCTGGCTCTTCGGCTTTGAAACGGAGATGAGCACCGCCCCCTAGAGTCAGGAACGACTAGTACATATGTGCAAGGGGAACCTTTACCTTTACCTTTTTAACAGGCAAAGGTGTGATGGGTGGCATAGAAATTTGATAAACCAATCAATAAAATATACCTCTATTAGCTATATACATTAAATATCTCTCCAAAAATAAAAAAAACTTTTAACAGCTTAGCATTATGGCTTCTTAAAAGGGAAGGATTCAGTTTATACTAGGTATTTTTTTATGTCTAAATTACCTGAATGAGCTAGCTTCATAATTGGTTTAGTGGAAACCTTTCATTTCTTGTCCCAAAGGTGATTTTTCAAAAGGCAACTGTACTTCCTTTGTTTTTGGTTTTTTAATTTATTTATTTAGTTTGTCAAACATGTACAAGATAACAGGTATAAGTATAAGTATAAACATGGACAGGAAATGAGTACTAATAAATGGGGATGGTAAGACAGGGACAGTAGGCATGATGGTGCGCCCTTGAAAAATATCACTTCTCATCTAAGAAGCTTCTTCAGTTTTGACTGAATGGTGGGAGTGGATGGATTTATATTCCTTGCAGTCATCTTGTCTTTAGCACTCTGAAGATCGGTCACTGGCTCCCTGAAAGTAGTTGAGACCACTTGGGGGTTTATCTCTTCTTCTTACTACTGATAGTTAGGACTAACAGCAGCTCACTCCAACCACCTAGCACAGTGATGGCAAACCTTTTCGGGACCGAGTACCCAAACTGGAATGTGTGGGTGTGTCCATGAGCCGGAGCACCGGAGCGCAGGAAACCCAAAGACCAGCTGGCCAGGGCGCATGCACGCGCTGGCCAGCTTGTCTTGGGTTTCCGGTGCTCCAGCATGCATGAAGACCAGCTGGCCAGTGCCCATGTGCACAGTGGAAACCAAAAGAGCAGCTGGCAACACATGCATGCCCACAGAGAGGGCTCCGTGTGCCACCTCTGGCACCCGGGCCATAGGTTCGCCATCACGAACCTAACATCTATAATGACAGCTTGTACATAGTGACAAAAGCTCCTGTAGTTGCAAACATTAACTGTAATTAATGCATTAATTAATTAATTAATTAATTAATGTGATTAATATAGAGGTATGTTGGAGGAGAAAAAGAGAAGATTGTATATCAGTTGCAACATGCAACTTTTGTATTGTCAGTAGCTGAACACTTGATTATCGGTTCCAAGGACATGTATGACTATTGCTGACCTACATTTCTTCCTGAGTCCTCTTGTTGAAATGCCTAGTAAGAATAGCAAGTTGTGTGTCATCCTTGTATTTGACATTTTCCCAGCCTTCCTGCAGAGCATAAGAAATATCAAACATCACAACACTGCATCCGACATATTTTTTTTTTACTAAAAGAAACTTTGAAAACACGAGTCAGTAGCAAACCTCTTCATGTGACAATACAGGATCAGTGAGATTTTTCAGACTTACTCGTGATGAGAAAATCTGGCAATAGCACATGAGAATTATTGAAGATGGAAAACATGATACTGTTCCTATGAACTGAAACAGAATGATTAGTAATTATAAACAATGTAATAGTAATCAAGAGACAGCGGATGAATAGAAACGTTAACTAACATCTTTCTGTTGAACTCAGTTACTTCTGGTATCATGAATGTTGTTTAACCCTTCATTTGTGTGTGACTTTATAGGCAAGTGTTGCCAATGTTATCTTCAAGCATAGCCTCTTACAGTTGTTGGATGTTCATCTTTGTATCAGTTTTGATGTTATCAAGCCACCGTGTTCTTTGCTTGCCCCGTCATCTTGTTCCACTGACCACCATTCCTAGCATCATTGACTTCTCCAATGAATTTGCATGCATGACATGGCCAAAGTAAATCAGACACAGTCTTGTGATTTTGGCTTCTAATGATGTGTCTGGTTTTATACGACTCAGCACCTCTCTGTTGGTTGCTCTGGCTGTATCATGTATTCATGTCTCATGAATACCACGTATTCATGTGTACATGATATTCCTGATACATGAATATAATGTATACATGAATAGGATGCACTAATAATAGATCTCTAAGCCTTAATTCTATCTCATTCACTGGCCATGATAATTCATTTTAAAAGTCTGCAGTGGTTTGCACGGTGACAGAGCCATTGACTGAGATGGACGGCTACAAAAATTTAATAAATAAATAGTGGCGTGCCATTTTAGAGCTTAAGCGATTAATTCCAACCAGTTAGGATGCATATTTTAGTTTCCTTGGCGAGATCTGCCCTTCTGTATAAAGGAAGTAGCCATCACCTTTTGTTCCATTTGGCTCTCTCAGGCAACGTGTCAGTATTGCTTAGTGGCCAAACTCATCCTGTTTTCTTATTTTTACCATGCTAATGAACCTTATGCTAGGCAGTCAGAGCTTCATTAGCATGAGCAGGGAAAGCATTTTATCCGCAGAAGCTTCTGTGAAGTTATGTAGAAGTGTTAAAGCTATCCGTAGATGGTATTTAGGATGACCATGTTCAGTTCTCTAGAGTGGAACCAGTCTTTAAAACAGCAGCAGGCAGTGTTGAGATCTGCTTTTTGGAGGCATTTTTTTGTGCTGATGGGAAGAAGATACCGCATTATCTTTTAATTAGAGCCGGCAGTGCTTATTCTGATGGGTTTTTTAAATTGTTGCTTTAAAATAAATCATGCAGAATCTCAGCATGCTGGAAAATGATATCTACAGTCACTTTTATGTTACAGAGGAATGATGAAGAGGCGGTGGTGGACCAGGGAGGAACACGCTCCATCCTCAAGACGCATTTTGAAAAGGAGGACTTGGAAGGTGAGCTGCTTATTTCTGATTCAAGCGTCTATTTCTTTGAAACACATGTAAAGAAGGTACTGTAGGAAGAAATGTCCTTCTGGGTTCAGCTCCAAATGGGGAAAAAGACACTGGAAACATGAAGACTGCTTAGAAAGATGGTTTAATGGTGGAGAGGATCACATGGTTTGAGTTCCTGAACAGAAAAAAGGGCGAGATGCAGAAAGTCCCCGGGTTTTATGCCCTCTCTGGCTTTGAACTTCTTGGGGCCCCGAAAGAGTATCCTGACTGGTTGTCAGACTCCCAGGGGTTGGGGGTCTTAGATAGTCTTGCTGGCTGATGTAATCTTCCCAGGTGCCATGTGGTGAGTTTCTGTTCTAGATGGGTCCTATTGTGTTAGTTTCTGTTGCTAGATGGGTCCTATTGTGTTGCAGATGATGGTCCATTGACAAAGGGTGGGGGGCAGGAAGGTGAGAGCTGCTTTGTCTTTAAAACATGCTTCTCCATTTCTCATACAGGGAAACATAATATTCTGCCTTTTTAATATTTCCTAAAATATTTCATTCTTCTAGGAAAGGGGTGGGTGCTAACTTCCTACAGTACGATATTGCTAAACTTCAACCAGCTCAAAAGTTCGGAAGTCATCTAAGTTTTGGACTCCTTCCTCCCCACCCCACAATTCCTGATGACAATTTGGGATTGATTTTTTTTTTTAAAAAAAGCAATGAGGTGGAAAATGTGGAAGTGCCTCAGGCAGATTCCTCCTTAATTCACTGACAGTTTAAGGAGAAGGACATACATAGTTCTCAGAAAGGGACCATTTGTTCAGCAAGCGTTTGAAGTTACAATGGTACCGAACAAGTGGTACTTATGGTCCTTGAATTCTGGTTGTCCCAGCAACCCCAGACTCACCTGATTGTGATCTGGGTGCTTGGCAACTGGCTCACACTTACTATGGTTGCAGCATCCTACAGTCACGTGATCACTATTCTTTGCTGGCTTCCTACAAGCAAAGTCGATGAGGGAGCTGGCAAGGAAGGTCACAACTTGTTCTAGTAAGCCACTTGCACTCCTCTCCACTCAGCAGCAGCCACCCCTGGCTTGTCTGCAATCACGTCATGTCTTCTGGCCATCCATGCATGTTTCCCTGCCTGGTAGCAGCTACTAAGTCATGACAGTCATAAGTCGAGGCACTCATGTGACTAGACCTGATTTTATGAGATTTACACAGCAGTCGTTAAGTGAATGCCACTGTCGTTAAATGAATCAATATATTCTTATGGTGTTTTTTGCATGGAAGGCATCAATCACGATCCCCTGAGCACTGAACGCTGCAACCAGCCATGAAGATGAGTCAGTTGCCAAATGCCTGAAATGTAGTTATGTAACTGTGGGAATGTGTGCAGCCGTCAGAACTCCGGGTTGCACAGGTAATCCTCGACTTAGGGCCACAGTTGAGCCCACAATTGTTAAATGAGATATTTGTTAAGTGAATTTTGCCCCATTTGCGACTTTTCTTGCCTCAGTTGTTAAGTGAATCATTGCAGTTGTGAAATTAGTAACCCCGTTGTTCAGTGAATCTGGCTTCCCTATTGACTTTGCTTGTCGGAAGGTCACAACAGAGGATCCCATGACCTTGGGACACAGTAACAACCGTAAGTTGCCAAACATCTGAATTTTGGTCACGTGACCATGTGGATGCTGCAAAGGTCGTAACTGTGAAAAACGGTCCTAAGTCACTTTTGTCAGTGCCATTGTAATTTTGAACAGTCACTAACCAAATTGTTGTAAGTCGAGGACTACCTGTAATTAGCTTTTGAGGGAGTCCATTGTAACTTTGAACCGCTGTTGGGTGACTGTTCATTAAATGAGGACTACCTATATTTTGCTGTCAGATTTATAAGGCCTTCTTCGCTAAAAAACACAGTAATATTGAATTTTGTTGTTGTTAGTTGCGAAGTCGTGTCCGACCCATCGCGACCCTATGGACAACGTTCCTTCAGGCCTTCCTGTCCTCTGCCATCCTCTGGAGTCCATTTAAGCTCACACCGACTGCTTCAGTGACTCCATCCAGCCACCTCATTCTCTGTCGTCCCCTTCTTCTTTTGCCCTCAATCTTTCCTATCATTAGGCTCTTCTCCAGTGAGTCCTTCCAAACATTACAAGGAAATTCATGGTAGGGGCAGACTTGCCTATATACTTATTACCATTCATTACTAATCTCATTAATGTGGGTGAGATTATCTCCTTTAAAACATGGAGCTTTCATTTACATTTTATTTCATATGTGGGGAGTTAGTTGACCCAGAAAGAAAAGCTCCAATCTGCTCATTTAAGAATTATATAGAAAGCTAGATATTCTTCAGTTTCCTTCTAGATGTCCTAATGTTCTCTTTTATTCGTATCCATTTCATGTATTCATAATCATTTTTATACTTATATCTGTTATCTAATACATGCTTGATAAAATAAATAAAATAAATAAAATAAATAAAATAAATAAAATAAATAAAATAAATAAAATAAATAAAATAAATAAATAAAATAAAATAAAATAAAATAAAATAAAATATCTCTAGGTTGAATTGATTGATTTGAACAAGCTAAAAGCCTCTTGGCCACTTCTGTCTTTTGTATAGAACATCCCTACTGGTTATTTTTATACCATACCTTTTGCTGTGGCCTTATTCATTGAGACACAAAATGCAGCATCATTGTCTCAGATGACTTGGTTAGATCAAGTCGGAGAGTATATCTCAGCCTCAGAATGCTATAAAAAAAGACAGCAATGCAATCCCTGCCTGGAAAGAAAATAAAAATAAATGTTTGTTTTATAATAGTATACTCTTAAATGCATGCTCATTATACATTTAGGATAAAGATACACTTTACCTTTATCCTAATGTAGAATCCTAAATTTATCACGGGTTAGTGATATATTATGATCAAGTAGTTTATTTCTTCAGATGTGTTTGTGAAAGCTTTGTATGTATTACATTCTAATTGGAAACCCTTCATGATTTTACCGACGTCTGTTTGCATCACGGGACGTCTCTCCTCTCTCTTCAGACTTTAAAAACTAGCTATGAAATGTTTCCAGGTTTTGGGAAATACTTTTTGAAAGCGCCTACGACCTACAGGGATGCGGTGGCTCAGTGGCTAAGATGCTGAGCTTGTCGATCAGAAGGTTGGCAGTTCAGCGGTTCGAAGCCCTAGCACTGTGTAATGGAGTGAGCTCCCATTACTTGCCCCAGCTTCTGCCAACCTAGCAGTTCGAAAGCACATAAAAAATGCAAGTAGAAAAATAGGGACCACTTTTGGTGGCAAGGTAACAGCGTTCTGTGCACCTTCAGCATTTAGTCATGCCGGCCACATGACCACGGAGACGTCTTTGGACAGTGGTGGCTCTTCGACTTAGAAATGGAGATGAGCACTGCCCCCTAGAGCCGGAAACGACTAGCATGCATGTGCAGGGGAACCTTTACCTTTACCTTTATGGCCTACAGGAGGGAACTGAGTTACATTTTTTAGGCTGTGCTGTAGTAGAAGGACCACCCTAGCTTCTACTATTTGTAACTTCTACTACTTCTACTAAAAATGTGCAGTTAATTACCTTTTAATTTCCACACACCTCTTAATGAATATCACCTTGTTTATTATACTGGGGTTGATCAGGGATCACCACATCAGATGTGTGAAGGGGTTTAAGTACATGGGTAGATGTAGCAGAATAGTGCTCCTAGATCAGGACAGGTAGGTGTTTTCTTTCTCACAATGGCAAGCCAGACATTCGGTTTTCAAGGTGAAATGAGGATCTACTCTTTACCCAGTGTTGTTCCCCTGCAGCTGTAGTTTGAAAGCAACTCACATCTGGAGGTGAGGTTGAGTTTCAAGTTTAATAGTTCTTATGTTACCCTTTGATGATTTTTGTTTTAAACTATTCGTCTACCCTCATATGATGTCAAAAGAATCAATGACATTTTAAAAAAAAATTAGTAGCCATTGATTGACCTGCCCTCCATGAATTTATTCGATTCTCTTCTAAACCATTCAAATTAGTGGCCATGATTACATTTTGCTTTCATGGATTCCAGAGCTGAATTATGTATTCTAGGCATCATTTTCAAAAACACTTTCTAATTAGCTTTATTGGGATGATCCCCGATTTTAGTGTGAAAAAAAGCTTATTGCTATCTATTTTCTCCAGGTTATCTGACTTTATATATTTTATGAATTTGCCTGTCTCATGATTTATGTCCACCTTCAATCTCCTTTTTAAAGATTTTTTTTCATGAAAAATATTTTATATAGGCTTAAAAAAACTACAGAAACATAAATGATCAGTCAATAAAATCTTTACTCAGCCATAGACCAGCAAATAAAACACAAAACTCACAATTAATTAAGGTAAAAGGAAAAATATAGTTATTCTAAAATTTCTAAAAAGGTTTAATAATAATAATATTTATATTATATTTATATTTATTATAAAAAGAGCCTTGGTGGCGCAGCAGACTACAGTGCTGTTAAGTAACACCAGCTGCCTGTAATTACTGCAAGTTTGAATCTCACAAGGCTCAAGGTTGACTCAGCCTTCCATCCTTTCCAGGTAGGTAAAATGAGGATCCGGATTGTGGGAGCTTTGTATAAAAAAGAACACTGCTTTGGGGGGGGGGTGAAAGACCTACTAAGCTGGTATATACAAAAGTATGAAGGTTGTTGCTTAACGCATTGTAAGCCGCCCCGAGTCTCTAGAGAAGAGACAGAGAAGCGGCATATAAATTGAACCAATAAATAAATAAACAACAACAACAACAACAACAACAACTTTATTGTCATTGTACATGTATACACAGCATACCCATTCAACGAAATTCACTTAACACCCAAAGATGAGGTCCAACACACATAACAATCCCCAAATACCCTCCCACCCACCACAAATTCACCTCCCCTTAACCACCCAAACATCCACACAACAGACCAAGTAATGCTGTCCAACAGCTCACTGATGGTGGCCCTTTAGTTCATTGTTAAATGCAATTATAGCTTTGGGATAAAAACTATTCAAAAAACGTGTGGTCCGAGTTTTAATTGTTCTGCCAGAAGGCAATAGTCCAAAAAGATTGTAAGCAGGATGGGAAGAGTTAATACTATGGCATTCTGTGCAGAGGATGGAACAGAACTTGGCTGTGGGCAAGGAAATAAGGTCTGATTGATTTGATAATAACATCTTTAGATAAAACAAGTTGGAATAACCAGGATATTTAGTAAAGAGTGGAAATATTAATTATCCCTCCACCTTCTGGATACAGTCTCACTTTAAAAGGGACTTCTTCAGTAACAACTGTTGGAAGGGCACTGAATTTGGTTAAGGAAAGAGACAAAAAATAAGAAATACAAAAGACTAAAAGAAAAATACACAATAAAACATCTCTTCATATTTTCACATTTCCAAGAAGTACATTAATACCTTGGTACCCAACTGCTTTGAAACTCATCAAATTTGGTACCCAATGCATTTTTATGCAAAAATGTTGTGCCAGTACTCATTGTCTGTGTGGGTACTCAACGCACAAGCTAGAAACTTGCCAGTATTATGACTTGTGACTCACTACATTATTCCTTGTGGGGAAAATTTGTTTGGTACTCATTGGGCCTCCCGGAACCAATTAAAGTTGAGTACTGAGCTACCACTGTACATTTTAGACAACTTTTCTGGAATCATATATCAATGGTGCATCATTTTATAAAGCTACTCTTTTAAATTGTAAGAGAAAATAAATTTCAAACCTTTAACCACACTCTCTTCATTAATCCATTTAAATAGTGATCTCCTGCCTTGGGGAGGGGGTTGTACTAGGAGATCATGGTCCCTTCCAAACAAATATTCCAAACAACAACAAAAAATGTTCTTGGCCCGTTTTATCATGCATTTTGTAACTTTTCTATTTCAAATTTCATACCGTACATTCTAGCGGTCAGATGTTCATCATTTATACATAATTCATTTTCATTTCATTTTATCATATTCTATTCTTGGTATCTTATCTATATTAAATCTTTCTCTTAATTGTGCGTATGAAAACCACTGAAAACTAAGTTCCTCAGCAGTCAATTGTTCTCTTGATTTCATCTTAAGCTCTCTCTTTTCCTGTATAATCAAGCCTTTATATGTAACTGTTTATCTTTGACACTGTTTCTTTTCTTTGGCTGACATGCAAAAAAAATTTTGGGCACAGCCTGGGTTTGTATCTATTCCATATTTGGAATATAGCATTCCTGATAATAATGATTTTTAAAATCTACATTAACTCTTATCCTAAGAGTCTTCAATCCCTTTTCCCCTCAAGCTAAAGAGTCTCAAGCATTCTAACCATGTTTCTTAAGAAAGGTGTTTAAATGCATATGCTCATATTATTCTGGTTGCCATTATTCTGGTTAACGCTTCACGTGAAGTGTTAATACCACTTTATAATGCCTTGGTAAGGCCACATGTGGAATACTGCATCCAGTTTTGGTCATCACAATCTAAAAAAGATGTGGAGACTCTAGAAAAAGTGCAGAGAAGAGCAACAAAGATGATTAGAGGACTGGAGGCTAAAACATATAAAGAACAGTTGCAGGAACTGGGTATGTCTAGTTTGATGAAAAGGAGGATCAGGGGTGACATGATAGCAGTGTTCCAATATCTCAGGGACTGCCACAAAGAAGTCAACCTATTCTCCAAAGCACCTGAGCATAGGACAAGAAGCAATGGATGAAAACTAATCAAGGAGAGAAGCAACCTAGAACTAAGGAGAAATTTCCTGACTGAACAGTTAATCAATGGAACAATTTTCCTACAGAAGTTGCGAATGCTCCAACACTGGAAGTTTTTAAGAAGAGAACCATTTGTCTGAAGTGGTGTAAGGTTTCCTGCCTAGCCAGGGGGTTGGACTAGAAGACCTCCAAGGCCCCTTCCAACTCTGTTTTTCTGTTATTCTGCCCTCTTTTACATATTTTCCAGATCTGTCCTATCTCATTAAAAAAAATTAGATAAAGGATAAGTTAGACCTCATCAGTGTTTATGCAAAGTTGATTTGTTACTCTTGTTACCCCAATGTGCAACATGTCTACTTGAATTACACTGTATTTGCTATTTGGTTGATCCTTCACACAATTTCAGAATATCCTCCTAAAGCTCTTCATAATTTTATTTTTGTAATCACTCTGAAGAGTTTAGTTTAGTTCATTCACAACTCTATAAGACAAGGAGTACAGTTAGTCCTCTACATACAACAGTTCATTTAGTGACCGTTCGGAGTTACAACAGCAGTGAAAAAAGTGACTGTTTTCACATTTACGAGCATTACAGCATGGTTATAACAGTAGCACTTTGACTTATATACCTCTTCATAGTGCTTTACAGCCCTCTCTAAGTGGTTTACAGAGTCAGCCTATTGCCCCCAACAATCTGGGTCCTCATTTGACCCACTTCAGAAGGATGGAAGGCTGAGTCAACCTTGAGCCTGGTGAGATTTGAACTGCCAAACTGCTGGCAATCGGTAGTCAGCAGACGTAGCCTGCAGTATTGTATTATAACCACTGTGCCATCACGGCTCATCAGCTAACTCATATTTATGATGGTTGCAGTGTCCTTGGGTCATGTGATTGCTTTTCTTGATCTTCTGACAAGCATAGTCAATGGGGAAGCCATATTCACTTAACAACTGTAGCCAGAAAGATGGTAAAATGGGGCAAAATGTACTTAACAAATGTCTCACTTTGGGCTCAATTTGGGTCTTAGTTGTGGTCATAAATCTAGGATTACCTATATTCCCGAAGAAAATAAAAGATAGCGAAAGAAGTTGTACTATAAATGATCAAATATCTGTAAGATCCAGTCAGCAAAATTACTCATCGTGACTAGCATTCACTGATAAGGAACAGGCACAGAAAAATCAGTTGCATAAATAAACACTTACAACAGGATAATTATTATTTATAGTGACCTAGTCATTCCCAGTATTTGAGGAAGTCTAATGTCATCATCCTGAATGGTGCTTTATTTGCTTAATTCTGTTCTTCCCAGTTTCAAGAGGTTTTCAGATCAGATAAAATTCTGTTGAATATAAAACCAACAAAGTGACAGAAGTTTAGGGTAAAGCACTATACTTGAAAGTTAATCATTTTGAAAACTTGCTTTTTTTAAAAAAAACTTTCTCCTAAATGTTAAAAGAGACAAATGACTCTTTAGGGAGTCTCATTTTTGAGCTTCACAATCATTATTAAAAAGTTGCTGTTCTTCTGCACATCAGATTAAGTTAATGATCAGTCATCTTTAAAATTCTTGCTTGATGGGGAGAAATAGGAAATCATAATTCTATTGTAATAAAACAGAAGGCGAAGTGTCAAACTCTTAAGTTCTGAATAGATCAAGCACCAATAATAATTCTGGGTTCATCTTTGCTTATCAACTGCTGCACTAAGTTATAATGTAGACAGCCCGTCTCTGAGGGAGATGGGTGGATAAGAAATGTGAAGTATACATAAATATAAATAAAATAATCCTGCCTGAGGTAAATGAGTTTTCAGATAGATGGGATCTTTCTCTTTTCTTCTTCTTTGTAAAGAGATTTGATTTAATGTAGATTTAATGGGTGCTTAGTTGCATAGCCTTTGGATGGCAGTTCCCTTGGCCCCCGATTGGGCAATGCAGGAAACAGCACAGAAAATGTGCCAGGGTGGAGCCATTATGTTTAGTAACTATTATTTTAAGAATATTTCACAATAGTATGGGAAACCTGTGGCTGGGACTGCAGTAATGAAAAGGCAGGGAAAACTCACATGATGTAACAGCTCCTATATACAATGTGTGTCTGTTTCTGCCTTTTGTTTCTATGCTGTGGGAAATTTTTTATCTGGAAGAACACAAAATCATGGGAAGCCCCTGCCCGTAATTTGAAATGCTTCAAACAAGATTTATCACCTCAGTGTGCATTAGGCCTCATGTTTCCTGTTTATTCCTTAGCTCCCATTCTGTCTTCTCTTCAGTAGTTATCATCTGTTACAATCCTCTAATTTCCCCCTTTTTTTGAATCCCAAATTATTGGTTTCTGAGCTACAATTAACTTTAGGAACACAGAGTTTGAATAGTGGTTCACAGATGTTCTCTTTTCCTTCCTTGTTCCTTTCTTCATTCTTCAGTGAATGTTTGCATTGCCCTATATCAACCATTCTTTCTTATTGAGTTTTCTATCCCTTAATCTTTTTTATTTAGAATCCTATCTAGGATACAATGCCACTTTGATAAAGCCATGTTACATCATACATTATCAGTTTTAATGAAGATTGTTTCTAGGGAATTCCTTTTGTCTTGTTTCCAGAGAAACTGCATTAATGGAGAGGGTGATAAATGCTGTAAGGTTTGGTGAGACACAATATGGTGTCAAACTCGCGTTGTCACGTTGTTGTCACGTGATATATCATGACTTTTCCCCCTTCGTTAAACTGGGGGTGGGCGTGGCCAGTGTGTAATGCATCCAGCCTGCGGGCCATGAGTTTGACAACCCTAGTATAGGGTTAACATCAGTGGTGGGTTGCTCCCGGTTCTGTCTGATTCTATAGAACTGGTAGTAAAACCGGTGGGAGGCTCTGCCCACCTGCCATGATGTCATCATGGGTCATCTGCGCATGTGCAGAAGCTCTTGCTGCAAACCAGTAGTAAATGTAAGTAGAACCCACCCCTGGTTAATATGTTAGGCTAGGAATCTATCTTCAGCTCCCTCTTGTGCCAAGTGAACCAGTGATGGATTCCTCCCGGTTTGGCCCGGTTTTGTCGAGCCAGTAGCGGTGATGATATGATGTCACTGAACTGGTTCTGCCCCCCCGCCCCCCATCCCCGTATTATTCTTACCTTTTATTTGGCTCCACCCCCAAACTATTGCTGCCTCCTGAGTCCCAGCTGATGGCTAGAGAGAAAAAAAACTGTTTAAACTCTTGCTGTGGGGCTTCAAAGGGCCACCCTACAGCTGATCAGTGTTAAAAGAAAACAAATGGGTAGACCGGTGCCTGCAAAAATACATGAGTAGAACAGTGCCTGCAAAAATAAATGAGTAGATCAGTGCCTGCAAAAATAAATGGGTAGACCAGTGCCTGTAAAAATACATGAGTAGATCAGTGCCTGAAAAAATAAATGGGTATACCAGTGCCTACAAAAATAAATGGATAGATCAGTACAGCTCTGCAAGCAGTTAAAAGCCTGGTAGACCAGTACCTCTGCTAAATCCTAAATAATTGTCACATGACCATCAAGCCATGCCCACAAAATAAGCCACGCCCACAGAACCGGTAGTAAAAAAATTTAGAACCCACCCCTAAAGTGAACTTTGGCTGGTAAAAGATGTTGCTTTACATCAACTTATAAAGTTATTATGGATGAATTACTGTTCAGAAAAAGGGAGGGAATTAGAGAAAGATACCTCCAGATTTTTCTCACAAAGCAAGCTTCCTCCATCTCATCTGTTCACCATTACCCTAGTGCTCTAGATCTCCTCATTATCCACTCAAGTCTAAAGTGAGTTTGAGGCTTATAGGATTCTTGCAGGACTATTCCCTTGCAAGAAATAAAATTAAATAATACATTTTATTTCGGTTTAGCCAAAGATCATTTGAGATAAAAAAATATGCTCAATTTGTCTCCTTCCTCCTCCCCTTCAAATTAACTATACAACTTTTGTTTGCTATGGAAATTCTCTGTTCTGAAGGAAGGCAAATATTCATGTCCCAGGATAATGTTGCAGGATCCAATCTGGGTTGGTCACCAGGACTAGAGGTTTAGTCTTCTGAGCTTTCAGACTCATGCTGGAGACCATCCTCAGGAAGTTTCCTGAGGATGAGCTCCAGCATGGTCCTGATGACTGACCCAGATCAGATCCTGCAGCTCTCTGTTCCTATTGTATTTGCAGGAAAGCAGTTTATTTGTTATTTTATTTATTTTCTATAGCGGCCCACCATAATCAATGACTCTGGATGGCTTACAAATCACCCTCTTGAATATTTGCCAATAACCCTAACCCAAAGAGCACCTCTAAATGGCTTTCTGGAACATCTGCTGACTAATATAAAAAACTTATGAGGTTTTTTAACTTTCGGCCAAAATTTATAATTCTTTTAAATTTTAAATTTTGTATTGACTATTTTTATTTCTGGCTGTGCACCGCCCTGAGTCCAGCAGGAGAAGGGCGGTATATAAATAAAATAAAATAAATAGATAGATAGATAGATAGATAGATAGATAGATAGATAGATAGATAGATAGATAGATAGATAAATAATACCTTCTTCCAAGGCAGTAGTCAAGGTTTCTCTGGAGAATTTATAAATACCGTGTCTAAAGTGTTTTACTTTACTCTCCCTCTCAGAAAAAGAATGGATTATTGTAATGTCTTCCAGATGTTGAGGAATTATAATTTTGAGCATCACACACCATTGGTCATATCAGTGGCTAGATATGGAGGGAGTTGTAGCTAAGCAATATTGGAGGCTGTATGTTGCGCTCTCTAGTCCCAGAACAAACTGCTGATGAGCAAGATCAGTAGTGTTGTTGCAACTCAAACATCATCTTGGGTGGGATTAGCAACAGCTGGATCCTTTCTGCTTAGGCATTGGATGGTTTTGCATTGATCCTGCTTCTAAAACAGAATAACAGGACGAATAATCTTAATGAGTGGATGAGATTAGGCAAATTAGTCCTTTATATGAACATGTCAATGGAAGAGGAAGAGTGTTCTAAAGAGATCTTGGTGGCCATGTAAACTGATTCTCTTTTCTATGTGCAGCCATAATAATTCTGATAGAGGCCCACCTATTACACCTGTTACAAGACAAACTTCCCCAGTGTTTTAACTGTCATGCAGCTGTTATTATGCGTTTCCCCCAATCTTAGAAATGCATACCTTTGTTCATAAGTCAGTATGAAAGTGTAAGTAAATAATATTAATAAATACAGATAGACCTTGCTTAGTGACTACAAATGTTCAAAGTTATGGAGGCTCTGCCTGAGGGCAAATTACAACCAGTCTTCAAAGTTGCAGCCATCAGAGTATCTACACAGTCACGGCTTGTACTTAAAATGGTTGCAGTGCCCCACTTGGCAACTGGCTTGCATTTAAAATGGGTTCAGTGCCCCATGGTCACACAATCAGCACTGAGACCTTCTTTGTCAGTTTCCCACAAACAAAGCCAATGGAGAAACAGGCAGGGAAGTTTTCAAGTTGTTCCTCTAAGTTGCCCTTACTTCTATTCCTTTTTTTTTTTTTTTTGCCTGAGAAGCCTCTGGGTGGCAAGGTGAGCGTGGGCCCCATTGCAGTGTTCACCCATATGTCCTATCACACTCGTGCCCTGCATCAGCATACATCCAAGTGCTTTGTTGCAATCATGCCATGGTGCAGCATCCCCCTGCATCCCCTATTACACTCGTGCCCTGGGGCAGGGTTCAGCCCCCCCACCTGTTCCCCTTATGTCACACAGTGCACCCACCTATGCATGTTACTTTCTTGTTCTGCATGGCAGTGCCACATGATAACTAACTATATACTAAATACATAGCAAGACAATGATCAACAACAGGATCCACAAGAGCCTGGTGGCGCAGCAGACTAAAGCATGTTATTAACATTCAGCTGCCTGCAATTACTGCAAGTTCTAATCCCACCACGCTCAAGGTTGACTCAGCCTTCCATCCTTTCTAAGGTAGGTAAAATGAGGACCCAGATTGTGGGGGCAATAAGTATACAAAAGTATGAAGGCTATTGCTTAACGCACTGTAAGCCGCCCTGAGTCTCCGGAGAAGGGCGGCATATAAATCAAATTTAAAAACAAAACAAAACAATGAATACGATAAATGCACAGTTAAGAATTGTAGCACATCTTGCGTCATAATGGTAAGAGACAGTTGTAAACTAAGATTCTTTTTCATGAAGTAGGATCCTTTAAAATATTGCATAAAAGTGGCTTTTTTTGCTTCTGCAACTACTTGGACAGTATTATTGGAAAAGAGCTGTTTTCCAACAGATTTTAAATGGGAAAATTAAAGTCCTCGTTTTAAAAATGCCCTTTGGATATTTTGTCAGCAAATTGTGCATGGCATGCCTACAGTGCTTAAATGGCACAATTCCTTGATTTTGTTTTGCCCGTAATGCAAGGGATTAAGAAAACTCTGAGGGGAAACTTTCAGTTTGCAGTGCAACTGAAAGTAAGCAATGGGTCTCACACCACCCCTATCCACATTAAGCATCTTTTAAATGATCATTTAAAAAGTAATCTATATCTTAATGATGCTCAAGTGTTATTTATAGTCCCTATACTGGCAGTAAGTACCAGTCTATGCTGGGGGGAACATGCACATTTGTATGGGCCTTCCTTCAATGTTCCTATTTTAGTACCTGGCCTTAATTGAAATTAACCATTCCCATCATTACAGGAAAACTTTTTAGAGGTGGTATTTCTATTCTTTTTTTTTTTAAATGATTCAGAGTTCAGAAAAAATAGATTGCAGTGATCATTAGAGCTAATGCCTACTGCGTAGTTATCTAAAGTGAGAAAGTGTATGAGTTCTGGTAGAGAATTTGAATCCCATAAAATAACCTTTGGTTACCTGCACCTGAAGAGTCCCCATAGGGATTAAATTGGCCACTTAGTGCCTCCTAGTGGTCACTATAAGCGCTTACAGTTAAAAGAGATTGCCTGCCTGCCTGCCTGCCTGCCTGCCTGCCTGGAGAGTATCTTCATGTAGATGCAGGTGGAAGCCCCAACTGAAGATATTTCTATATTTTTTCAAGTAGTATGATAATGATAGTTAGATGTATTTTCTGTTCTTCCTGGACTCTGCTTGGGTTTAGCGCTTTCATGTTATTAATAAAGGAGAATATTTGTAGCTCAGGGTTGAAATGAGGGGTCCTTGGTGCTCTCTGAGTTGTTTTCTTGCAGAGGTTTCATTACCCAAACTAGGCAACATCATCAGTGCTCTTTCATGTTTCTTTCCTTCCTTCCTTCCTTCTTTGTGATGAAAGTAACATACGCTGTGTTCCTTTTTATATTTTCTACATAACAATCTTGCATGATAGGCTAAACTGAAGAGAATGAATGTCCCAAAGTCACCTAGTGAGCCTATATGGTTGAAGTTGGAGCAGAATCTGGATCTCCATATTCTTAATCCAATACTTTAAATCACTCTACCAGAGTGATTCCCTCTCTCTCTCTCTCTCTCTCTCTCCCTCCCTCCCTCTCTTCCTTCCTCTCTCTCTTTCTGAAAAAAACACAGAAGGTAGCTATAATACGCCAAATGAAATGAATTTTTCAAATAGATAAAAAGTAATTGTAATTTTCAGTGCCGATTATTGTAAAGGAATATATTCTATAGATCCAATTTTGCACAACAGTATCAAAATATTAATGCAAACTTTTTATTTTGCACAACAGTATCAAAATATTAATCTAAACTGTATTTCTATTTGTGTTGTATTTTGATCGTCTAAATATGCGGTTACCCATTTTATCATAGTGGGATACAAGTAGATGATTAGGTGGGGAAAATGTCCGAATTGGAACTAGCATTGAACTTACTAACTTTGTTCTTTCTTTCTTACTGACTTACTTGAGTTACTTTCTTTCTAAAATTTACTTCAGCTGTTTTATCATTCCATGTTTTTTAAATTTCTTATAATCATAATCTTAGGATGGTTTCCAGAGCCTCTGAAACTGTCATTTTATGCTGTAGCACCATTACTCAGACTATTGCTGTTTAATGTATTAGAATTAAATATCCCAGAATTCCTATTCAGCATGCCTTCCCATATGTGCATGGGCGAGGGTGCCTGCGCATACACACACACACACAAGCAAAGTGTGCAAGTTATGCATCTAAATCTGTTCAGCCTTTTTTCCCTTTTCCCCATTTTAACCCATTTCTAGGACTTCCATTCAATCCAATATAATGCATAAACATTATTGTAGTCCTAACGTCTTCGTGTTGAATGCATTATCAAAGATTCTTACTTAGACTGTATTCTGTTGTGTAGGTCACAGGACTTTGTTTATCGGGGTTCATGTGCCATTGGGTGGAAGAAAAAGCCATCGCCGCCATAGACACCGTGGACACAAACACAGAAAGAGAGACAGAGAAAGAGATTCGGGATTAGAGGATGGCCGAGAGTCTCCTTCATTTGGTAAGTCTTGCTTTATTATTGTATTTTTTTTTAAAAAAATAGTTCAGTGAAATGGGAACCGCAGTAAATAAGAGTTGATACATTCTAGTCCTTTTGAAGTTTTGGATGATAAGGGTAATAGTCTTAAGAGGAACACATTAGAGCAGACATGTCAAAACGACACCAGAGAATATATGTATAGTATCAAGTTCTTTTTTCCTAGAACAAAGCAGGGCTGGTAGAGCAGGTAAAGCTTGTAAATATTGCTACGTACCCAAACAACTAAGAAATGATGACATAAATTCATAAAATTTATGAATTAATTATTCTTAATTCATAAAAGAATAATCAGAGTACAGTAGTATATTCCTCAAAACTGATTAAAGAAATCTCCCTACCATCGGCATCTCTTTCATCCCAGGAATTGAGTTGTTTTGTCTACCCTAGGATGACTTTTACTCTGTAAAAATCTAGAAAATGGTAAAACGAAGGAGATACATCAGTGCGACTGAAGGGCCATTTCCTTACTCAGAAATGTGTCTCCCCTATAACAAGAACCTTCTAAAAAAAGCATCCAAAGCACAGCCATGTTTTGCTTATTATTATTGAGGAATTAGGGCGATTAGGCTTTAAATAGAAATGGGAATTTCTTTTTTGTTAATTTGTGTTAACTTTTATTGGATTCTGCTGTTTAATAAGGTGAGCTGAAGCTCTAGAGTTTATAGAAAATGGGGTAAGGTATGGAATAAAGAAATATTTGGTTTAACAGATTAACAGAATTGGAAGAGACCTTGTAAATCTTGGAGTCCAACCCCTTGCCCAAGCAGGAGACCTTACACCATTTCTGACAAATGGCAGTCCCAGTCTCTTCTTGAAAGCTTCCAGTGATGAAGCTCCACAACTTCTGAAGGCGACTTCTGTTCCATTAGTTCATTGTTCTCACTGTCAGAAAACTCCTCCTTATTTCTAGGTTGAATCTCTCCTTGGTTGTATTTTAAAAGGCAGAGATAAATTGTTAATGTTGAATGTACTTGTTGGGAATGGAAGGGAAGTTTCTTTTTCTTATTTTCGGTGTTTTGGGCAGGAATGGGGTGCGTTTCTGCAGCTTCTATATTTGTAATGTATTTTTGTATCTGTTTATCTGTTTAATATGATTAACAACATTATTCAAAAAGAAAAAGAAAACAAAGCACAGCCAATCTTTTATATCTCACCTGGACTTGGTCTTCAGACTACACTAACTCCCACAAACTTATAAACCCTACAGAAAGCATCAAATGCCATCAGTGGGAACTACAGAGGATATTGTTTTATGGGGTGCCATCTTACAAGATCTATGAAGGGACCTATTACTGGTGTTAATTGTTACTATTATTTATAGAAAATAGTGATTTGGAAGCAGGTAGAGTAGTATCAGTGAGGATTTCTTTGTCTCCAAGTTCCTTCTGATCACTGCCTACTGTAACTTGAAATTCCAGGGGACCCTTAATCTCGGAAGCTTCCCTGATCCTCACCTCTCATTCTTCAAAAGGGACATTCGCTTAGCCTTTGGATATTTTATCTCTTAATACAGGAACATTTATTGAAATTGTGCTTCTAATTTGCAGCATGGTCTTTTTGCCATATAATTTCCTCCTTTAGATGTGTATTGAAACCTCCATACATTATAATGCTTTAGAATTATAGCTGTACATGGAAAATTTATAAGAAAACATTAACTTATCAGGTTAATGGCCCAGTCATTTTAAATTCTTATTTCTCTTCTGACTTCTTTCCCCCCTGCATTTTTTCCTTATTTCTGTTTCATTTCTCTTCTTTATTCCATTTGAACAACAGAACAATTTGCCATTCTGTCTTCTCTTACTGCCAGCTATTCGGCAGGTAATAAACTACCTCTCTCCCGTCTTTTTGAATTCCTGCTTCTTTTGTTCCTCCACACTGGAAGGTACAATGAGTTTGTTCCTCCACACTGGGAGGTACAGTGAATTTGAAAGCCCTCTGCAGAAGCATTGAATAAACCATTCAAGAACCACCATTCTTATTTGCTGATTAGTTTGTACTGTACTAACTTTTGCTGGAAGCCATCCAGGAATAATAATAATAATAAAAAAATCAAAAAGGATGAGCCTTGGATAGTACAGTGGTCTAATGCACCCTGTTATTAAGATCAGCTGCTTGCAATTATTGCAGGTTCGAATCCCACCAAGGCTCAAGGTTGACTCAGCCTTCCATCCTTTCTAAGGTAGGTGAAATGAGGACCCAGATTGTGGGGGCAATAAGCTGACTTTGTATAAATATACAAAAAGTATGAAGGCTATTGCTTAATGCACTGTAAGCCGCCCTGAGTCTCCGGAGAAGGGCGGCATATAAATCAAATTAAAATAAAAAAATAAAAAAATAAAATATTAACACGAATGAAGGTGAATAAACCTGTCCCAAGATAATGTTGCAGGATCCAATCTGGGTCGGTCACTGGGACCAGAGGTTTTGTCTTCTGACCTTTCAGACTTGTAATATAATAATATAATAACAGAGTTGGAAGGGACCTTGGAGGTCCAACCCTCTGCTAAGGCAGGAAACCCTACACCGCTTCAGACAAATGGTTATCCAACATCTTCTTTAAAACTTCCAGTGTTGGAGAATTCACAACTTCTGGAGGCACGTTGTTCCACTGATTAATTGTTCTAACTGTCAGGACATTTCTCCTTAGTTCTAAGTTGCTTCTCTCCTTGATTAGTTTTCACCCATTGCTTCTTGTCCTATGCTCAGGTGCTTTGGAGAATAGCTTCGCTCCCTCTTGTTTGTGGCAGCCCCTTTGGAACATTGCTATCATGTCTCCCCTAGTCCTTTTTTTCATTAAACTAGACATACCCAGTTCCTGCAGCCGTTCTTCATATGTTTTAGCCTCCAGTCCCCTAATCATCCTTGTTGCTCTTCTCTTCAGTCTTTCTAGAGTCTCCACATCCTTTTTAATATTGTGGCGACCAAAACTGAATGCAGTATTCCAAGTGTGGCCTTACCAAGGCATTATAAAATGGTATTAACACGTCATGTGATTTTGATTCTATCCCTCTGTTTATGCAGCCTAGAACTGTGTTGGCTTTTTTGGTTGTGCTGGAGCCCCATCCTCAGGGAACATCTTTCTTCAGGTTCTGGTGAAGAGAGACGTTCCATGAGGATGGGCTCTAGCACAAGTCCAAAAGCTCAGAAGACTGAACCTCAAAATATTAAAATCGCAAAACCACTAAACGTTTATAAATTTAAGAGGAGTCATGTAAATCTGATATTTTTTACATATGTATGCAGGGAGAGATGTCCTTCTGTCTTCCTCTGCCTTGAATATCATATTCATCCAAGCATGAGTCCCATTTCCTTCTCCCAATGGCTCAGTTTTAACAATGAGTTCAGCTTTAACGATTCTAGAGTTGTCCCATGCTGCTGTAATGGTGTTATTCCCCGGGAGAAATTTCTAATGGACTTAATAATGATAGAAAGTACTTTTCTGCCTGACTAAGAATATAGCCACTAAAAGTATATAAAGGATATGAATACTTTTAGTATTGTACTAAAAAAAACCCAGATCTTACAAGATCCAATCTGGGTCGGTCACCAGGATCAGATGTTTTGTCTTCTGAGCTTTCGGACTCGTGCTGGAGCCCATCCTCAGGGAACTTCTTTGTATGCTTTCACAGAGAAAACACACAGAGAAGGTCCCTGAGGATGGGGCTACAGCACGAGTCCGAAAGCTCAGAAGAGAAAACCTCTGATCCCGGTGACTGACCCAGATTGGATCATTATCCTGGGACAGGTATATTCACCTTCATCTTACAAAAACATGGGTGAATAACTTACTATACAATATTGCAGTGTGAAAAAATATTTGAGTTCCTTAGAAGTGCCAGTGTAATTTCTGGTGTAAACTTAACAAATCTCTTATTTTAAAATATATTTCAATGATAAGCGTTAGAAATACAAAAGCAAAATGATATGAGCCTTTAGAGGAGGAGTTGAAATTGTTAACATCCCTCATGGTAGAATGTGAAGGCAGAAAAAGTATCTTTCGCAATCTGTTATTAATAAGTATTACGAGAATAAAAATGGTCACAAAAACCAACAGAGGGCCAATTTAAAAAAAAAAGATGCACATGAGTTTGTTTTATATAATTTGGCAATGCTGGGAAATCCTAATCTGGAAATGTCCCCCCTCTCTTTCCTGTATTTTACTCATCACTTTAAAACAGGCGTTTGGGTTGATTCATTAGGCATATTGTTCAGATTTTTTTAAAGAGGAAATTTACAAATCTCTCTTGAAAGGAAATCTACAATACAGGTAGTCCTCAATTTACGACCACAATGGAGCCCAAAATTTATGTTGCTAAGTGAGGAATCTGTAAGTGAGTTTTGCCCCATTTTACGACTATTCTTGCCATAGTTGCTAAGTGAACTGCTACAGTTGTGAAATTAGTAATCCAGTTCTTAAGTAAATCTGGCTTCCCCATTGACTTTGCTTGCCAGAAGGTCACAAAAGGGCATCACTTGACCCTGGCACACGACTGTCATAAATGTGAGTCAGTTGTCAAGCATATGAATATAAACCACGTATTCATGGGGATGCAACAAAGGTCATAAGTGCAAAAAAATGGCCATAAGTCACTTTTTTCAGTGCCATTGTAACATCAAATGGTCACTAAGCGAACTGTTGTAAATTAAGGACTACCTGTACATATATGGAAAGCCTGTTTCATAACTAAGTCTTCAGCAAAGTGAATGTGACCTGATATGATAGCCCTTAATCATATATGAGATAAGAAAACATTTTCTATTTGGATCTCTGATTACTTTTGATCAAATCATTAGGAACATTTCTTGTAGACATGCATAGGGTTTTGCTGTAAAAATTAACTCAGAAATGATTACGTTTTTTTTTTTTACAAAATCTGAATCTAATACAACCTATTTATAGAATAGAATAGAATTTAATATATAATATATAATAGAATATAATATATAATAGAATTTAGAATTTATATGCCCTTGGTTTATAGTGGTTGGCTATCCCATATTTATTTTTTATTTATTAAATTTATACGCTGCCTATCTCATTACTACAGTGATTCTGAGTGGCTTCCAAAATGATAAAAAGATAATACAAAATAGTTAAAATTATGTAAGATTAAATAGAGACTAAAACCCAAGGGAGCAGGTGAGATGGGAGGGTGATATTAGAACAATGCAGTGGGTCACGATTGCTTGCTTTCATAAAAGTTTTATTGTTGCCACAGGAGCTCTTATTGTCTTTTAGATGAAAGTATAAAGCCAAAACATGCGTTTCCCGTTCTTGTTCTCTTAGGTGGTTGAAAGTATCCAATGCAATTTTGCTGAGGATGGTCCTGAGGTCCTGAGAATGATCTTTTAGTACACTTTAAACCATGGGGTAAAAGGTAGAGCAATAAATAAGATGCGATACAATTGAGGTTTAATAATTGGAAATATTAAATAAGAGGAAACAAGAATGCAGTTTGGCTGTTTACCATGGTGTTGTGTCTTGACAGTAAGTAAGGACTCCTTTAAGCTTGGCCCCTTTCATTTCCGTATAGTTTTGTTTACAGAAAGGGCTTTGCCATCACATGCTTCCGGGATGTTTTTCTTTTTCCCCAGCAGCCCAAATATTCCCTGCAGGTCACCCATCCCAATATTGATTAGCCTGATCCAACCTAACAAAGATCAATCCGGTGCTGCTTGCTGCTGAGATATCTTGATATATACAGGCCCAGACAGAGAAACTGAATTCATGTTTTTTACCTTTTAAATTTCCATACACTCTTCCAGAATAACAATTATTATCATCATTATTATCATCTTAATAGATAATGATATTTCCTCTGTCATATTTTAGTTTATTGCATTAAAAAAAAGAAATCATACCAAGGCTTTCCTCTTGACAATTGCAAATCTTGGAAGTCCTGTTTGCCATGTTTTATCGTCAATCTTTTATTGATAAGTATAAAAGCACTTACATAAGAGGGACAGACCTCTCCCTGCAGGGAAAACCCAGGGTGAACTTTACATATAACAGATTTTTCCATTGATCCATGGTTTGTTCAAAATGTGCTCATTACCCAGGCTGTTAATTTGTGGTTGGACTTCTGAGTCATTGCCTTTCTTTGGAATCTGTTTCTGAATCTGTTTACATGAGCAGTGAATCACAGGCTATTGTTAACTGCCCACAATGATTTCTTGCTTCTGTCATATGGATGGCAGTAAGGTAAGAACAACTATAATACTCTGCATCTTCTAGAAAGTTATATCAGCATTGTTTACATGGTAGCCCAGTTGAAACATTACTCATCCCACTACGCTATTTGGATACAGCAGAGCTATTGAGTGGCACACAATTATTTTGCCTCTGACATTTGGGAACTTTCTTTGGGGTATTTAAGTGATTAGCGGGTAGCTTAAAAACAAATTAAAGAGGCTAAACAAGTATAAATTTCACAGGCTATCTGTAAAATTTAGAATTCTGCATTATCATGTTCCGTGAATAATGTCTGAATAGATTTGGCTAATGTTGAAGGCACTTATTTGATTGGCTTTTTAATATGAGTTGACCAAAAGCTCTCTAACTAATACCCTGTTTCCCCCAAAATAAGACAACCCCTAATAATAAGCCCAATTGGGCTTTTGAGCGCATGGCAATAAGGCCAAGCACTTATTTCAGGGTTCAAAAAAATATAAGACAGTGTTTGGGGAAACACGGTAGAAGAAGCAAGGTTTTTTTTTTTTTCTCATTTTCCTAAAAAAAATCTAAAAATATTAATCGAAATTGCTTAGAAACTATACACAGATTTTTCATGAAAAACAGGGCAGAAATGGCAGAGAATGACCTTGCACTTGAAAATATGAGATTATTATAGAGAGCAAAATGAAAAAAGTCATCCTTTGGCATTTGTATCAATCTGAACTGAAAATAAAATATATATAAAATACCAAAATTATTGATAAAATAAATAGGGAGGTTTTGCAGAAGTCCACAGATGATTTATTCAAATGTTAGTCCAAATGTTTAAAAGAAAAATTGGGAGTATTTATGGTTGGGATTAATCAGAGATTAGCAGGACGTTTTTGTCCATGTCTGAACCATAGTGAATTCGCTGGAACCTGCTCCCTGTCAGACCTAGAAGCCATCTTTTACATTTGGGCCTTCAGGCCTGCTACGTTTTCTACTGTGGGAAAATGGGAGGGGGGATTGCATAGAGTATGGGTGATATGTAGTCAGAATAACATTCCTTTCTCAGAGAATCAAGGACGCCTTGTCCTGGCACCTGGAGTCGGATGACTGGGAGGTGTTTTCAGTTTGGACGGTGGATGATTGGACCATGTGATGGACATGTGGGTACTGGGTAGGGGCTTGTACTTTCACTTGGGTAGGGAGAATCTGGAAACTTTCAGATTCGGGTTTTCCCAGATGTGCCAATATGACATCTTCAGTAAAAAGGAACTTTGAAGAAACTCATACCTTGGAGTCTTCTTTTGGTGGCGGTGTTACTTGGAACCCTGACACTCACTATGTTTGATGAAAGGAGTAGGAGAAGATTTATATTCCACAGTTGTTTTGTTCTTTATTTACTGGGTCAGTTTTATGAACACTTGATCAAATCACTGCTTCTCAACATCTCAATTTATCAATAGCATTTTGATTTGTCAAAATATGAGCATTTATGAATATATATCTACCTTTCCGCGTCCTGATTTATAGAAATCTCACTTGGTGCTGTAGGAATGCAGGCTGAGTTATCCCATTCCCTGTTTATATCACTGGAATTTCTGATATACTTGTTGATGCTAGCAAAACTCTTCAGAGATGTGGATATTTTGGCATGCTCTGCTTTTTACTTAATCCGCTTTCATGCATTTAATGTTAAGCTCTCTTTCATAATCAAATCTACGTCATTTGGGAGCTGGGCTACAGAGTATTCTTTTTTTTAAAAAAATATTTCATTGCTATTGGCTACTATATCATAACAAAGTTTTGCCTTGAGGAACCTGAAAAATAGGATTCCAAAATTCTCAGATGTATTTATATATGGAGGGTTTCTTTTCATATGGAGTAATATGTGCATGTGCACAGCTTTTACACATGAAATGTCATACTGAGAAAGGATATAAAGATCTCTGCATCAATTTTGACAGCAGCATTACTCATCAGGATTGGTTGTAAAGATAAATAACTGATGTCAGGCATTATAGTGTTTTATGTACTGCAGAAAGCGTTGCATTTAGAGAAAGCTGACAACGTGGTTACAATCCTTTCTTATCAATTGCTGAAAGACACTGTCTATTTATAGAGGCACGTAATTCGTTTTTTATTTTCATGCCTCATCCCATTATATCAAATTAATTAAGATAGGAAAAAGTGTGCAGAATGCACTCTATTGTCGGCCCTCTCAGGTAAATTAGACAGGAAACTGGACTAGATGAACTGTATTGAAAGGCTACATTAGCGATAGCACTTAGACTTATATACCGCTTCACAGTGTTTTACAGCCCTCTCTAAATGGTTTATAGAGTCAGCATATTGCCTCAACAATCTTGGTCCTCCTTTTACCCACCTCGGAAGGATGAAAGGCTGAGTCAACCTTGAGCTGTTGAGAATCGAACTGCTGGCTGTGGGCAGAGTTAGCCTGCAATAATGCATTCTAACCACTGCACCTGCCACGACTCTTTAACAGTAACAGAATCTTGCAAGTCTGAAAGGACAGACTTCCCACCTCCAAACTGATGATACATTTGACTCCGCCCTTGGCTTAGCCTGGTTCTCTCCCTCAGCTGTTTTGAAATCATAATGTAAAGCTCCCCTTATTCGTAGCAAGAAAATCCTGACTCAGATTGTGCCTTCTCCTTTTAAAAACACTACTGGTGACACAAATGTCTTTTTCTCTTGGCCTTCAATTATATAGTTCCATTAAAAAAAAAAAGACCCCAAACTGTCAGCATACATTAGTATCCGCGTATAAATTTAGAGTTTGGGGAAATAACCTAATGCAAAAGGGGGGAAAAAAGCATCTTCTTTCCAAATGACCTGGAAATACTCAAGGGTCTGACAGTGTTAAACAAGTATGAACCTCTTCCCTGTGTAAGAGAAGCTTCTGAGTCTCTTTGAAAGTCTTCCTAAAAGGAGTAGGATAAATGTATGATGAATTTGATAATACATGGGTCAACTTGACATGGCTAGGTGTTTGTTTTTTGAAAGAACTAGGTTGCATTTTCAAAGGCTAGAGAGGAAACACATAACTTATATGTGTTTTAAATACCTATTTCATAACTGTCACCTTGGTAACAACAATTGAAAAAATATTTTCAATTGTTGCTAAAGCTGCTAAAACTCCCAGCATATAAGCATTGTTCAGTTGTTAAAATGGCATTTTTAAAGCCCTGGCTCTTGCTTGCTTGGAAGATTTTTAATTAATTCATACTCCCCTCACATTTTGCATGAAGCTAGATTTATAGGTGTAGACCTGCTCAGACCAGAAGTGAAGGATGCCATTCTCATCCCAATATTCCTTTGTGCTTTGGAAGTGGACAGTCTCTGATGGGGATTTTGACTTCCATAAACTCCCTGTTCAATCACGGATTTTGTATTATGCAGGCTTCCACCCACTGTGGAAAAAAAATACTATTCAAGTAAATGTGACTAGAGTCATAATTTAAGCTTTGCTGCCCAACATGGTTGGGTTTGAGATTGAGCAAACAGACCAGGTGTACATGTAGATTATAGATAGAACCAGTTCCTATGGTCAAAAAAATCCTCTTATATGTTAAGTAAACTATCTGTTAAGGTACAGTCGAATTTAAGGAGTTTTTTCTTTTGATTTTGAATTTCATTCTTTATTTCATTCGGAGGTGCTTGCTTAGAAAGATCATAGTTCTGCTCCAAAGCAAAACAATATGTACTGTATGCAAACAGGAAATAAACTAGCTATATATATATATATAAGAGGGTAAGTTTAACAGAGCAATAATTTAGTTAATAATAGATTTCACAGACTTTTCTAGCATGCCAAATGCGTCTTAAGGAGCGGTTCCTGAAAAAATTTGATTTTCTGAACCTGATTATGTAGCATTTAACATGCCTTTTCTTGATAATTCTGAGACCCTCAAAAAGTTCACGGAATATATCAATAATATTTTTTGTGCTACACACAGATTCAAGGATAAAATATTTTATCTGAAGTTTTTCCCCATACCTTTCTTAAGGTTTTCTGTCTTTTTAAGATGCTTCGTGAAAATAGCAGTCCATATTCACATTTTATCCTTCATGATCATTTTGGCTTGAACAACTTAAAGAGCTTAACAACATAGACATCCATTTGGCTGGATTTTATAGCAGGCTAAACTTTATTCCTCAGGCTTATTTAACATATGGCTCTAGGGAGCCCATAGAAGAAGAGCTATTTGTGTATGATTAAAAATTCAGCGTAACCTATTTTAAACTCATAATAATTGGGTCCTTGTTTGGAACTTCCCCTGTTCTTTCTTCGGAATCCTCTGTGCGCATTCATTTGTAAGTAAGTAATTTTATTGATTTAAATCTGTGTCCTTGATCAGTTTTCATTTCCACAATAAGATGTAATCAGTGTGCTGGAATATGAGTGCTTTTAGCAGTATTGCTTTATGAACTGTCATCAGGCTTATTTTATACCTTCTTTTTTACTGTTATTTTTATTTTATTGTCGCAGTCAGTATTATTTACATTTATTTTCTTTCTCTGCCTATTCATGTACAATGTAGTACTTGCTAACTGAAAAATCACAATTTCATGCAGATGACAAAATATACTAACTTATGAAAGCCTCTGCTATTATAAGTATTCTACTTCTTATTGAGCGCTTAAGAATGATTTTGTTGTTGTTATTGGCCAGGGAAAGATTTTTTTTTCCTGGTCAGGGACAACGTTTTATTTTTTATCAAAGAGAGAGGTAAGGAACTGCAGAGAAATATTTGGGACACTATGAAGTTACTAGGAGACACAGCATCCTTTGCTAGCTTTTTGTTTTGGGAGAATTTGTGGGAATTAGTTCAAAAATAAAACACAGAGATTCATCGAAGCTTAAAACACCTATTCTGCACCTCTTCTTCTTGGAAGAAAAAAAACCCTGAATACCTACAGAGCAGTTATTGATGCTCCAGGTGCCATAGAATGGAGTTGAGAGGCATACATACTTGGCTGTACATTCAAATAGCTATTGTTCTGGGAATTAATTGAAACTGAGGCAAAATGGTAGTAGTGCTTTGGTAGCATCATCAGAAAATGAAAAGGAGATGTGGGGTTTCCCCCCCCTGTTGTCAGCTCTTCGGGGTAGACCAAACTAGAAAACTAGTCTCATGTAGATCAGAATTACTTTTATTGTAAAGCTATAGTAACAGAATCTTGCATGTCTGAATGCACTCCCTCTTTATCTTCATGTGAACTTGGGAGAGGCTAGTCTGAGAAGTTTAGTTGTGATATTTTCTTGGCCACTTTTTTTCTGACTCATGCCCTGGTAGTGTTGTGGCTCACACGTCTATGGGGCTACCTTTTACCACCATGATAGCTGCTCTTCTTCCTGCAAGAGATGTGGTCAAACGAGGCCTGCCCATCTGCCATCATAACTTGAAGACTACCTGTAATACGCCATGGTTGTCCATTTGTAATTGTTGTTGCAATCGAAAAATGTATCCATCTTTATTTTTGCCATCTCAGACTAGCTCTTTCCTCCCCATTCTGTCCCACTGTATGTGAAACAGCTTAGCATAGCTGTGTGTCAAATGTCCCAAACTACAGAAACCGATGGACTAATTCTTCTTACTAATTGGCGGCTGGGAAATTAGGTCTCCCATCACCTTGCAGTAAAGCCATGCCTTAAGAGTGCACCACCACTGTAGCTGAAGACCCTTGGTTGCTACTTTTCCTTGAATAAAGAATGGCTCTTGTGCAGTTATGACAATCTTGTCCATGGCGAAGCAGAGTGGCAGAAACTAGCAGCCATCATTTTCTTTTTTCTAGAAATGCAGATTCTATTCAGAGTGTAATGATCAAAAAGATGTTTCTCTTTTGAGACTGCTGAGAGGAAGCAACAACCATTTTGGTGTTGAGATACGTAACAAAGAACACTGTAAATATTGCCTGGACATAATTTGTTATTTAATACCTCAAAGGCAACACAACTGGGAGCTTTCCCTCCATAACACAACATTCTGTCTATCTTACATTAACACAAGCTTTGGTGCATAGATCTGTTAAAATCTGGAACAAGCTTCAAGGGTCATTTACATACTCTCCTATTCCCTCAGAGAATTCATTTGAGCCAGTATGACATACTGGTTAAAAGGTAGGCCTAGAAAACAGGAGACTGTGAGTTCTAGGCAGCAAAGTCAGTTGAGGGACTTTGGGCCAATTTCTCGCTCGCTCTCAGTCCAACTCTCCTCACAGAATTGTCATGGAGGAGATATGTTTACTTGCGTTGTGTTATCTAAAATTTAATAATTATTCCAGCAATAATGATAGGGAACTATCAACTACTTTTGCATAAACATCTCTTAACAACTAAGTATGTCAGCAGGAAGCATTATTGTGTGAGCAGACATCCAGTTGTGTTGCCTTCTTTTACTTCCACCCCAGGGCTGTTTCTATGTCTGTTTGTCTATAGAGCACATTTGACAGGTTTGTGAGTTTATAGAGTTTGCAGTAAACCATCAGACAGTTTGTGATAGCTGTTCTGGCTAATAGCTGAGCTCAGAGAACTGTTAGTCAATCAGTGCTCACTTAAAAACTCAACTGACAACTAGTTTGGTGTAATGGTTAAGGCATCGGTCTAGAACAGTGGTCCCCAACCACTGGTTCGTGGATTGGCACTGGTCCGTGGCATGCCAGTAACCGGGCCATGCAAACAAGCAAAGCCCCATCTGCGGGATGCAGGCAGCACATGAAACAACCTCTCTCCAGTCCGTGGAAAAACCTCTCTCCATGGAATCGGTCCCTGGTGCCGAAAAGGTTGGGGGCCTCTGGTCTAGAAACCAGGAGACTGTGTGTTCTACAGTAATCTCACTTTAGGCATGAAGCCAATTGAGTGATTTTGGACCAGTCACTCTTTCTCATCCCTAGGAAGGAGGCAAGGTCAAACCTTGCCAAGAAACTGCAAGGATGTGTCCAGGCAATCTCCAGGAGTTAAAAACTGACTCGTAGGTACAAATAATAATAATACAAGCTCAGTTACCAGCTCATAACCAAGTGGCTCATCCTACCCACTACAGATCCATGCCTAAAAAACATTTATCCATATAAAAGAGAATGAATTTCGAGCATTTCCCCCTGTTTTTGTGCTTGCTGTGGTGGCAAAACTCTGCTGCCTTCCAAATGCCTGGCACGCTGGGATGTTCTCCATTCGGCTCCTTGACTTAATCAGCATGGTGCTACAGCCAGATCCCAGGAAGTGGGAGGTAGGGTGAGTCAAAAATCCCTTATAATGAAGGCCCAAACCGCCCCTTCGAGTGCAAGGCAGTGAGACATTGCTCTTTTGTGAAGAGTCTTTCTCTGCCACGGAACGCTTCATGGTGATATGACAACACTGTTCGCACAGTTCTTTCTATTTCTTGTGTAGAAGTCCTTCAGTTCATGACTTTCTCCAAAACAAAAACGACTGCTTTAATGGAAAACTCGGATGCTTGTCTACTGCTTATAGCTTTAATGCATTTAATTCCTATTGGCATTATATTTTTTGTGATGCCCACTGCTTCTCGAAATATGAAACCTATCAATTTTAAAACCAAACTAAATCAGAAACCTTGAAGAAAAGAACAGGGAACTAAAAGAAAGAGTGGGAAATATAGGATGACTCCCCTACCCCCAACCCAGAAGCAAGTATGGATTTTCAAACTCGGTGTCCATCTAGTGTCATATCTATAACGCTCCCCAGTGGTGGGATTCAAGTAATTTAACAACCAGTTTGCCCAGGGTCAGGTTGGCCATCGTGGGAGGTGTGGCCCTCCAGCTCTGCCACACATATGGGACGAGTCTCCTGCGATGGCCAACCTGACCCTGGGTGAACTGGTTGTTAAATTACTTCCAGCACCAGACAGGGGGCGGAAAGGAAGTACCCGGTCTGCCACTGCCTTTCATTGGGGTGTGTGGAGAGAGATGGGGCTCTTCTTGTCGTCTCTTCTCCCCCCCCTCGCCGGGCATGGCAGGGCTTCCTGCCCCTCACTTCAGCCAGTTTGCCAAACTCCAGAAAAATTTAGCTACCGGTTCTACCAAACTGGTGTGAACTGGCTGAATCCCACCACTGACCCTCCCCCTAAAAAATGAACCTTTACATACCTCTTCATTTCTTGCAGGGATGTGTAAACCTCACCCCAGGACCACGCTGAATTTCCTCTGGAAATGAATCCCCTGGAAAGTAAATCCTTTGAATCAGAAGTAGGTCGAAGTATTCTGGACATGGTGTTGCAGGTGGAACAGATTTTGGGAGGCTGAGTCACAATGGACATCTTCAGACTGCCTCCAGTTCATCAAATCACCAAATAGTCCCCAGAACAAAATCCAGAAGAATTTTAAGATAATCCAGAGAGAAGGGAATATTCCACAGAATATTTTTTTCCTAGTCAATGAATTTTCCTTCAATTCCTTTTTAAAGCAAATGTGATTGCATTTATTCATTGTCATGTTTAAATTCATCTTACATTTATAGTGAACATTTCCTCTCCTCAGTGGAAAGATAAAAAGAATTCAGGAACTAATTAGTTCCTAAGAGAACTCTTAATAGGGGCCACATCTACTTTAACAATTTTTATCTACATCAGCATAAGCACCAATATGACCACTGACATTTCCTTTGCGCTAGCCAGGCTCTGTCTATTCTATTAAGTGCTTGAGGTATTTTATAGAAATCATTAATAAAATGGTGTGGAGTGGTGCTGTGCGGTGGCCTAGAGGTGGAGCTCTCACCTCACAATCAGGAGGCTGTGAGTTCGATCCTAGGTAAAGGCAGATAGTTCTCTCTCTAAGCACAGTGAGAATATATCTGCTGAACAAAACTTTGCATTGGTGACAGGAAAGGCATCCGGCCATAAAACACTCTGCTAGCTCCATTCAGTTGCCCAGACTCCACCCTGCAAGGGATTATGGGGGGTCGTTAAAAGAAGAAGATGATGATTAATAAACTGTTGTAGTGGTAGGGGTTGCTCTAGTGCTATGTTTGGAAATACCTACTCTGAAAAGAAAAGAGATGAGCTGCTGGGATGTTGGATGGGATGGTACAAGAAAGCATATCTTTGTCTTTTAGTAAAGGGGCATTTTTCATTTATGTTACTAACTTATCAACTGACAAATAACCATCAAATGGCAGCCATTTTGTGAATGAATGAATGAATATACTTGAAATTTCACATTGGTCTTCTATAGGAATAGCAATAGCACTTAGACTTACATACCGCTTCATAGTGCTTTTACAGCAGTTTACAGAGTTAGCAAATTGCCCACAACAATCTGGGTCCTCATTTTACCCATCTCGGAAGGATGGAAGGCTGAGTCAACTTTGATCTGCTGAACTGCAGCTAGCAGTCAGCTGAAGTACTGCAGTACTGCACTCTAACCACTGCACCACCTCGGCTCAAATCATTCTATCATATAATGTTTACCTTCTATGATGTATATAATGTTTCTACCAAATCATAATGCTGGCTATTCAGCTCCTTTGGTAAGTTCATGTTTTCTGAATAACTTTCTTAGTACTGTTCTTTTTTCTCTCTAGATACTCCTTCACAGAGGGTGCAGTTTATTCTTGGAACAGAAGATGACGATGAGGAGCACATCCCACATGATTTATTCACTGAGCTTGATGAACTTTGCTTGCGAGAAGGAGATGATGCCGAGTGGAGGGAGACTGCCAGGTAAATGAGATTTTTTTTCTTCCACATGGTCCATTGCTTAAGACCCAGTGAATATCAGCAGAAAAAACATATATCCATTTAGATTTAGCAACAGCAATAGCACTTAGACTTATATACCACTACACAGTGCTTTACAGCCCTCTCTAAGCAGTTTACAGAGCCAGCATATTGCCCCCAACAATCTGGGTCCTCATTTTACTGACTTTAGAAGGATGGAAGGATGAGTCAACCTTGACCCAATCAAGATCAAAGGAATCGAACTCATGGCAGTGAGCAGAGTTAACCTACAATACTGCATTCTAAACACTGCACCACCACGGCTCTTGAAGTCAAACATATAGTTTAAATTTGTGTAGAATTAGAGTTGTTGGACCATTCAGTTTTCTTCAAAATCAGGATTTAACTTTTTATTAATATAACTGGTTGCTCAGTCAACAAGATGTTTAGATTGAATTTGTCATTTTTATCCATTTGTTGAGTCTTTTCCAAGAACCTGGGATAGGCATATGTTGTTGTTTGATAGTATTAATGATTTTGTCATGGAATGTATGCCTAGGGCCTACCTTAACTGGGTTGTGAGGCTCATCCACTCTCTGAGGAGGATGAGAGCTATGTCAGAATTTCAACCATAATGGACATGTCTCATCAGAGAAGTCAGGCAAAGAGTTATTTTTCCATAAACAATATGGTGAGAGAAAAAAAGTATGGTGAGGAAAGAAAAGCACACCGATGTTGGGAAGATTTAATAGCATGAAATATCCATGAAAAAGACATAAATGCATTATTGACAGAGCCTGTAGTACAGTGGTTTAAAGCACCCTGTTATTAACATCTATTAACATCTGCTGCTTGCAATTACTGCAAGTTCGAATCCCACCAGGCTCAAGGTTGACTCAGCCTTCCATCCTTTCTAAGGTGGGTAAAATGAGGACCCAGATTGTGGGGGCAATAAGCTGACTTTGTATAAATATACAAAAGTATGAAGGCTATTGCTTAACGCACTGTAAGCCGCCCTGAGTCTCCGGAGAAGGGCGGCATATAAATAAATAAATAAAAAATTATGTACACAAGAATGTGAAATCACAGCTGACAATTCTTCAGTTGGTTTTGCCTTCATGCCCATCTAGTTATGTATTATTATGGTTGGTCACGCAGTCAGCTAGATGCTTAGACTGGATTTGGCATTTTTGTCTGTCTAACACTAGTCCTTCCCAAGGACCTGGGATAGCCAGATGTTGTTGTTTAACAATATTAAAGGTATCATTGCAGGATGTAAGCTGTTCCAAGTAAAGCTGCCTTTTGCAATTGACTGATGGCAATTCTGTCCATGCTGATGGTGTTCATGTGGTGCTCCAGAGATTTTGGAGTTGCACCCAAGATGCCTATTATTATTGGTACTGTTTTTGCTTTCTTTTGCCACAGTCGTTCTGGTTGTAATTGCAGGTCTTTGTATTTTGTAATTTTCCCCAGTTCTTTCATTTCTATTCTGCTGTCTCCAGGTATTGTCACATCCAGTATCCAGACCTTTATGTCTTTCTTATCAACAGTTAAGTCTGGGGTGTTAGTGGTAGTAGTTTGTCTGCTTGAAGTCTAAAGTCTCAAGGGTACTGGTTTTCTTCATTTTTTATTACAGTCTCTATTTTATGGTCCTACCAGTTCTTGCTTGCAGGCAAATGGTATTTCTTGCATATGGTCCAATGCAGTATTGTTGCTACTTTGTCCTGCCATTGTTTGTGTGATCTTCTTGCAGCAGCTAACTAGATGGTCTGCTATTTCTTCAGCTTCTTTACAGAGGTGACACACTGTCTGTTGCTGTCTTCTCAATTCTGGCTTTCTATGCATTTTTAAAGGCTTGGTCTTGTGCAACCAGAATAAGCCTCTCTGTCTCTTTTTTTCAATTTCCTGCTTTTAGCCATTGCCAAGATTTGTTATTATCTCCCTTGCCTGATATTTTTTTAAGGTATTGGCCAGGTAATGCTCTCTTTTCTGTTCTTCTGTTGGTTGTTCTTGTAGGCCTTTTGGTCTTTCTGGTGTTCGGTAAGCCTGCGTGGTGTAATGTTGTAAATATACTAGACAGTTGAAGAAACACAAAGGGCAACTGTCCTTCAAATATTCTTCCAATGCCCTTTTTTTCCTCCTTCAACTGTGTGGTATATTTGCAATATTCTATATCCATTTATGCTCCTTGGTAACTAGAGTCTGTCAAAGTTCCTGTGTGGATGAAGAACATGAGCCATTGTCATTATTTTTCTGGTCTTCCTATCCAGGGTTTTTAGTTCTACTTGAGTCCAATCCACTATTCCAGCTGTGAATCTAATGAATTACCCAGGTGTTAATTGACTTGATAACGTTTCCTCCACCAAGTTTAGACTTAGACTTGCTTCAAGCAAAAACCATGCAGTTCATCTTCACCAGATGCTGACCAATTCTTGATCTTCCTTGCCCTTTTCTTCACATTTTCTGCTTTTTATTAAAAGGTCTTTCATTTCAACTTCTTTTTTATTCTTATCTACCTTCTTTATCCAGGTTGCAATCTTTTTGTATTTCTTTGGGCTGTCCCATAGCTGTGCCCAGAAGTGCGCTGTTTCTTCTTTGTGAGGTGGTGACTGGTTTATTACAGTCTCTCTATTGATGGATTGGTAGAAATGTTTCTGATTGGACTGAAATTTTAAATTGACTGAGTTTCAAATTACAAAACCAATAAAGAAGAGGGAGGAAGTGGGATAAATGCCAAAGAAAATGAGAAATATGTGGTTGAAGTGAGTTATGAGAGTTCAAAACTTCAAAAAGAATTTTCAAGTTGAGAAGGTGGGACTGATATATGAAGTTGTGTATATGTGTGTCTGTCTGTGTATCCGATAAATCCAATGCAATAAACATCAAACTTTTCCATTGTACGACTCATATACTTGACTTTAATTTCATTTTTCTCTAGAGTTTTTCAATGAAAAATTGACAAGGTTAATAATAATTTAATAGGTACGGAAACAGAGGGACTGGGCTTGGAAGGGAAACAGATATCTCAGATGTGGTATAGAATCAGAATATATATCAAAATATTATTGATAACAACTTGTTGCTGAACAACCATCAAGCCCTAAGTTGGACTGGGGAGGGTGGCAATTTATGAAATGCTCTCCTCAGAGAAAAAGGTGGTAAGTCTTTTTCTACATGCTCTGTCTGAAAACAGAGAAGCTAAACAATAATGGATAAACCAGTGGTATAAGTCAACCTAGATGAGAGAAGACTGACCAACTTCAGGACTGAACCCATTGCTTCGTGATTAACTGATCTGGCAGAATGTATTAATCAAGATAATGCTTCTGAAATCTTTAATTGTATGTTTAAGTTGGACCAGGATGTTTGTGATTCACTTATTCAGAAAGCAACAGATTTATCATTTCAGTAAGGAAATTGTTAGATTTTTGTATTTTTTTTAAGAAAGCCGGGAACGGTCTCAAGACATTTTACTGACTGAGGCAGAGCTGCAAATAATACCCTCTCTTTCAGCTAAGTTATTGGCAAAAAAAAAAAAAAAAATCCAAGTAACATTCTTGGAAAATGTAAAAAAAAGATAATAAATAAAATAACTAATTTGTCTCACCATGAATCTGTTGGTTAATCACATGAACGCTCCTTCTAAAAACACAACAGATGTAGCTAAAATAATTCAGTCAGTATTAAGCAAGTCATTATGCTGTATCAAAAGAGTTTGAGCCTAGGTTGTTGTTTTTATTATAACATGGCTTCTGCTGAAACAACACAGCCTTTTGAACGGGTTTATCAATAATAAGGTATACTTTTATATAATGGGTTCCAAAAAAGTTAACTCCATTATTTTCGGAATCTCCAGCTAATGTCATCATAACTTTTAGCATCTATTAAATGTTTTTGTAGTGGCTGAGGAAGAAGAAGTGTATTCATGATTACACTGGTTGTATCTTATTTGAAACATAAATACATAGCCCTACTTCCTAGCTCTGGTAGCTTTATGAGATTGTACAATGTAATTATCAGGCATTCTGTCTTCAGTTGACCAGGTCGTCCGTAACATAATATAAATAGCAATACCACTTAGATTGATATACTGCTTTACAGTGCTTTACAGCCCTCTCTAAGCGGTTTACATATTGTCAGCATATTGTCCCCCACAATTTGGGTCCTCATTATACCCACCTCAGAAGGATGGAAGGCTGAGTCAACCTTGAGCCTGGTGAGATTTGAACTGCCAAATTGCAGGCAGTTGGCACTCAGCAGAAGTAGCCTGTAGTACTACACTCTAACCACTGCGTTACCGTGATATCATATGATATAATATTCAGAGATATAATCCATGAAAGAACTATCCTACACTTTGAATGCTTCCAGCAATGTTCCAGGAAAGTATGTTAGTTCCTGTGTATACTTTTTAGTAGTTTATGGATGGTGTATACTTCATAGTAGTTTGTGGATGCTAAAAAGTATGTTGAGGAATATATCTTAAATGGGTCTTTCAGTGCAGGTGAAAACTATCCACAGTTGATTACATTCCTGTGTTTTATCTGATCAATTCTTGCTTCATCTTCCTGGTTCTCCATGAATGTATTTATCCCAAATCCCAAATCTACATGCAACAGTATAAACCAGTCATAAGAGGAGCCACAAACATAAACAGAAAAAAAATCCTTTGATTCTGAATTGGGTAAAGATAGTGTGGAAATGGTCTGGAATACAATTATTGAGTAAATGAGGTTGGGGAGAAACCACTGAAATTGTCTATGTGGATCAAAATTCATCAGTTCATTTTTTTAAAAAGAAAATCTTAAAAAGGAATATTTTTCATCGTTGGTTTCCATGCTTTTAAATGAAAAATTCCATAGAAAAATGTCCAGCATAGTAATTGTTTAGCAAGAATGCCAAAAGCTGCTCTCAAAATTCTAGTATATTCTTAGCTGAAGGTAGAAATTGAAATAAAGTGATAAGCTTTCTGACAATTATATACCATTTTTTCCTGTCACTGCTACCTATACAATCTTGGAAATCCTTGTAATATAGAATTCATAACATTATAGCAGTAGTATAATTTTCCTAATACAAATCAAGTCAGAAATTCAGAAACAAAGATGGATTAGTGGTAATCTCCTCTTCATAGTAGGCTATCTGATCCCAGAAACTAGAAACCTAGAAAGATGGTTTTGGCAATTCCCTTTTTCTCTCATATCTCCTCCTATACTATCCTATACTATATACTACCTTCTATTTGTGGATTGTTTTCTATGTGTGGTTGTCATACTGCATACTTACTCTTTAGCTGAGGAAATCTGACTAAAATGTTTTCTTTACCTAGGTGGTTGAAGTTTGAAGAAGATGTTGAAGATGGCGGGGAGAGGTGGAGTAAACCATATGTTGCTACTTTATCACTTCATAGCTTGTTTGAATTGAGAAGTTGTATCCTTAATGGCACAGTCTTACTAGACATGAGAGCAAATTCTTTAGAAGAAATCGCAGGTGAGTTGTTTATTTATTTAATCTTTTAATCTTACCTTACCCGCTCAGAAATCTCTCTCAGCATGTTAGGGTGAGATAGCAAACTTTTTAAAACTTTAGATTAAAGGTCCCAACATTATTGCATTCATTTTTAGCATGTTTTATAAATTACATAGCACCGATGTTGCACTTTACATTATTTTTTGTTGTGGGTGGGTTCTACTTACCTTTACTACCGGTTTGCAGCAGGGCCGCGCGTGCACGCTCGCTTTGCTCGTGCCTGTGCTCTTCTGCGCATGCGCAGAAGTGTTTTAGTGACGTCGGAGTCGGTGGGCAGAGCTCCCGCCTGTTTTACTACCGGTTCTATAGAGCCGGTGTGAACCGGGGGCAACCCACTACTGATTTAGAGTGATAACAATGAACAGAAAAGTTATGTTTGGATGAAGTTGTCCTTGAAAGAAATATACAATTTACCAGAATAATAAGGGACTATAATAGTAAGTAATAGTAAGTAATTACTAATAATAGTAAGGGAATCAGATGGGATGCTGCAGAATGAGCCAGTTTTGTATTCAGCTAGATAAAGCTTTGTTAGTAAGGCTCAAAATAAACCACAGTAATTGCCATGTTGTGTGTTTGTGTGTTAATATTTGTCTGTTGTAAAGAAATAAAATAATATAAATTTCCAAACTTATGGTGGTAATATTTTAAATTAATGAAAGACAATTGAAATGTTCAAAAGGAAATGTTTTTACAGGTAATAGTAACAGTGCTATGAATGCATTCTCTGTATACTCCATAAATTGCTGAAATACTAATAGTATTTAGTTGGTTTGAAAATTTGCAGTTTTTTGTTAATTGTTCAATTATATTGTGTAATGAAAGAAATATGAAGCTTATATTTTCTAAATTGCTTTTGTTATTTAATAGGAAAAAGTGCTTCAATAAATAAATAGTGTATTCAGAACTAAGAGTTTTACAGCTCAGTCAAATCTATTCCATGACTCTAAGTAGACTATTAGCTCTCTCTATCAGTTTTTCTGGAAATTATTATTTTCTGACAGTAAAAAAACCCCTGCAAATATTTCCATAGCACTAAATATTCCTGTAAAGCAGTGGTGTCAAACTCAAGGCCCACGGACCAGATCTGGCCTGCGGGGGATCTGGCCCTGGAAACAGCAAAGGACTGATGCCTCTGCCCTGAGGTGCCTCTGCTAGTGAAAAAAGAGCTCGGAAGGACCGCAGGTGGCCCTCTTGAGCTTTGTTTTCGCTTGCAGAGTGTTGCCGGCAGTGGTGGAATTAAATTTTTTTTACTACTGGTTCTGTGGGTGTGGCTTGGTGGGTGTGGCTTGGTGAGCGTGGCAGGGGAAGGATACTGCAAAATCTCCATTCCCACCCCACTCTGGGGCCAGCCAGAGGTGGTATTTGCTGGTTCTCTGAACTACTCAAAATTTCCGCTACCGGTTCTCCAGAATCTGTCAGAACCTGCTGGATTTCATCTCTGGTTGCTGGAGGCCATTGCAGCTGAAAACGGAACTCGGGAGTCCATTTCCACTGGCAGAGCACTCAGGCCACCACAGGCGCCCCCGACAGGAATGATGTTGAGCTGGCCACGCCCACACTGGCCACACCCAGGCCCCTCGAGGTCAAACACAACCCTGATGCGGCCCTCAATGAAATTGAGTTTGACACCCCTGCTGAAAAGTAATCTTCCCTCTAATGTTTTTATCTGACTGTCTCTGATATCTGGGAGGATTTTTGTATGTATCCAATTTCTCAGTTGTTGTTTTGTTCTTCTTTCTCTGTTTTATATACATTTTTTTCCAAACTGTGCTCATTTTTATTTGATTATTTTTTTTTTAGTTAGGAAAGATATAAGGTGTACATTAGGTGGACTCTGTACCATAACACAACACATTTTGTTTTGCCGGATGATACCATTTTGTTTCAAAATAAATCAGTGAAAGATTCCTTTTACATCCTAATTGAGAAGTGAGTTTCATTGAGGTCAATGGGACTTACTGCTAGGTAAGTGAATACAGGAATGCAACCAGTAATATAAACTGGTTCAAATAAATTAACAGTTAAATATAACTTCCATTTTGATTAATAAACATTTTTTATAAAATGAAATATTACTTGACAAAATTCATCTGCAAAACTGTTAGAAGAGATTTCTCACACTATGATAAGTGAGATTTAACCAATGCTGGTTAGAAGTCTATCTCTGTATGAGGTCCACTTTCTGTTTTGAATAATTCTATTATTAGATCATGGTGATTTTCATGTTAAGGAATCAGAAAGAATAGAATAGAATAGAATAGAATAGAATAGAATAGAATAGAATAGAATAGAATAGAATAGAATAGAATAGAATAGAATAGAACAGAACAGAATTCTTTATTGGCCAAGTGTGATTGGACACACAAGAAATTTGTCTTGGGGCATACACTCTCAGTGTACATAAAAAGACAAGATACATTCATCAAGAATCATAAGGTACAACACTCAATGATAGTCATAGGGTACAAATAAGCAATCAAATCATGCTAATACTAACCAGATAGTGATATGTGTTAGAGTTGAAACAGGCAATGTGGGAACCAATGATTCTCATGCAAGACTGAGCCATTATATAAACAGAGACAGTTTTATCTTGATTCTCTGGCTGAGAGAATTACCCAAAAGTCCATTGATTCTAAAGGACTGGGAGAAAAGATTGCTATCTAGAGACAATGAAGATCTGAACAGGACAAAATAAGAGCAAAATAAGCACAGATGAAATCCTTCTAAAAATTAATTTGCTAATCTAACAGCGACTAGGAAAGATTTCACCCAGCTTTAGCAGGTGTACCAGTTACATCTCTACCTGGACAAGACTCCCTGATTACCACTCAGATTACTATAAGGTGTTCTACATTGGGTTGCCTTTGGAGGTGACTGGGAAGCTACAGGTTGTACAACATAAACTCCTGTTCAGCCATAACACCCTGTATAACATAAATTCCCGTAACACTCATTCTGAAGTGGCTTTATTAGCTACCATTTGGCTTCTGAGCCCACGTGTTAATGCTGGTTATCATTTTGTAAAGCCCTTTATGATGTAGCACCAGAATATTTCAGGTATAACTTGCCAAAATTGAATATGCTTATCCAGTCTGGCCATTGAGAGAGGGCCTGTTGTGGGACTGTCCCTTCCCTTCACAAAGTGCACAGTTGTTTAGATTAAGCAACAAGTTTTCTCCGCAGTGTCCTTGATGTTAAAGAACATTTTTTCCTGGAATATTGGTAGCCCCAATCCTGTTTGTTTTTTCATAAATAACAACTTTGTGCTTTAATTTATTGGGCACCTCGACTCCTTATGTTTACTTGGTTTTTAATGATTTTAAGTCTTTATACTGGGTTTTGGTGTTTTATTGTTTACTTGTTTGTACCCCATCCAGAATCAGACAGGATGGGGGAAGGCCACAAATATAATTAAATAGATCAAACAAATAAATACATCTTAGAATTACACCATGAAGCAACCTTAGATTTATGATTTTGATTCTGCAGGAATCAGATCTTCTGTGCATACAGTACGTGAGTTTGTTCACATCTGCAATTTAGCAACTTTAGCTTAGATAGCAATATTGAGTTACAAAGCTGCTGTTCTTAGCTAGTTGAGTTTTTGGAGAGTCAGCATTTATTGCTGGGCGCCATATGAAGTCTGACAATTTGTCTGTTTTGACATCTCTCATACCTTTTATAGACATAAAGAAGCTGTTGTCTGCAAGTCTGAATTATAGCTTCATCTACAGCAGTTACAACCTAGAGTTGCTGATGTTGAGTTCAGAGACCTTCCACCAGCAGGACTGAGTCAGATTATATCAAGGTCTTGGCCTATCTAGATTACTTCCAAGTAGCTATTGCCTAGTATCACTCAGCTGCACAAAATATTCTTAGTGCCTTATTGCCTAGTATCCTGTAACTGCACAAAATATTTGTAGTGGAATCCCTGCTAAAATGTATGTAGGCTGCAATTCTTTAAAAGAAAAATGTTACTGATCTTTTGTTGTTGTTGTTGTAATTTCCTTGGCTGTTCAAACTATTAAATGTTAATACATTTATGTCCCACTTTACTTTCCAGAAGGAGTTAAACTTTGTAGCCAACATTTTAACTTTACTGTTTTAATGTTTTATATACTGTTTTATATTTCAATCTTTTATTATATGCCACCCAGACTCCTTCTTTGAGGGAGATGGGTGATTTAGAAATAGGAAATATCAACCAACCAACCAACCAACTCACAACCAACCATTCAATTAAAATTAGAATGGGATAAATGAACAACTGCACTTTGTAAAGACTTTGAAAGTATGTCTAACCATATTAAAAAGCAATTCAAAGATATGACTAATCAGATTTCAGAGACTGATCAGATAGCCAGCAAGGCTCAAAACACTGCTATAAAAATAAGAGTGATATTAGCATAATTTTTAAAAGTTTTGATGAACATGAAATTGGACTTGGCTGATGTTCAGCATAGAAACAGAAGAAACAATTTAAGGATTAGAAGCATTTGGGAGAATGCAGATAAAACTGACTTATTAGGATACCTTATTCCAAAAATTAAGGTGCCAAAAATATAACTTACTGAGAAAGATGTGAAATGTGCCCTTGGAATTTACAGACCTAGGCTCACGAGAATGCAAAACCCACAAGATATTATTATAAGGGTCAGAGATAAGATCTATAAAAGGCTCATTAGCTGGAGAAAATAAAACAGAGGGGAAGAAACTATACAGCCACTTTACAAGGAAGGAGAGATTTCAAACTTTGTACTGAAGGAGTCCTGGTGGCGCAGTGGACTAATTCACTGTTATTAAAATCAGCTGCTTGCAATTACTGCAAGTTCAAATCCCACCAGGCTCAAGGTTGACTCAGCCTTCCATCCTTTCTAAGGTAGGTGAAATGAGGACCCAGATTGTGGGGGCAATAAGCTGACTTTGTATAAATATACAAAAGTATGAAGGCTATTGCTTAACGCACTGTAAGCCGCCCTGAGTCTCCGGAGAAGGGTGGCATATAAATCAAATTTAAAAAAAAAACTGAAGAGGTTTATAAAACAAGGAATAAGTTAAATTTATTCAGGAAAAGGAGATTACTTCTATTCTTTCCAAAGTGAACAGTGTTTTGACAGCCCCATGAATAATGATCAGAAGGTGAATTTGTATCCTTGGAGAATGGCTGACTTTCCCTAAGAAGATAAATGGACTTGAAGAACATTGTAAAGAATTAGACTTTATGATTTAAAAAAAAAAAAAGAAGGGAAAGGAAGAAAAAAAATGTTAAAGGTTAGAATAAGTGTCTGAAAACAGTTAAGGAATAATAGGATAGATATAAAATAACCTACTTTATACAGTAGATACTTAAAAGGCCCAAGCCTAACTGGGACATGGAGGCAATATGAATTAAATACTGCATAACCTCTCCCCCTTCCTTCTGCCAGTGCTCCATTTTAGACTGAAAAGAGGACTCTTCAACCCCACCCCCCTTTGAGACTTTTCACATCCAATCAAGAGGGTCAGGGAGGGCAATATTTCTTGGGAGAGATTAGATGGGAATTAGGGCAATGGAACAGAGAAAAGAGGGTTCAGGTGAAAGGGGACGATTAAATTAAATGGTTTCTCTGAAATCTATTCCAACTTAATCAAACTATCTGCTTGCTGTTGTAATGTCTTTGTACCTGTTATTGCAATGCCTTATTTAGGGAAGCAAAATGTACACTGGAGAAATATAAAGCAGAATCGACTGAATGTAAAATACAATAGTAACTTTAAGTGTTAGGGGAATGGGAGATTTGATTAAAAAGAGCTAGAATTAGCAAATATATAAGATCCAATAGAAGAGAATATCTATAAATATATAATATCCTTTAACGCATCAATAGTGATGTTGTGGGAAACGTACAAGTTAGGATTGCTTAAGAAAAGCAATTTGGAAAAGCTTTTTTTTTTTTTTGCTGAAAGTGCTAATGAATCCAGAGAGTGGCCATTTTAATTAGAGACCAATATAGAATCGAAAATAAAAAAGATCGCAAAAGATAATGATGGAGATTTATCATATTCTCAAGGGAAAATTTGATAATAGAACTTTAATATTAGCCCCCCCCCCATTTACATCCCAAATCAAAATCAAATGGGCTTTATAAAAATGTTTGGAGAAATTTGGATAGGAAAATCTAATCTTGGAAGGAGATTTTGTCTGAGCTTGGTTGTTTTTTTGCAGACATTTAATTTACCCAGAATAGGTAACATCATCACTGGTATGATGATGAAATGTCTGCAAGAAAACAACCAAGCTCAGAGAGTACCAAGAGCCCTTCATTTCAACCCTGAGTTACATATATTCTCTATTATTGGAGATTTAAATGTTGATGCAAGAATGCTAATGCCTTAACAGTTAACCAATACTTAACTGTTAAGTAACCAATTAACTAATTGGTTAACTGTTAAGTTAACCAATTCTTAAGACTAAAAGATGAGTATTTTGGTATTTAATACTCAAGAAGCTATGGGCCTTATCACACATCTATGGTAAGGTGACCAGATTTTAACATTGGTAAAAAGGGACACCATTGGGGGGGGGGGGGGGGGGGGGCTTGATTAAAAATTTGGTATATATGGAGCAACAAAAATTTTCATAGAACGCAAAAATAGTACTGTAATATATTTTTTTAAATTTCAACATAAGTACAATTTACAAATATAATAAATTAAAAAAATTATGTATAGTATTATTTTATTCTATAGGGACTACTCAGAGGGCTGAAAAAAGTCATTTCTGATAGGTCCTCACACTTTTGACTGGTCCTCACACTTACGACCATCCTCACATTTATGCCCGTGCATTCTTAACAACCATGTCACTCATTTCACAGCTGCTTCTCTTCACCATGGTGACAAGATAGGGCAAAAACGTAAAATGTGAGGACAGTCATAAGTTCGAGGACTGCTCAAAAGTGCGAGGACCAGTCAAAAATAACTTTTTCAGCCCTCTGAGTAGTCCATGTGCACAAAAGGACTACCCAGAGGCCTGAAAAAAAGTCATTTCTGACAGGTCCTCGCACTTTTGACCAGTCTTCGCACTTATGACTGGTCATCATTTATGCCCATTGTAGCATTCTTAGCAAATGTGTCACTCATTTCATAACTGCTTCTCTTCACCATGGTAAAATGTGAGGACAGTCGTAAGTTCGAGGACTGGTCAAAAGTGCGAGGACCAGTCAAAAATAACTTTTTCAGCCCTCTGAGTAGAAAAGAGAGAGGTGGTAGGTTTGAGGAGAAAGATTGCTGTACAATAAAAAAGATGAAAGGGAAGAAAACCAACCCCAAACAAATATAAAGATATTAAGATAAAGAATGAATTGTTAAACTTTAAAGAATAAAAGAGAACAAATATGAATAAATAGCAATAATTAGAAACACACATACAAACATACAATGTATTTTCTTTGAACAGAGTATTTGGCTGGTTCACAAATTTAAACAGTGTTTAGTCATTTCAATTAAATTTACAATTTCTATATTTCCTTTTTGCCATATTTATTCCTCATCTATTTTTTAAAAAAACCAATATTACCCTTCATCCTCATCTCTAATCTTAATCAAATTCAATTTTTCCCTTCTATTCTATATTATACCCCTTCCCATTGTCATCTATTTTTATATCCATCCTCACATTGGTTAATTATGTAATATTACAGTTGTTCAATACAAATTCAACATTTTAATATAAATCAGTTCTATTTGGATCCGCTCCAGTCCGGTTTCAGGCCTGGTTACAGCACGGAAATGGCATTGGTCGTGTTGGTGGATGATCTCTGGAGGGCTCGGGGTAGGGGTTATTCCTCTATCCTGGTCCTGTTAGACCTCTCAGCGGCTTTTGATACCATCGACCATGGTATCATGTTGCGCCGGTTGGAGGGATTAGGGGTGGGAGGCACCGTTTTGCGGTGGTTCTCCTCCTACCTCTCTGACCGGTCGCAATTTGTGTTGACAGGAGGGCAGTGGTCGACCCCGAGGTGTCTTGTTTGCAGGGTGCCACAAGGGTCGGTCCTCTCGCCCCTCCTGTTTAACATTTATGTGAAGCCGCTGGGTGAGAACATCCGTGATTTTGGGGTGGAGATCCATCAGTACGCTGATGGCACCCAGCTGTACATCTCCACCCCAGACCATCCCAACGATGCCTTGGAAGTGATGTCCCAGTGCCTGGAAGCCGTGCGGGTCTGGATGGGGAGAAACAGGCTTCGACTCAACCCTTCCAAGACCGAGTGGCTGTGGCTGCCGGCGTCCCGGTATAGCCAGCTGGTGCCATCGCTGGTTATTGGGGGCGAATCACTGGCCCCCACAGAAAGGGTGCGCAACTTGGGTGTCCTCCTGGACTCATGGCTATCTTTAGAAGAGCATATGATGGCCGTGGCCGGGGGGCTTTCTATCAGGTTTGCCTGATACGCCAGTTGCATCCCTTTCTAGATCGGGACTCCTTACGCACGGTCACTCAAGCACTCGTCACTTCTCGTCTGGACTATTGTAATGCTCTCAATGTGGGGCTCCCCTTGGGGTACACCCGGAGGCTCCAACTGGTGCAGAATGCGGCCGTGCGGGGGATTTTGGGAGTGACAGAGCGCTCCCATGTGACGCCTCTCCTGCACGAGCTGCATTGGCTTCCGGTGGACTTTCGGGTGCGCTTCAAGGTGTTGGTGACCACCTTTAAAGCACTCCATGGCTTAGGGCCGGGGTACTTATGGGACCGCCTTCTGCCACCAACTGCCTCCCACTGGCCAGTTCGCTCCCACAGAGAGGGCCTCCTCAGGGTGCCGTCGGCCAGACAATGTCGGCTGGTGACCCCCAGGGGGAGAGCCTTCTCTGTGGTGGCGCCCACCCTCTGGAACGACCTCCCCCCAGAGATATGAGTGATCCCAGACCTCCGGACTTTTCATCGGGCCCTTAAAACCCATCTTTCGGTTAGCTGGGCTGGCCTGACCCCATGTTGGTTTTAAAGTTTTTGTTATTGATTTTTAACTTAAATTGGGCCAAATTTATTTATATCATTTTAAATTGCTTTTAACTTTTGTATTTGTGCTTTTAGTTGGCTGTTCACCGCCCTGAGTCCGAAAGGAAAAGGGCGGTATAGAAATTTAATAAATAATAATAATAATAATAATAATAATAATAATAATAATAAGTTATATAACTATCTTTTTTGTATATTAATCAATATGAACATGAATATTCCAATTATTTCCATGCAATCCAATTTCTTACAAATCAATTAATTATATTTACCAATAATAATAAACAAAATAATTTCCCCCATATATTCCTCCAAACCACAACTTAACCATTTCTGCTTTCAACACAATATACAATTAATAGTATCTCAATTATTACAATTTCCTAGTTAAATAGAGCTTTTTTCTTTTGTGTTTTAAAATCTTGAACTCTCCTCTTTTGCCATTTGCCATAAATTTCCCATTGTTTGCACCAACCTTTTTTGATGAGGAAAAAGAAAAGAAATCTGCCTTTCTAACGTTGCAAGCAAACAGCAAAGCCAACAGCCTGCTTTAGTTTCGGTTCTGTTTTCAGCTTGAATTGCGCAAGGAGAGAAAAAAAAGTGCTCTAGCAGCACTCTTTGCAGCTAGCCAAAACAGCTGAGAGCAAATCAGCTGAGAGCTGGGAGGCCGATCTAATCACCTTATGGTAATTAACCTATGCTGAAAGGGGCTGTTTTTTCTATTTTTGCAGACCCGGGTCTACTCATTTTTTTCTTTTAACACTGATCAGCTGTAGGGCGGCCCTTTGAAGCCCCGCGGCAAGAATTTAAACAGTTTTTTTTCCCTCTAGCCATCAGCTGGGACTCAGGAGGCAGCAATAGATTGGGAGTGGGCGGGGTAAGCAAACCCGTTCTCCCGCCAATTGGGACTTTTTTAAAACGTTGCGGGACGCAGTACAAATTGTTGAAAATCGGGACTGTCCCGCCAAAAACAGGACGTCTGGTCACCTTAATCTATGGATTTACTGATACTTGGAGATGGGCACAAATCCTTCACTGAAAGGATATACTATTATTTTGGTAGGAATCAATCCTGGTCAAGGATAGTTTATATTTATTAATATATTAATGTAAATTTTGGCTGTTTTTTAAAAAATAATTATTCTGTCTGTCTGTCTGTCTACCTACCCACCTCAGAAGCTTTTTTTTTTTTTCTAAAATAAGAGACTGTATACATACTTGGCATTACAGTTGTGGCCAAAATTGTGGAAAACTTTTGTGGAAAAGTGTATTTTCTAAAACTAGTTAACACCACTTTTTTTTGGAGTAGTACCATAAAATTATATATCAATGGAAAGATAATTTCATTAAGAATGTAATGCAATAACTTTTATGAAGGATTTGCTATTAGAATAGCAGTTACAGTCTAAAGAAGAAAAGTGAAACACGTAGAAAAAATGAGAAATTCAAAAATTATCACCATAGAAAAAACGAGATATACAAAAATTATCACCATGTCAGTTAATACTTAGTTGGGTAACCTTTAGCATGAATTACGGCTTTACAACATCTTCCCATGAAGTGAACCAAGTCTTTTAGTTCTGCAGCTGTTATAATATGAAACCAAGATTGAATGATTGCTTCTGTTAACTGGGTTTTTATTGCTGGGTCACTTCTGACTAACAAGTTTCTTTAGTTGGCTCCATAGATTTTCAATTGGGTTAAGAGCTGGGCTATTCCCAGGCCATTCCAGCAGTGGAATATGATTATCTTGAAACTCAAAAAAAAAAAAAAAAGAAGTGGCGTTATTAGCCATCAAACCTCAAAAATACACTTTCCCCAAAAGGTTTCCGCAATTTTGGCCACTACTGTAAATGCTGGGAAAAACTTATATTACTTTGCTAATACATTTCAGGGAGCTATTTGGGATGCCATGGATGAAATAGAAAGTAGGACTATATGATGCCATCCTGCACAGACTTTTCTTAAACAGGCACAAACTATACTATTGGATTAGACTTTTCTTAAGTTGGGCATGAAGATGACAGTTGTTCATAAAAGTGTTGTTACATGACATCTCAGGTCAAAGAATGTGAGGGAGAAGGCAGTCTTCTTATATTCTTCCTCCATGTGCTAATCCCACGAAAGATGTCAATGCGATTAAACAGAAAGCAGGCTTCTTCCCTCTGTGTCAACACCTGCACATTTGAAAGATCCCGCACATGTGTACTTGTCTGAGAGCCAAAACTTCATGCAATTGGATTTTTTGGGGGGTTGATGAATATACAAATAAGATTTCTCTTGGTAGACATCCATGCAGAATGCATGGCCTTGATAATGGCACAACTTTGTGTTCTTCGAATCACGTGGTCTCTTTTATTTGAACAAGACATAAAAGGATGACTGTCACATCATTACATGGCAAGCTGGTTCGCTCTGTAGACATACATAATTAAGAATTGTGCCTTTTATTCGGAGTACCTGTGCCTTTTTTTCCTCAAATAATCAAACACTTGACTAATCCCATCTGCTTTTGACATCTGCGTGCCCTTCTTGTTTCACGCCTGAGTTTTCTTGGAAAAGTGGAATGGCTCAGAGAAAGGCTCATGAGCCATCCAAGGATTTTCAACAAAACCGTTGATGACTCACTCTGGCTATGTCAGAGAGGCTGTGTGACATTGTGTCTTCTAATGAATATGCAAACTCCTTGTGGTTTAATTAATGTTGATTCATTGGTTGTACGAAGAAACTTGCTTTTTAAAGTGTTACCATTTTCTAAAAATAACTAAAACTTAACAGTATAAAATTTCTCTCTCCGTCTTCCTCCTTTGTTTATTTCCCTCTTTCCTACTTTCCTACTGAAGAAACTGCTGTATCTATCCAGACTATTGATTTTATATAGTTAATAATAGTGCGCTCAAATATATAGATTATACATCTATATCAAATATATAGATGTACGTTTTGCTTCAGTTCAGTACCTGCATCCCTATCTTCTACAGTGACTGATTCTCCAATGGCTGTTATATAGAAAAGAATTTTGCTAATGCTTAGAAAGAGAGGGAGAAATATAGATACCAGAAGCTGATCTGGACATATTTATTTATATTTCATATTTTTAACTGCCCATCCATCCTTGGATACCTGGTTATCATTTTAAAACTGATTGGAGAAATGCTGCACTCTTTTTTAAAAAATAATTTTTATTAATATATTCTATGCATCAATACACAAATGAAATATACAATCCTGCCACTATGGTGTAATGTGAGTACATTGTCCATAAATATAAAGTCATTCCTTTATACATACTTGCCATCATATATATACATCATATATCTGTTCTATCCCACCTTTAGAAATGCTGCACTCTTGATGACTTTATAGTCGCATCTTCTCGTTGTTTAGCATTCCAGAAAACCCCCCAACTCCAAGTAAAAACTCTGAAGCAAGCATTTTTCAAAGTTCTATTTATAGGGTAAACTGGAACATCTGGGAAAACCTGAATCTGAGAGACCTGGGTATTTCCTCAATAAATCAAAACCCCCAAAACCATCCCCTCACTCCTCAGTTGATCACATGCTCCAATCACCATCCATCCCATCTTGAGACAGCACTCCAACCACTCCTTCTCCAGATGCAGGATCGGCCTGACCTTGACCGACAGGAAGAATATTATGTCTGAAGACACCCCCTCTACTAAATCCCCCCTCCTACTTTCCCACATATGAGAAGGTGGCAGCATGGAAGCTTCCGGCCTAATATGGCTTCCAAAGTTGACAGCCCCACTCCCCACAGAAAAAACACACACCCTGAAAAATAAAACAGACAAAACACAAAAGATGGGGTTAACGCCTTGTACATAACCTTTCAAAATCCATTTTCATGTGTGAAGTTTAAATCAGAATTGAGGTTGCATAGAAAAATTCATTTTATTGCTCTGATTAGAGTTTGGGCCGTTTTATAATCTGCATAACCAAGGAAGCAATTTGAAGCAACTGCTTCTCAAAAGCTGCTTCCCCTAAAAGATGCTATCTTATCATACAGTTTGAAAAAAGAGTCTCCAATAAATATGGTAGTTGCAAAGCAGTAGAGGCAAACCCAGTTTGAAGTGAGGGTGGAATAGTGATTAATCCTTACCCTGCTTGCTTATTTTGTTTTCTTTAAAAAGCCCACTCCTTGTAATTTTTGTACAAGAAAACCACAGTGGGAATGCCAACAGGTGGAATGAAAATGATGTGTGAGGAAAGGATTAAATCCCACTTCACGGCTTTCTCTAGGATCTTAATGGCAATATCTTGTAAATAAATTTATTTATGCTTACATACATTTGAATAGTTGAATATGGAAGTGAATAGCAAACTTGGTCTATATCAGCTTTCAACTTTCCTTTGGGTGGGGAAAACCTGGAAGCTTTCAGATTCGGGTTAATGTCAGGGTTCCAAGTAACACCCCCAACGAAAGAAAACTCTGAGGCTTGAATTTCCTCAAAGTTCCATTTTATTAGAGATGTCATATTGGCACATCTGGGAAAACCCGAATCTGAAAGCTTCCAGGTTTTCCCCACCCAAAGGAAAGTTCAAGTCCCTGCCCAACACCCACATGTCCATCACATGGCCCAATCAAAGCACTGGGTCAACTGGAGATGCCTTGACTTTCTGAGAAAGGAATGTTATTATGACTATATCATCCTGGCTCCATACAATTCCCCCTCCCAGTTTCCCACAGTAGTAAATGTGGCAGGCCTGAAGTTCCAACGAAAAAGATGGCTTCCAGGCCTGACAGTCTATCTGTTTGTCAGTACTGCTTATCTTTTGTGTTCATAATCATGGTTACAAAATACCAAATACCAGTACCAAAACTGGCATTATGAGGATAGAGAGGTCTGGGCAGACATCTTGTGGAAACCTTGCAGGTTCACTAAGAAACAAATGTAAGTAGGGGCATTTTGCAAACTTCCCAGTTCAATCCTGGAAAGTCATTGACCAAGCAAGCCTGAGTGGTGATTTCAGGGGGTACCTTTCACACATTTTTAAAAATCCCTTTAGCTCTCCCATGGAAATCTGAACCATCAATACTAGGTATTACTTGCAGTGATATTTGCATCACAGTGATAACATCTCATATATAAGTAACAGATTTGACCAAATGCTTCAATTGAGAATCCATTAGAAATGTGGCTACTTATTGCATAATTGACTCAAAAATCAAAAGATCGTTCAATTGCTGTTTTATTTTTCAGATATGATTCTTGATCAACAAGTAGGGTCCGGACAGCTCAGTGAGGATGTTCGCCACAGAGTCCACGAGGCGTTACTCAAACAGCATCATCATCAGAACCAAAAGAAATTAAGCAATAGGATCCCAATAGTCAGGTCCTTTGCTGACATTGGCAAGAAACAGTCTGAGCCCCATTCCATGGACAAAAATGGTAAAGTGTCATGTTAATTAAGTAATAGTTACTGTAGCTTTGATATAATGGATTTGCCAAAATCCGTGATTTATGCCGACATTTTGATTTTAAATGGCATTTCAGTCTCCTTGTCCAACACGTACATTTCCTCAGCTTCCCTTCCCTAACTGTGGGGATTGGAGTTATAAGGGATGGTAGCAAATCTTTGACAGTGAATCTGAAATTATAGAGTAGGACACCTCACAAAAGGAAACAATTTACAGGCAATCAGGAAGGGAAAGCGTACGTTTTTGGTACTGATGTGCAGGAGCTTAACTGGCTTCTTTATTTAACTAGTTGTTTTTACAGAAAGATATATTCAGCAGTTGCTGTATACCTCATTGATTTTACTGAATGGATTTAAATAACATTTATACATTCCTAAGGGTACTTTCATCAATTTAGAGTTTGAGATAAAGTGAAAAGAGAGTTATAAAAGAAATAAAAAGCAATCAATTTTATGGGGTTATGTAAGTGTGTCTGTTGTCATTCCATTTCCTAAACAATTATGAGTTGCTAAGATTAAGATGGGAAAAATGATATTTTCAGAACAAAGCAAGCCAATTATCCTGACTTCAGGAGACCTAAGCAATACATTTTATAAAATCCCTTACAAAAAAGATTTTGCAAATTAGTCATCCTTTGTCTTGAAATAAAGCCTTTAACGAAGTCTGATTTCTTTGAGCCTATTTCAGGTAAGCAGGTTCAGAACTGTACCATATATGTCTTAAGCATTTCCCCCCCTAAATTGATGCCCTGCACCTGTGCTAGAATACAATTCCATACTTAACTTGCTCATTGACTGCTCCTTAGGAACGATACAAACTCTGGATCAATATATTTGAACAGTACCAATTTATTTTGACTCATTTTCCAGTGACAATGATGCATATTAGTAAACTAACATTGATGCAATTACATTCTGTTAACATTTAATGAGTTCTATTAACAACCAGGATTTGAGTTGTTATATTCAAGTGCAAATTGTAACACAGGTCAACAGATTATTGTCATGACTTTAATGACCAATATCTCACAACATTGGCCATTAAATAAGCAATACTTTTGATTGAGTCACAAGAAATTTAATAATTCCTTGGGTAATTACATCTATGGATTACAGATTAAACTGATTAAATTACAGATTACTCTAATCTTGCTAGGGTAGAGTTTATGGTCTACGCAATGTAAATGAGAAGTATGTCTTCTACATCCACTTTGAATATTTTCAAGGAATTCTTACTTTGAACACATAGCAATACATTCACCCTTTAAACAGCATCACATGTGATAAATCTTTTTTGAAGTAAAAAGTGTTAGGGATATTAAATCTCTGTCATTGCATCTTGTTTATTATTACTACGTAGCTGCTTAATCTGAGCATTGTTTACACCCAGTGCATCATCTGGCTCTGGCTTATAGTAATGAAGTCAGTAGATGGAGCGTTTTTTGTGACCAGATGCTAGGTAAAGGAGAAACCTCTCATAAATTTTCTTGAATTCGTTTAAATTGGACAATCAAAGCCCAGATTGTTTATAATGGTACTAGAGGTAGCAGAAGCAAACTTAACAAGGGCAAAGATGCAGTTCCCCTATACAGAACTATGTCTGAATGGATATAGCAGCACATTTTATATTTGGTGAAATCAGTTGTGGGAAGTGGGATTATGTGAGGTAATGAAGGCAGGACTACACAAATAAAGCTATATTTGAGAGAACCCCCCTCCAAAGAAATCAAACAGTATTTCATAAATATATTTTCTTTCTAGAGAGGTATTTATATGGGGTAACCTATAGTTGCCTATTATATATTCCATATTTAGCAAAATTCCTTAGCCTTCCAATTATTTTATTTTATTTCATTTTTATTTATTTATTAAATTTATATTGCTGTCTATTCACTCATGGCGACTCAAGGCAGCTGAGCTGACAGTATTTTCTCTGGAAAAGCCAACTTGGGGAATGGTAACTTGCATTAACCAATGCTATCTTTTCTACTGCAGATGAAAGAATTGCATTTATAAAACCAGGTCCCTAGGTTCCTAATTTAACCCTTTCTATGATATCCTACTGTGTTTCCCCAAAAATAAGACCCTGTCTTATATTTTTTTTGAACCCTGAAATAAGCGCTTGGCCTTATTGCCATGCGCTCAAAAGCCCAATTGGGCTTATTATCAGGGGATGTCTTATTTTGGGGGAAACAGGGTAATTACTAAGGACATGTATGATTTTCTTTTCTGAATGGACTGTATCTTGAGGGAGCTAAACTTTATTTATTTACGTATTTATTTATCAGATAAACAAATATATTACATTTAATATCAATTGATCAATAAAATATCAGATTTTTTTTAAATTTATTTTTTTAAATTTGATTTATATGCCGCCCTTCTCCGGAGACTCAGGGCGGCTTACAGTGCATTAAGCAATAGCCTTCATACTTTTGTATATTTATACAAAGTCAGTTTATTGCCCCCACAATCTGGGTCCTCATTTCACCTACCTTAGAAAGGATGGAAGGCTGAGTCAACCTTGAGGCTGGTGGGATTTGAACTTGCAGTAATTCCAAGCAGCTGATCTTAATAACAGTGAATTAGTCTACTGCGCCATCAGGACTTATTTATCTGTAAAATATCCCCATTTGTTTATTATATGTAAAAGATCACGTGATCGTTTGTTTCATGCAACTTCAGTAGGAATAGGTATTTCTTTAAAGTTTCTTTTGTAGTTACATATTTATTTTACTTATATATAAATAATGTCCTCCCCTGATAATGGAAGTGAAGATAGAAAAATACTGAACAAGGATAACAGACCATCAAAATTATGACATTTTTGATTAAGATGACAAGTCTTAATGTAACATAGTTATCTTCAGCCCTGCCTTCAGTTTCCATGGTTCTGGGAGGCTATATGAGATTACGATATGCCACTGACATATTTAGATTACCCTACCAGAAGTTTGTAGGTCTTTTGCTGTAAGTTCCAACAAAGGTGTAATCAATGCATGGAATGTTCTTGTTTGAATGCTGCTAGAGGAAAATTCTATGCTATTTAGTAGTTCTAGTTGGTATTCCTTAAAATTTAGGTGTTCCTGGCTTCAAATTTTCCACAGCCTGGTCACTTTTTCTTATTTTCTCACTTGTTCCCCTCTGTTCATCCTTTTCACTTTTACTATTTCTTTTCACAGAAATGTTACCGTATTACTATTTTGAAATAAATATTGCATCATTCTTAAACCATTCCCACTTCATATCATACCTTTCCTTCACCAGAGGTTTCCCTGTTCATGAATAATAGTGCACGATCTAAACCAGAGTTTTTCAAACTGCGTTTCATGGAACCCTGCTTGGTAAGAGGGTTCTTTGAGAGATTAAGGACAAGAAAAAAAATAGTTCACTAGCATGTGGCAGGTTTTTTTTTTTAATCACTAGAGGTTTGCCTCTTGATCAAGATTTCCTGAATATATGTTTTTTTTCTAACTAACAGATTTCGCAGTCAGAGAAAGTTTGACAATCTCTGATCTAAACTCTGCTGTTGTGCATGATCATCTCCATGTTCTTTATTTTTGCTATATCTTTATTGTATCTGTCTCTAACAGGCTCATCCCATCTTTGTCCTCCTTCATCTCTAACCTTTGGGTTCTGTAAACTCCTTGAAGGTCCAGAGGTAGTGTACTATAAATCTATCTTGCATGAACCTTAGGTCAAATTCAGATATTCACTCTTCACATCAGTCTTTTTTAGCATAATGTGTCTTCATGATTAATCTAGACAATCACTTTCAAGGTCTTCATGGCCTTTTTGCAAAAAGGTATCAATTTTTTTTAAATGGCTATTCCATTCTAGCCAGGATAATTTTCTTTTGTAAATGGTCTTAATATTTTTCTAATCTGAAAAGTATACATTTTAAATGGATTGTGCTGTCGGAAATATTTTATCTGTCATTTTATTTATACACACACACACACGCGCATACACATACACATATAATAAAATAAAGTTGGGAAAAAGATTGAATGAAAATGTAGAGTGGACTTGGACAATGAATATCTTTAGTTTAGATGTGTAGAATCTTTTTAAAAAATAATGATTTCCCTCCCAATATTTCTGGGATCATAGTTGAATGAGTGCACTGCATTCAAACTTCCTACATGTCCCCCCACTCAAAACTATAGTTCCCACAAACTCCTTGGGAGAATGAATGATGACTGAAGAGTTCAGTGCTTCAATCCTAAACACTCCTGGTATGAATAAACTCTATGCAATTTTGTAAGGAAATATGCATCTTATTGCAATATAGAGATGCCTTCTAACAGTGAACCTGGGAAAATGTATTTATTGCAATAGCAATAGTCAGCTTTCATTTGATTCATATTTTACACATTACTTGATCAGGTACATGTGTTATAGTTGGGATTAGATTGTATGTGATTCAATCCCCCCCCTTTGCCCCTTTGCCAGGAATTGAATTCTTAAGTTTTATATAGCGCACTTTATCGCACGTTATATAGGGCACTTAGCTTCCTGAGCTATAATGGATCTGTTTTCAGGATTTACAGGAAGGGAGATACATGGATAAGCTATGAAGAAATAGCTTTCCTTATTTGAACTCTCAGAGTAGAGAGATAGAGTTGTTACCTTATGTCATGCTTTTCTATTCAATGTTCCATGACATCATCACCCAAGAAGGGTGACTATTTCAATTATTTTATTTTATTTTATATTTTATTTTTTTATTTTAATCCCGCCTTTATTATTTTTATAAAGAACTCAAGGCAGCAATGCATATCTAATACTCTTTCCTCTGCTTGTTTTCTTCCAGGAGGCATTAAACAACCAATTTCACATTCACAATTTAAATACAAGTTGAGTCATGAGATTTAGTAAATCAATAAAGTAATGGCTTTAGCAAACTTTTATAATGTGCTGCATATTGCAAATAGACAAAACGTTTTCATTCAGTTGGCCCTAATTATTTTCAGTAAGTTTACAATCAAGAAAATGTATTACTTATATATGTAGTAATGGCCTGTACTTTGCAACATGAAATGTTTTGTATATAGGTATGATGTATGTGAATCTTTCATTTAAATGTCTCTTCATTAGAAGGCCCTTTCAGGTAGTAGCACCTACAAATCTTCAAGTAATTTGAAAAAGCTAAGTAGCATTTGCCCTGATTATTATTTGAATATGAGACTAGACTGGGAAATCCAGAACTACAGACTGATATTTTTAAAATTATTATTTATCTACTGTTACCAAGCAAACTGCAGCCCATTCTCTGAGGTTCACTGGACTCAAGCTGACTCAAGGGAGAATTTACTTTTTATCTCAATTGACTGTTTTATAACAACAATACAGAAAAGTGTTAGTATTCTGTAATAACAATTTTTTCCAGCAGGTCAGATTGTTTCCCCACAGTCTGCACCAACCATTGAAACCAAAAATGACGTCAGCCGAGAAAACAGCACTGTTGACTTTAGTAAGGTAAGGCTGTAACGTGAATCTTTGAATGGTAAGAGTTCAGCTTCGTTCTGGCAATAAAGCATGTTTCATTTCAGTGTAATAAATTAGAGCTGGCCGTTGTCTCATACTACATGCATTTTATGTAAATAAACGGAGGGGGATACATTTTACCATTTAAAACAAATGATCCTTTTTAACAAAAAAAAAATGGTTCATTTCATTCCATATCACTGTGAAGACATCATTAAACTTTAGAAGAGATGAAAGATATGTTTCAATATCTGAGCCGAAAGATCTTTGAAATGATGTGGTAGCATTCTCAAGCATTTCCCATCTCTGAAAATGAAACATGGGAACAATATTTATTTGTTTGTTTGTTTGTTTGTTTGTTTGTTTATTTATTTATTCGATTTATATGCCGCCCTTCTCCGGAGACTCAGGGCGACTTACAATGCGTTTAAGCAATAGTCTTCATACTTTTGTATATACCTGCTTAGAAGGGCTTTCGGGGTCCCCCTGTGCGGTGTTCTCTTTTATACAAAGTCAGCTTATTGCCCCCACAATCCGGGTCCTCATTTTACCTACCTCGAAAGGATGGAAGGCTGAGGCAACCTTGAGCCTGGTGACATTTGAACTCGCAGTAATTGCAGGCAGCTGGCAGCTAAGTGCTACTTAACAGCACTTGAGTCCACTGTACCACCAAGGCTCCTTTAAGGCTTAGTGCAGTAGAGTTTTGATTGATCGACTCATTCATCTTTTCCATATTGTCACTACAATATTAAGGTATAAAAATTGCTCTGTGTGATTTCAACCGTGAAGGAGCCAGTTAATTTCTGTTTGGCAAGAAAATCCTGGAAGTCCCTTAATAAAAGCTCTATACCAGAGGTGTCCAACCTTGGTAACTTTAAGACCTGTGGACTTCAAATCCCAGAATTCCTTAGCCACCCATGCTGGCTGGGGAATTAAAATCCACAAGCCTTAAAGTTCTCCAGGCAGAAGAAGAACATCTTGACTTCAAAACCTAAGGGACTGGTTTGGACAAAACTCAGCAGCACTTTTTCATGCGGCTGTTGACAAAAATAGGATTGCCAACATGATCACCAACCTCCAATGACAGATATGGCACAAGAAGAAGACTTAAAGTTGCCAAGGTTGGACACTCTTCTCTGTAGTAAATCTTAACATACTGAACTTCCTAAATATTTTGTTCATTGACAGCTGGTGACTATTAATAAACTATCAATCCATAACATAAAGCCCCTGCATTGCATACATGAGGACTTGACTCAATTTAGCCATTCCTAAGGAAAGCTGGAAAAGATTTTGCTTGAAATTCAGAAGAGCTATTTATCCGTATTTAAAAGCTTATTTATATATTATATATATATAATACTATAATATGTAATATGTAATATATATATTATAATATATTATATATAAGGGACGTGGTGGCTCAGTGGCTAAGATGCTGAGTTTGTCGATCGAAAGGTTGGCAGTTCAGCGGTTCAAATCCCTAGTGCCACGTAACAGGGTGAGCTCCCATTATTTGTCCCAGCTTCTGCCAACCTAGCAGTTTGAAAGCACATAAAAAATGCAAGTAGAAAAATAGGGACCACCTTTGGTGGGAAGGTAACAGCGTTCCATGAGTCTTGGAGACGTCTTTGGACAGCGCTGGCTATTCGGCTTTGAAACGGAGATGAGCATCGCCCCCTAGAGTTGGGAACAACTAGCACATATCTGCGAGGGAAACCTTTACCTTTACCTTTTAAAAGCTTATTTATAAGCTAAGGAAAGAGAACCATAATCTGACTTGCTAGAAAAGAAATGTTGTCACTAACTTGTGTGTCAATGCTTAATTTAGGATTTGCAGAACAGAGCCAAAGAACTATAACATCAAGGGAGATGCCAGCATGGCAACACACTTGATGAAAGTTTATTAAATTGTCCCTGAATATACTCACAGTACAGGGGGATCTGCCCCAATCAGATGAGCCCAAATGGTGAGGATGGTCTCTGGAATTTAAATCACAAAGGAGATGCTTTCATTGGCCACATCTTATAGCCTTGCAATCTCTCTTTCTCCTTCCATCCCAGAGTTGCTTAGGTTAGGCATCAGCAAAGGAAGGTTAGATATTAATGACGATTAAGTATCCAGCAGGTACTGGGCCCCTGCTATGACAAAAGAGGGAAATAATTATTTGACTGAGGTTAGAGCAAAAAGTTTTGTTATGTCACAATTTGCAAGAGTAAATAGGAAGAGCTAGCTTGTCTAAGCAGCCTCTCTCTTCCAGGTGTTAATTAAAAAATGCAAGGCAATAACAGGGCAATAAGTTCCATGTGCTTTTTCCTTTCTAATTTCTGCCAAGTTTTTACCCCTAAAGTCGGCTTTTCTTAAGTCTTTCTTAAAGTCGGGAGCAATTAGATCAGTCAGGAAGATGTGTCCCCCCCCCCACACACCCAGATTTCTTAACCCATAACTTACATACTTAGACTGTTCCCAGTAAAATATATCCCAAATATTTAGCTACAGCCAAACAATCATTTCTGTGTTTCATTTTCAGAGTATTTGTGGAGATAGCCTCCTGTTAAATTATAAAATTGAGAAAGAATCTTCTGCTGACTTAACATTCAGATTTATATTGGTTCTAATATATTCTGTGACATTTACCCTTTGGCAATATTAAAACCATTTTTAATCGTGTACAAAATCTGAGGTTTTGTGATCAAGTTGCGATACTTCATTGCTCGCTGTAAATTGTGACAAGCAGCATGGCTGTCCAAAAGAACCGAAGGGGAAAGCATGGATTTATTGGGGAAATTATATAACCAATATGTAGTTAAAAATTGCCTAAGGGGTGTTGTGTCACCAAATCATGGTTGTATTAGGCTTTGATTCGACAAATCTCTAGCCACGGTAGTTGGCCTCAGCTGAACCAAGTGGGGCAGGTGAGGATTAAAGAGGATATCTTTAACTGAGTTTCTCTTCTAAGGGAATTGATGCCAACAGTGACTTGACTTGTTGTTGAATGTGACATCCAGTCAGTGTGGCTGAGCCAGTTCTAGTTATGTGCTTGCTCCATCTGGTGCCAGGCAGAATATGAGAAGCAGCCTTTTGAACCAGCTGAAGTCTGTTAATTGTGCGTGCAGGGACTAGGAGACCAGCAAAAAGGGCATAACAGTAGTCTATTTGGAATGAAACAGAGAAATGAAAAAGGACACCTTCATCAGGAAGAAAGAGAGAGAGAGGTGAGGACTCACTCTGGCTATCTTTCTATGGTGATTGCAAGCAGCATCTCTTGCTAAATGTTAGTACCAGTTCAATACTGTGTTTTGTCAGTGCAGTTGGCAGAAATTCCAGACGTTCTAGAACAGCCTTCCTTGTTCTGGCTCTCCCTGGACCATGCATCTTCCTCCTAGAAGTGAACATGCTTCTTCCTGAGGAAGATAGGATGTAGTCCAACCTTTACGGAGGGTACCAGGATGGGGAAAGCTGCTCTAGATCATGTATTGAACATTTTAAACATCAATAGCCCTGCCATCCTTCATTTCATTTGAAGATTGTCCTCATAACCTTCAAATATACAAAGTATTTGTTTTTAAGAAATGGAAGATATAAATTTATTTCATACACACGGAAATCCAGAAAAACAGAATCATTTTCCCAGCAAAAACTACTTTTAATATTACCATAGCAGTACAATTCTGTATAGGAATTTCCATTGAATTCAGTGAAGCTTACTATCAGGTAAGTTGATACAGAACTATAGCCTAGAATAAACTCATTAAAATCAGATCCAAAGAGGAAGTGCCCTGAGAGGCATTGTGTTCATCTGTACTGTCAGCATAATAGAAGTACCCAAAACTATAGCTTTTTTTCCTCAACCTTGCCTGGTCCTGGAAGCTAAGCAGGTTCAGGCCTGGGTGATATTTGAGTGGCTCAGTGGCTAAGACGCTGAGCTTGTCGATTGGAAGGTCGGCAGTTCAGCAGTTCAAATCCCTAGTGCCACATAACGGGGTGAGTTCCTGTTACTTGTCCCAGCTTCTTCCAACCTAGCAGTTCGAAAGCATGTAAAAAATGTAAGTAGAAAAATAGGGACCAACTTTGGTGGGAAGGTAACAGTGTTCCGTGCACCTTTGGCGTTTAGTCATGCCGGTCACATGACCACAGAGACATCTTTGGATAGCCCTGGCTCTTTGACTTTGAAATGGAGATGAACACCGCCCCCTAGAGTCGGGAACAACTAGCACATCTGTGCGAGGGGAACCTTTACCTTTACTATCAGAAAACTCTATGGTGGTGGGCATCCCAGAAGAAGGAGGCAGTGAACGACTTCCATATTGTAGTCAAGGGAACTGCATGTGTGTGTCCATTAAATCACCAGGAGTTGAGGTAAACATAAATTGTACAGATTCATATTGCAAAATAGGAAACACTAATGGCTCTTTTCTGAATATAGTTGTCTTAGGTTGATTGGTGATGCATCAGAAATGGGCATCAGATTAAGAAAACCCACATTCAGATCTCACCTCAGCTGTGTAGTACGGCAGCTTACTCAAACTTGTTAGTGGGTATGCTCCTGTAGGTTTTCTAAACCCTGCTTTTTTGAGCTAGCCATAGAGCGAGTTCTCATACAAGGGGTATGAGATTTCAGCAATTTCAGTGATTATTTTCTGTGATATTGCACGCGAAGGTCAAAGTATTGTGGTACATTTTATAAGGTTTCATGATATAATAAGATTTGGGTTGATACTTTTTTTAAAGTGCATAGAGCTTTGTATAAGATTACACAGTGATGCTCAAGACCCCAAAAGTTTGTCAATCCCTGGCTGAGAGATGGTATTTTTAATAGAAGGGAACATATGTAGCTCAGGGTTAAACTATGGAATCCTTGGTGCTCTCTAAGTTTGGTTGTTCAGGGAAGACTAAATTCAGAGAGAACCAAGGTCTCCACATGGCATTTTGTGGGAAAAACCACAGTGGCCTAGTATACATAGAGTGCTAAATAAAACACAATATATCTTGTTAGGACTTAACCTTACCTATAAGAAACCAGAATCAGTGTTTCTTTTTCTCAGTCTAATTGACTTAAGCTGCTTTTTATGAAGAAAATATTAGGAGAGAGGAGAAGCAATGCTTAGAGTTGCCTCAACCGTCAGCGAGTTAAATTGCATTTTTTCATCGCTGCCATAATCAAAGAGGAGAAACGAAAAAAAAAAACCGGAGCGAGCAGTACAGTTTGAAACTTAGTGCTTGGCATTTGAGATATTGTCCTTCTCCCCCTTCCTCAATAGATAGGGTTACCCAGGTGATGAAGGGAGGGGGACATTCCTGTGATCTGAAGCAGTTGGCAGAAGAGTCTGATTTGGAAGATGGCCAATGGGCATTGAGATATTGTGAGGCAGAAGGGGAGGGGTTTGGTTTCGGAGAATCAGTTTTGGCTGCATATGAGTTTAGGTCGGATCGTAAATTCTTTAATAAATGAGAGATTCATCAAAGACGTTGTGTTTGAGAATGAAGTTTATTTGAGATTACGGCGAAACCTGACATCAACATCTTTGGAGGCCAGGAAGGAATGAAAGACAAACAGATTGCTGCCAACGACAAGCAAGTAAACTAAATGAATGAATAATGACCAGAGTCCTCTGGAATTCAGAAAAAAATAATGCAAATCTCCATAAAACGGTGTCTCGTGTGATATTATTCCTTTCAATTGGCAGAACAATTTTCGCAGCAGCCAAAGCTTAACTAATGGAAGATACTGTAAGAAGCATTATTTGGCATTCTATCTGCTTTTTCATGCTTCACCCCCCCCCCCCCCATTTGTGCTTGAAAAGCCACCCTACAGCCTGAGAATTAATGGACCCAAGGTTTCTCTCTCATCATTATGAACCTCTAGCCTGATCTGCAGGACTACATGACAACATGATCGTATCTCCAATTCATGGATTGTCAAGATCGAGGTCACTTGCTGGCCAATTATTTCTAGATGCGGTGAACAATGTATTGCAAATTAATTGATTTTTTTTAATATCAAAAACTGCCAGGGGACATTGCAGAGTGCCTTAAGTGACCTCTGCTGTTTCATTGGACAATCTATTTGATGGCAACAATTGATTAACCGAGTTGGAGTTATGCAGAATACTTGCTCTGTAAATTCCCAGCCCTTTGGATTTATTTGGCTTGAGCAGGTGCCCTAAGCCATGTTGATGATCAGCGGAAATGAGATTGGGGACGAGAGGAAGGGCAGTTTATCTGTGCACAAAAGCATCCCACTAAAAAATCTTGGCTTGGGCTTCCTCTTTGCTGCATTGTATGAGGGCTCAATTACGATCCTGCCATCAAAAGTAACTCAAATCCTTCCAAGCATGTGCATATGCTTTCTCCCATCTGTGAAGTAGTCCTCCCTTAAAAGAACTATTCCATTTCAAGCAATCAGTGATAATTCCTCGGTACCAGATAAATATGTAGATTTAAATTATTATTCCACAAGAAATATGTAAATAAGATGGCAAAGCAGCGAAAAAAAGAACTCTGGGCTTAATTTTTGGAGATGTTAAAAGTTTTGAAAATGATTTCATAACACAGACAACGCCATGGCGCTTAAATTCTGTCCATGTGCCAGAGCCATTTGCAAGAAAACAACTTTGTAAACACTATTGAAGACACACTGCACACTGCTACTGACAGATGGCTGCGAGATAGACATTAAAATGGTCACTTTAACAGTTTATATTGGATTTGGTCACTGTTTTTGTGTTTAGATTGGTAATGGGAAAGCAAATGGGAGAGAAACGCAGTAATTTGAAATTCTCAGAATATGAAGCTGTGATATCAATTTGAACATGTTGTTTTGTGAATTACTCTTCATAACATTTAGAAAGGTATTATGGGGAGAACACAAATAAAATATGTTTGTGAACACCAGACAGTTAACTGTTAACATAAAGTAAATGACACAAATCAAAGAGAGAAAAAAAAGAATGCTTTTCAATAATTTGATGAATAGAGTAGCAAGTCGGAACCATTTCCTCATGTGGATCTTTGCATTGTCAGTTTCAAAGATGACCCTAAAAGCTTGTTGGAAAGATTGTGCATGATCACAGATGGTGTTTCACCCTGAAATCTTGTGTGATATGGGGGAAAGGATGGTAAAATCTTGTGAGATTTTTGAAGCAAAAGCACCAAAATCTTGTCAGATTTGGCAATTTTCTGAGATCTGAGATTTAGCCCATTTAATGTTTTATTTGGTTACCTGCAATATCCTCAGTCATTTGGGGCTTGTGTTTTAGTTTAATAATTATTATTATTATAATTAATTATATAATTATAGTATAATTGCATATATGTTGCAATAATTTCTAATGATTTGAAAGAAATTGTAGTTTAAGCACATTAAACTAGGATTTTTTAAAAAAATGAACTTGTGGTTGTAGAACGTTGTAGAATGTTCATGATTGTGGACTATAATAAAACCACTGTATCAAGCTAGTACCCAGGCCGTATCATAACTATGCCTACAGAAAAGAAGGACCAGGAAGAGAGCGAGAGCTTTTGCTATAATCCTGTTAATTCCTTATTTTTGTATTTGCCTAAGCACAATACCTGTATTGACATTCACAGCATTAGCTGAACCTTTTTTTTAATTTTTCCTCAGTGGTATTATTTAGCGAATCTTTGGCACAGCAGGAATGTGAATGCAGTTAATAACAAATTGCTTTACTGTAAGGCTGCACTCTTTTTGCATTGTATAGAATTCCTCCTTACTTTCTCAAAAAGCTAACACAACCCCTTTCAACCCCAGCCCACATAGTAATGGAATTGCTTTTCTGGTTACTGTTCTTGCATTAAATAAGCTTTCTCCTTGGATTTTGGGGCAACAAGAAGTTCAGTGCAATTAGTAGGTAACTGTTCTACTATAATGCTGCTCTTTCTTTCCTTTTGTTTACAAATCCGTTTTCTCAGAAAGCTAATACAACCTTGATTCCAAAATAATGGTTTCTGGAGAGATAAAGATTAGAAGTCTTTCAACTGGTTGCTTACTATCTTTGCAAGTACCTTGGCCAATAGAATCTAATGAGAGATCCATTATGCTTAACACGAACAGTGTAACAATGCCTCAATAAAGCAGCGGAGGCCTCCTGTGGAATTTTTCCCAAACACTTATGCATCCTATTGAGGAAAACATTTTTTCTCAGAAGGAGGCATTGTAGGTAATGTAATGAAGAACATTTTGTTACAGTAACAGCAAACACAATTTAAAGTAGTGAAGTTTAACAAATGCAAGTATGATGTGCTGAACTTTTAACAGCCGTGTTGGTTTTGTGACAATGGAGCACCCAAGCAAGCTCGGTGTTGAGCCATTGGGTCCTAACAGGAGTGTTTCCCAACTTTGACAATTCCCTGAAGTGTGGACTTGAACTCCCAGAATTCCCCAGCCACATGTCATTGCTAAAAATTCTGTGGAGTGGAAATCCATGGAAGTTGTCTAGATTGGGAAACACTATTTTAATGCTTTATTCTATAAAAGGAAAACATCAAAGGATGTTTTATGTATAGCAGCAGCTGCCAGTCATGTTGCATTTTACAGTGGGCAGGAATCACTGTTGAGGTATAGACACAGTCATGATAATCATGGAACAATAATTGTGGTCCTGTGAGCAGTAGATGGGGAGACTGAGTGTATTTTTCTTGATTCTCATGGAAATGAATCATGAGGTTCTAGTGTGAACCACCTGGCTCACTTCATGGCAGAACTGCCACATTGAAGCACCTTCCAAACAGTGGTGGGTTGCTACCGGTTCACCCCGGATTGGGTGAACTGGTAGCAGCGGCAGGAGGCTCCACCCACCCACCCGGATGCATGCACAAGCAAATAGGTAGCAAACCAAGTTCAAACCCACTACTGCTTCCAAATAAAATGTGCTATTTTTCTTCCGCAATAATAAAACCATTGTCAATTTTGTAAAGCAAAACCACAATCTCATTTTCATTCATGAATTTACTTAAAATTTTAAATGGGAGTAAAAATTACTACTACTTTTGTCAGTAAGCATGAATGATTCCAATTTTTTTTTTTAAAAAATGGTCAGATCTTTGGTCCTATTGGAATGAATCATGCTTAACAAATTCATTAATTCATTGAAGATTATTTGGATCGGAATTCTTAATCTGCCTTTTCAAGAGTTGTAGAATCAGCAATCCTAAATAGACTTTGCACAATACCAGAAATATTAGCCTTTTATAAGGTATCAATATGACTAAGGTACCAATTGCAGACAGTAGATTATATTTAGAGCACAAATATGAGCATTAATTGTTCAATTAACTGCCAAGTCTTATAAACCCACAATTAAAGTTTTTATTGATTAATAACTTCAATTAATTTATCAGAGTTTGTACCTGCACTAATACATGTTTATGCTAACTTATCCTGTGGTTAATGATCCATGATGTATCAATGTGTCAGTGAAATTAAATGCCAGGAATCTTCACATCTGTTAGATTCTCTCATTCCCCCTCCCATCCTTCTTTTTCTTGTATGCCTTTTTTTCTAATGATCAGGTTGATCTGCATTTCATGAAAAAAATCCCTCCTGGAGCTGAAGCCTCAAACATTTTGGTTGGTGAGCTTGAATTCTTGGATCGTGCTGTAGTCGCTTTTGTTAGATTGTCTCCTGCTATGTTACTCTCAGGATTGGCAGAAGTTCCAATCCCATCAAGGTAATTTATAACCATTGCTAAGAAAGAAATGTAATTATTGCAGCTTGGTTTAAATCCTGCAGCTTACAGATAAAAAGAATAAGGGCCAGGCAGGGAATAAAGAAGACTGCTCTGAATAATATTAAGGGTTATACATTGCTACAGAGCACCATTTGTGAAGACCCCCTCACCACCCAAATTGGATAATATCATTGATGCTAGCTAGACTTACAAGATCTCTGACTAGGTTAACAAAACTCCTGATTTGTATAGCAAACAGCTGTAGCCAAAATGTGTTCCATCCATCCATGTGATAAAAAGTAATTGACAACCATCGTCATTGAGTACTGTATGATATATGCACAATTTTACTTTGAAGGTTAAGCTGTCTCAAACTTTATATAAGATTGCAGTTATTTAATGCCCTGCAATAAAGTCAGAAGAAGGTCTCAATTTCATAGGCTATCCTCTTTCTCTTTTTCCTTTTACAATTTTAAAAATTTAAATCCATATGTGAAAATTCTATGAGTGTTTGAATGAAAATTTCCATTTAAATTGGATAGAAAAATGGGTTTTGTATTGATGATTACCAGGAAATCTGTTTATAGAAAGCTGGGAGGGAAGTTCATGAGCCTAAATCAGTGGTTCCCAATGTGGCGCAATTTGATTTTTAATGGGGGCAATTGGAATCTTGTTTAAACCAAGTTAATGGCCTTTTAGGCTTCCTCCGAGTGAGTAGGAGTAACTTTTTGAATAGTAAGAATTATATGTGGTGGGTGGGGGGGGGGCATCAGGATTTTAGAGATGCTTAGGTGGGACGTGGCCAAAAAAAAAAAGGTTGGGAACCACTGGCCTAAATAGAACATAACAAGCATTAACTGTTCTAAAAAATGATAAGATACCTGCCCAAACAGAAATGATTCTCATTTTGTTTTGTGTAATATTATGTTTTGGTACAGTTACAGCTTAAATAAACAAAAAAAAAACATTTTTATTGTATACTTCTGTTTAGTTTTTAAAAATATATGAGCCCAAAACTTGCTAGGCGAGGATGTAATAATTCCAATTATGTCATCACCAAGGAAAGTGTTTATAATTTTCTTTTAAAATAACATATTCTTGGGGTTTTTATTTTTTTAAAAAAAATGGTATATCAATGTTTAAAAGAATTTTTTTCCAACTTGTAAAATACAAATTCAAGAGCAGTTAAAACAGAGACTAAGTAAGTTTCTTCTAACTTGTATTTGTTCAGATACCAGAACTATCTAAAATTAACTGAATATGTTTTATTTTTCATAGATTTTTATTTATTCTTCTGGGACCCTTAGGAAAAGGTCAACAGTATCATGAGATTGGCAGGTCAATTGGAACATTAATGACAGATGAGGTACTTATCCTTTCATAGGCGTTGATTAAACCCATTGAAAAGTTACCTATTTTAAAGTACTTTGTATGAAGATTTATTGTATCACCATATCCTTCTAAAATGCTTTAGATTAATAACTAGCAGTTTCTTAATTCAATATTTTGAATCACAGTGAACAGTAATGAAAATGAGCAGGAAAATATTTTTTATCATTTGTTGAGAAACAACTGTTTGGATTTTTTTCCCCTTAGAAATAAAATCTCATGGAGTTCCTTTTTTCTTTCATAGGTATTTCATGATGTTGCATATAAAGCTAAGGATCGCAATGACTTAGTCGCTGGAATTGATGAGTTTCTTGATCAAGTGACAGTTCTCCCTCCAGGAGAATGGGACCCAACAATTCGTATAGAACCTCCCAAAAATGTTCCTTCTCAGGTATTTATTTTTATTTATTTATCGTTTATATTTATATTCCTCATTTCTTCCAGTTGTGATACAATTACATAAGATATCATCAGTGCTCTACAATGTTTACCTCTCCTATAGATCTTTGGCATCTCAAACAGTTTTTCCCATGATTTTTCAGAGATATATTACCATTAACATGGCTCTATTCTATTCTATTCTATTCTATTCTATTCTATTCTATTCTATTCCATGCCTCGCCACTCCACTCCACCCCACTCCACCTCACCCCAGGCCACTCCACTCCGTTCCGTTCCGTTCCGTTCCATTCCATTCCATTCCATTCCATTCCATTCCATTCCATTCTATTCTATTCTATTCTATAGCTTGTATGAGTCAGTGAAAGTCTGAGTATCTTTGTCATTGTATTTTTTTAATTATTATAAATAAATTTTACCAAGTAGACATAGAAAGAGATTTTAGAAAGAGGTATGACAGTAGCACACAAATGTCCTTGTGCTGTAATAGTAAATCAGCAGGAATATGCTCTTTCTCTGCCTTCATTTGGACTTCATTGTACTTGAACAGTCTCAGCGATGGAACAGATATGGTGGACACAGCGTCCCACAAACCCACAGGAGAAAGATGGCTGAATATAGTCCTTTTTTCTTTTTTAGTTTTTACTGTCTAGTGCTGAAGCCTCACAGGATGTTATTAACTGATAAGGAAGCTCTTATTGTAGCACTTTTTCAGACGCTTCTCTCAGATTGTGCTTGGCATCTCCAGATGCTAGAAGTCCTGTTAAATAAGTTACTTTGGTGACTTTCATTTGTGAAAGATGCCTACTAAAAGAAGCCAGACGTGATATTTCTAACTTACCTTGACAGTTTCTTTTCAATCCACAATCTGGAATGGAAAACAAATTCAAAATAGACACATCCATTTTTTTTTCATTTAGGAGAAACGTAAAATTCCAGGTGTACCAAATGGAACTGCTGCTCATGGAGACCCAGAGCCACTTGGAGGACATTCGGGGCCAGAATTACAACGTACTGGAAAGTTAGTAGTAAGATACACTACCTCTCAGGTCTCAATTTTTTTTTTAAGAGCCGTAACCATTAGAGGAGAGCGCTGTGGCCCCCCTTGGCCGGGGCTCCTGGTGGCCGGCTGTTCGTGATGTTGCTTTCTCTATGTTTTTCTGTAGTTATGCTTGCATTTTGGTCTGTGACCGTAAATAAAGAAAGATATATATATATATATATATATATATATATATATATATATATATATATTTATTAGTAAGATAGTATTTTTACTTGATTCCATACATATGTAAATATCCATCCATGCACATACATACAAAGACATGTAAGGCTCTTTTTTAAAAATATGATCTAGCACCCACTTGAAGCTCAGTAGGTGTTATGATACGTGCATATAAATGATGGTTAAAATGAATAGGCTGTCCCATTTATTTGAAACAAATATTTACGTAAATATACTTCCTCTATTAAAATGGATTGGGTTCGCCTGCATATATATTTATACCTTGCAAACAATTACTTTTTTAAAAAAAAATTATTTATATGCCGCCCTTCTCCGGAGACTCAGGGTGGCTTACAATGCGTTAAGCAATAGCCTTCATACTTTTGTATATATTTTATACAAAGTCAGCTTATTGCCCCCACAACCGGGTCCTCATTTTTTTATTTTATTTTTTAAATTTATATTTATATTTATATGCTGCCCTTCTCTGGAGACTCAGGGCGGCTTACAATGCATTAAGCAATTTTACCCACCTTAGAAAGGATGGAAGGCTGAGTCGACCTTGAGCCTGGTGAGAATTGAACTCGCAGTAATTGCAGGCAGCTGGATGTTAAATGCTGCCTTAGTAGGAGGCATTAGCATATCATTTAACACATTAAAAATAGCCATGCAATAAATGGAGTCATGACAGTCTCTATGCTTTATATTTCTTTGTAAAGTGCAGGTGCAGCTGTTTCGTATGGCGAGCCCCATTCCATTTAATGAAGGAAGGAAGGTTAATTTTCTGTATTAAATGTATAATTTTACTTGCGTTGTTTCAAATATTGTTAGGTAGATTATACTGTAGCTGTCTTATGTTGTTAAGGAAAAAACAGTATAATTTTTTTAAAAAAATACTGACCTTTTCACTTTAGAAACTTGTTATAATTGTTCAAGCTTTGCTCAATTGCTAAAATACTGAAATTCAGTATGTGCATACATTTTTTAACAAGTTAAGAAAAAATCAGACCATAACTGTCATCCTGTGGATGCTTATTACTGGTAGGAAGTATACATAGGAATAGGGATAGTTAAGGCATTATATAATATTGTTATAACAGAAATTCCAATGATTAGGAGTTCATAGGAAATTGTTCATCTCAGTTAATGCTGAAAACTTGGTTGGGTGACCATTTTGGCTTTCTCTCAAGCAAAGCCATTGAACTTCCTACTTGTAACATCACTTCACTATATTCTCTTGTGGGCCGAGTAACAACTTTGAAGATCTCTCCATGCTATCTGGCTGTGTTTGCAGATGAACTGGAAGTCCTCTTGTCAGGATTTCTGCCAAAATGAAGTGGCCGCAGTTCTGCTTTCTCTAATATCTCAGTGGCAGTAACTTGTGGCAATAACCTGCCATCAAGGATATTTCAATACCTAATACTGATGTTAGAGAATCAGTTTGATATAGTGGTTAAAGCACCAGGCTCAGTGGTGGGCTGCTGCCGGTTTGGACCAGTTTGGGCGAACCGGTAGTTCCGAACAGCCTCTGGGCCCGCCCACCCACCCTGGCACTATCATGTCCTACAGTATATAATCGCCAGTTTTTCAATGCCATGCACATGCGTAGAAGGCGCATTGCACTCACATTTTCGGTTCCGGGTGAACTGGTTGTTAGAGTATGTGATGCCCACCTCTGACCAGGCTAGTAACGAGAAGATGGGGAGCTGGGGACTTCTTGCTTATTTCATACTTCATTTTAAAAGTGAATGCAAAGAGCACATTAAATTTTAATACAACTATAAGCTTTTGCTTAAAACAAAATAAAAATCACCATCACATTTTAGTAATATTTATTCTTTTTCATTCTCTTTAGGCTCTTTGGGGGCTTGGTTTTAGATATCAAGAGGAAAGTGCCATTCTTGTTGAGTGACTTCACCGATGCATTCAGCTTGCAGTGTCTAGCATCTTTTCTATTTCTCTATTGTGCTTGTATGTCTCCTGTTATCACATTTGGCGGTTTGCTGGGAGAAGCAACAGACGGTCGTATAGTATGTGTTGCAATTGGATTTTCAGCCTTACTGTATCTATTTGTCCCTATCCCTATCCCAATAAATAAAATGTTATGGGTGGCATTTTCTAAGGATCAGTTCCCAAGTCACAGCTCTAACTTTTCAATTCTGCTTTTTTAAAAATACACAGAGTGCAATAGAATCTCTGTTTGGCGCATCGATGACTGGAATAGCTTACTCATTGTTTGGTGGGCAGCCTCTTACCATATTGGGTAGCACAGGACCAGTTTTGGTGTTTGAAAAGATATTATTCAAATTTTGCAAGTAAGTGCTCCGTGTTCCTCTTTTTTGAGTTTCACCATTTCTGCTTTCCCTTGAACGAGCCTCTTAGAAAGACTCAAAAAAATTGTGCTAGGTCTTTTGATATATTTAACCTCATTTCTAACAGTCTGCTATTGATTGGTATTAGCACTGGAGTAGAGCCATGAGCCTTGCCATAGCTTGAGTGATCAGGGATGATGGGTACTATTTTTAAGTACCATCTTAAAAATTCCTGAGTGTCTTTGAGCTTCTATTTACAAAATAACATTAATAGTGGTTAATTTCAAGCCAAAATACTGCAGATCGGACAGAGGAGATAAAAAACAAGATGGCAGCATTCTTGAGCCATGGTGGTGCAGTGGTTAAAAATGCAGGATTGCAGGCTAACTCTGTTCACATTGCCAACAATTCAATTCTTTCAATCCTGGCTGGCTCAAGGTTGACTCAGCTTTCCATCCTTCCGAGGTCGGTAAAAGGAGGAGCCAGATTGTTGGGGGCAATCTGCTGACTCTGTAAACCACTTAGAGAGGGCAGTAAAGCACTTGAAGCAGTATATAAGTCTAAGTGCTATTGCTTATATAGCCTTATATAGCTTATATAGCCTTAAAATGTTATATTCCCTGGCCAATTTAAAGTGGCCGTAATTTGTCTACATTGTTAATTTATGCCCAAATTCTTCTATATTTGGGATTGTGTCTAATTAAGGATTTATTTTACTTTGTATATTTGGATATCATTGTTCTTTAAAATGGATCCCAAGTGTTTCTCCTGGGTGAGGTGAACCTGTGAAGTACAAGTCCTTGAATCACAACATAACATAGCATTGTATTTATGTATTTGTTGACTCACATACGTAGTGCCCCTCCTATTTGTAGAATATGTCAACAGTATAACACCTATCAAAATCTAAGATAAAACCAAATATAGGAACAAGACAATAAAATCCAGTAATAAAATCCTGGACTCTTCAAGAGCAGAATGGAAGCCTTTTTATTTTTTGAGATTTGCAAGGAATCTAGGAATTTGCCTTCAAGGCAAGACCACAGCTATAAACGAGAAAAATCAGCCTTGTTACTGAAATATGTTTTATGGCTTAGCATCGGCAAATGACAATAAGTAGTTATAGTCTTTGCTATGCTTTCCAAAAAAGCTGTTTTGAAGAATAATTGATTATCTAGAGACCAAATGGAATACCTAAGTCTATATCTTCTCATTTGACCGCCACAATAATATTTTTTTTTAAATCTATTAATAGGGATTACGGACTGTCTTACCTTTCTTTGAGAGCGAGCATTGGTTTATGGACTGCAATTCTGTGCATCATTCTCGTTGCGACTGATGCAAGTTCTTTGGTGTGCTATATTACTCGGTTTACGGAAGAAGCTTTTGCATCTCTTATCTGCATCATTTTCATTTATGAGGCCTTAGAAAAGCTCTATCATCTCAGAGAAACATATCCGATCAACATGCATAATAACTTGGAACTTCTAACACAATACTCGTAAGTAAGATTTTCTCCATTAATCCTTACTGATGTTATTTGCCAAAGGGAGAGTTTCTACTATGAGAATTAGGAAGGAAATGCCCAGTAGGAAGAGAAATTTGATATTTCTTGCTCAGGTTTGGCTCCCTGTTCATGAATCTCATGTCGATGAACTTGTCAAGATCACGAAGATCACATTGATACCTGTTGTTGGTCAGTATTTTAATTAGATTTTAAAATAAATGGGGTATAGAAGAAGGCTTTCTGTGATATGGACTTATTTCCCCTTTTGTTATTATCATACTTATTAATTTTGAAGTTGCATTATATACTGTTTCTTCTGTTCATATAATAAAGGAAATCGTTACAAATTCAAAGAAAAGGTAATCTGATGTTTTCCAAAAAGAAAATGTATTTCATGAATGTTAGCTTTAAAGCAGTAACTAATAGATATGGTAGGATGGGGCTGGTTTTATTTTTGTTAGAGAAATGTCTGTGTTCTCCTTTTTAGATAAGAGCTACTGCAGCGCCTCTTGATAGGAATAGTATAAGCCACAAATGTTTAGCAACTCAGATATTCTGCAACATAAACACTTCAGCAAAACCATTCTGAATCATATAAAATGTTCACCTAATCCTAAAATTAATTATACTTAGCTCACTTTGAGTTAAATGAAATAACCAACTCATTTGGTATAACTAAGTTTATGCTAGCTCAGTCTTTATCTTAGTCCTAATGCTAAAAATCTGACTAGTTTATGGTTAAACTATGTGGTTGCATGGGTTTCCTCTGAAAATAATCTGGACGCTGCAGTTAATGTCAGGGTTCCAAGTAACACTCCCAATGAAAGAAGACTCTGAAGCTAGAAATTCCTCAAAGTTCCACATTGGCACATCTGGGAAAACCTGAATCTGAAAGCTTCCAGGTTTTCCCCACCCAAAAGAAAGTCCAAGTCCAAACCCCTGCCCCAGCACCCACATGTCCATCACATGGTCCAATCAATGCACTGTCCCAACTGGAGATGCCTTCCAGTCACACCACTCCAAGTGCAGGGCAGGATGTCCTTGACTCTCAGAGAAAAGAATGTTATTATGGCTAGATATCTCTCCAACTCCATACAATCCCCCCTCCTAGTTTCCCACAGCACTAAATGTGGCAGCCCTGAAGATCCAAAGTAAAAGATGGCTTCCAGGACTGACAGTTAGTGTACAATACTGTGAAGTACTGCCTGAATAACTTTTAGATACCATATAGCAACAGCCCCCAACCTTTTGGGCACCAGGGATCAATTCCATGGAGAGATGTTTTTCTGTGAACCAGAGATGCGCTGCCTGCATCCCATGAATGGAGCGCTGCTTGTTTGTGCAGCCCATTTCTGGTATACCTCAGACGGGTGCTGCTCCATGGACCAGGGGTTGGGAATCTGCTGTATAGGAACTGTCCTGGTTGCCCATATGTATGCTAATGATTGGGTTTTTAAGATTTTAGAAGTGACATTTCAGAGGCCCTTGATACTTGAAAGAGGGCCTTCCCCAATGCACACATCAAGATATTTAGGACAGGGCACCCTCAGCATCCTAGTGAGGAAAGGGGCATCATGAGAGAATGCTCGAGGGGCCTTCTTTGTCATGGTTTCTATCAGCCCAACTAGGTAGACCAGGCTAAGAAAGTAACTCCTTAGGAAGGCTAAAGCTACTATTATTAAGATTGGTTGTAATAATATCGCCTTACAGGTCTAATTGTGCTGTATCCCCTTCCTTTTTTTATACTCTTGTGGATTAACAAGGTGTCTTTTGAACCATTTGAGAGAGCTATTTTCTGGGCTTAATATATGGTTTTCCCCTTGTCATCTTGGTAACAGCGCTCACTTATTTCTGTCAAGGTCATTGTCCTCTCTACAGCTTTGGACTGTTGGGAACAGCTACTGTTTCTCCAACTATAAGATTGCTTTGGATTTGATGCTAAGGAAAGGCTGGCTTTTTACTTTTGTACTAGAAATTCACAACTGCAGCCCACTATATTGTATTTTATGTTATATATGTTGGTGGCATATCAAGGTGTAATTGTAATTATCTGTGAGGGAAAAAAGTCAAGTGTGCTACCATTTAAAACAACTTGCATTCAGATGCAACTGGTAGAGAATGAAAATGTTCATACTGTCAGAATCCCATTGAATTGGAATGAATGGCGGAAGGGAGCTGACCCATAAAACATAGCAAAGGTAGAAAGTTATTGAACTACAGCTCCCATAGTTCCTTCATATTGACTGTGCTGGATAAACTTGATAGAAATTGAAATTCAAAGCACCTACTGGATGCTAGATTACCGATTCCACTTTGGTGAAAGAGAAGATGCAAAAATGAACAAATGACAATGGGATTAGTGAGGAAGCAGCAAGATGATGGACAGGATCCAGTGGCTGGTTTGCTAATATGTTTATCTACAATTTTGTAGTGAAGTTTGCCTGTGTTCTGAAAGCTGTGCACTCCTTTGTTTTTCATGTAGATAACTTATACTGAAATTCTTTCTAGAATGGTTAATTATATTTCTAAAGAAATCAACATAGGTATCTTCATGGCAATTGTAACTGATGCATGAGTCTGCGTATGAGTTGGTACAGTAATACATTCTAAAAGACCTTTTCAGTTTCTAAATCTATATCAGTCTCTCACTTGTCAGAAATAGCAAATGAAATCCTCTGTGATTTTTTTTTTGCTAGCCATTATCATTCATAAAGTAAATATACACACCTGCTCATTTTGTCTTTTTCCAGTTCTTTAGCTCAATACATATTTAAAAGCTCTTTCACATTACAAATAACTTCCAACCTCCTCCAACTCCACTATCTATGGACTTCGTCATTGGCCAAACGTATCACTTTATTGACGGATAGCTGTTGGAGAATATAAAGGCATCATATGTTTTCCAAAGCTGAATAGCTAACCATATGGATGCATTTTTCTGAGTACTTACTGAAAGTCAATCCAATGAATGTCAATACATTTTATTTCTCAGTGGACATGTATAGAAAATAGATATATTTATATAGAGATTCTTGTGGGAAAATTGATTAAAGAGTATATACTGAGTTTATAGCTGTAACAGTCCTTTGGCTTGTATGAATAGTTATGTAAAATCTGACCTTAGTACAAGAATGCCTTGTGTGTGTGTGTCTGTGTGTGTCTGTGTCTGTGTGTATCTCTGTGTGATACTTTATAAAGGGGATTTAAATAGGTCTTCCTTGAATGTTGAATGATACCTTTACACTTACCTCATAATGGATTCCACTGTAGATACTTACTTATCCACAAATGAATCTATAAGTGGAATTTATATGCCACATTTTCTTACTATTATTAAGGGTTTTTTAGATTGCAGTATTATAACCGTCTATCACAGGGTAGGTGGCCTTTTTGTAACCACACACACATTTTTTTAGTGTCTAATGGCCACAGCAGTAAGGTTGGCAGGCTTGTGGACAACTGACGTTTTGTTATTCACAGTTTCATGATCCATAGTGCAAAATACAAAAACATTTGGACCTCTCAACTTGACCAGGGTAAAGCAATAGATGCAATCTACATAGATTTCTGCAAAGCCTTTGATTCAGTGGTACATGACAAACTTCTGTTAAAACTAGGTTCTTATGGCATTTCTGGATCTTTGCACAAGTGGATAGCTACTTTCCTATCAAACAGGCATAAAATAGTTAAAATTGGAAACGCTATATCAAACCCTGCACCAGTTAACAAGTGGTGTTCCCCAAGGCAGCGTCCTAGGACCAACATTCTTTCTGCTTTATATTAACGACCTTTGTGATCGTGAACTATTTAACATCACAGACAATTCTACTACCCTACAAAACGACCTAGATTATGTATCTGAATTGTCAAGCAATTGGCAACTCCAAATCTCTGCTTAGAAATGTTCAGTCCTGCACATTGGCAATAAAAATCAGAACATCAAATACAAGCCTGGTGGAAACAATCTAAAAGATGACCCACACTCTGTCAAGGACCTAGAAGTACTCATTTCAAAAGATCTAAGCCCCAGAGCTCACTGCTCTGCTAAACGTTGCTAAAAAGGCAGTAAGGCCATAAGAGTTGTCAACCTTATTTTACAAAGTTTTCTCTCGGGTAACGCTATACTTCTAACTAGGGCGTACAAAACCTTTGCCAGACCTATCTTTGAATACTGCTCACCTGCCTGGAACCCACGCTGTATTTCGGACATTAATACATTAGAGAGGTTCCAAAGGTATTATACAAGAAGAGTACTCAACTCCTCTGCTCGCAATAAAATTCCTTACACCACCAGGCTTGAAATTTTAGGCCTGGATAACCTTGAACTACGCCGTCTACGTTCTGACCGAAGCTTAGTACACAAGATTATTTACCATAACGTCCTACCTGTTAATGAGTACTTTAACTTCAACCACAATAACACAAGGGCTATCAATAGATACAAACTAAATGTAATCCGCTCTAAACTTGATTGCAGAAAATACGACTTCAGCAATAGAGTAGTAAATGTCTGGAACACTCTACCTGATCCTGTTGTTAGTCTCTCTAACCCCCATACCTTTTACCTTAAACTGTCTACCGTGGATGTTACACGTTTCTTAAGCGGTCCCTTAGGGGGCGTGCATAAGCGCACCAGCGTGCCTACCATCCCTGTCCTACTGTCCCCATTTATATGTAATCATTTTATGTATTTCTGACTATGTTTTGCTTATTTATACCCATTTATTAGTGCCATTTTTTTCATGTGTCCATGTCTATGTCTGTACTGATACTTGTTTCCTTTTCCTTGTTGACAAACAAACAAACAATTAATTAATTAATTAAATAGTTTTATACTGGAATGGAATCCTTGAGAACAGCAATGGTTGCTTATATTCACATTGAAGTGTTGGATATCCACCTTTGCTGAGAAGCCCGACCCCTTCTTTGCTCTGTGTCCTCTGTACAGTGCTCTGTAAGCGCTGATAGCGTCTAAGTGGAAAAAAATGAAAACAAGTGTTCCCAATAAAATGTGAATGTTTATCTCTTTCATGTGTTACCCCGTGAGGTAGTTCAGAAAACAAGCCCAACCTTATTGTAAGGTTACATTAACAGAATCTTGCGAGACTGAATGCATTTCTCCTCTTTCCTTTTTCTAGGGTGGTGCCCTTCTGAAACATTTCCCACACTATCCCCCCTTCTACAGGCTGAGACATCTTTGCGTGCCAGTTGTCCAGCCTGCAGCTCTTCTTCCTGTGTCCCAGAGTCATCCCCACTTGCCATTACTTCATCAGAATCAATTTTCCCTAGATAATATTCAAAAATTGATTCACTAATTTTATCTTTACTTTGGCAGTTCCGTTCTGTACTTCAAAAAGGGATGAATGGATGTTTTCTAACAAAAAAGAAAAACCATTTTTTACCAGACGTCCCTTGATTATTAACAGATTATACTGAATAATTTCAAAGAGCTTTGGCATGACGGTATGCATATGACAATCTGTCCATGGCATACATTTAAGAATTGGGAGCATAATATCCCACTGTGAAAGTTGCTTAAGGTGCCAAGTTCATGTCATTCTGATGAATAACTGAGCTAGATTCTTTTAGTTAAAGGATGCTGCTATTACTTATTTGTTTGTTTGTTTGCGTGCTTGCTCTAATTTTGAGGTTAGGTCATATTATATTTAAAACCTGTAAGCCCCAACTATCTTTGAATCCTAAGTACGAATGAGGGGATTTAGCAAAGGTGTCTGTGAGTTGGCCTCATAACCATCTGCCCTCTATGTGTAGGCTACATTGTGAGAATTCAGCCTCTCAGGCACCAGGTACTGAGTCTTCAGGAGTCTGGTACATACTCACATTTGACTAAGCATCTAATGTTTACTAAGCATGAGTGAAAAGAGAACATGAATGTGTTCTTTTATCTGATGGGGAATTTTGGTCAATGGTGCCTGATTGGACAGAGGAGTCTAATAAGCACACATCTGTATCTGCATATGGCTGCTTCCCTAATGAAGCCAAATGCACAATCTCAAAAACATGGTCAGCAGGCACACTGATGCGGGAGGGATCTGGATTCCATCCATCATGATTCGGCTAACACTTCATACACTCATTGGACAACCTTATACTTTGCAGTCATCAAGAGACATGAAGCATTGCATAATGATTGTAATTAAGATAAATTACACTCAATTTAACCAACTGTGTGTCCTTACTATGGGATGTTAGGTGCTAACAAATGACAATGAAGAGAATGTTTCCTCCCTCCCTCCCTCCCTCCCTCCTTCCTTCCTTCCTTCCTTCCTTCCTTCCTTCCTTCCTTCCTTCCTTCCTTCCTATAGTAGTTGCTTTTCAAGCAGGTCTGTAAACATTGATGCAGAGAAAGTCTCCATGAAATCTCTGTTGCAGAACTGATAAAAGCCATTTTTTTTAAGCGAAGGAAAGAGAGGCCAACAGTGAGCATCTCCCATATATTGCAGCAATGAGGTACTGAAATCTTATGGACAGCAGCTCATATTTCAACTTTTTACCCATGTACATTGATAGAGGATTCAATCTCCAAGTGCTACTCCTTTTGTCAGACAATGTGTATGTTCACACATATGAATACACATATGTACCGATACTCTTCGGGGGTGTGTGTGTGTGTGTGGGGTGGGAATTCAGAATGACAGGGCATTCCTGAGGTTGCTCAGCGGGTGTGGAATGCTGGTGATTGATAGAGGAGGAGATAAAATGGAATCCCTGATACTCTGTGAAGTTGATTGGTTGCTTTTAGACTGATGATGTTACCTAGTCTGGCAATGAAACACCTGCAAGCAAACAACCAAGCTTAAAGAGCAGCAAGGACTCCATAGTTCCATCCTGAGTTACAGATATGCTCTTCTGTTGGGAGCAGACGTATTTGGAAAACCTACACAGGTGGACACCTCTCTTAATCAACTGCCTCTATTTTTAGTTTCAACTATCCAAAGCAAAAAAATTATTTCTAGATCTGAAGATAACATTTCAATATGTGTATCTCTCCACCCCCTTCTATCTATCTATCTATCTATCTATCTATCTATCTATCTATCTATCTATCTATCTATCTATCTGTCATCTACCTACCCATTTATATTCTATGTCAAAGTTTGGGATAGAAAAGCTCATTGTCTGCTTTAGGTGGTTGCTTTCTGAGAAGCATTTGTCTCTTGATTTTACTTTTTTTTTTTTGAAACAATGTACAGAATAAACTTCCTCCTTGGACTCGCGGTTGCTTTAGAGTAGCATGTAGGTATCCAAGCTTTTTTAACGCTTGGATACCTACATGGCATCTTCTGTAGTTCTTTCATTTGGCTTCATAATTCATTTTTGACAGCAGCTGGGAAGCAGAAAAAGTATATTGCCGTATGACAAGGTGGATTATTCTTGCGTGTCCAGACGTTTTGATAAAATTAGTCCAAATCTCTTTTGCACTACTATTTGTTTCCCATAGTAGGGGGCAAATTATTATTTTTTTATTTTCTACAGTCCCAAAGGTGCTTTTTCAAAAGGCAACTGTACTTCGTTTCCACAGTACACTTATATCATTCCAAATTAAATGGCAAAAATAAAATCTCTGTTTTGTTCCTGAAACATGATAAAAAACTTCGATGCGGCTTGAAGTTGCAGACAGAATGACCACACTGTATGATCTTTTTTGTTTTCCAGCTGAGTCCCTTATTTTATAATCCTTTTTCCTGTTTATCCCTAACCTTTTCATTTAGTTTCGCCACAAATCCTCGGATGACAATCATGAAGATTGATATTAGCAACCCCATTAATAACCGAACAGAGGCTTTTTATGCCCAGGTTCAATCCCCAGTTGGTATTAAAAAATAAAATAAGGATTAATATTCTGAGAGAAAGGTTTCTCTGCTTCAGATAATCTGCTGAAAGCCAGAAGGAACAACGTAGGACTGGGGAGGATTAATGTTCTATTTTATCTAAAACGAATTATGGCTTAATAGGGGAGGAGCCAAGTTCTAGGGCTGGTGGGCAACTTGAAATGTTGAGAACATGTGGCACTCCTGAAGATTACAGGTAGTCCTCAATTTAAAAACCATTCATTTAGTGACCATTCAAAGTTACACAGCACCGAAAAAAGTAACGCACAATCTTCTTTCATACTTATGACCATGGCAGCACTGCTGTGGTTCCATGATCAAATTTCAGATGTTTATATGTATATATGATGGTTTCAATGTCCCGGGGTCATGTGATCACCTTTTGCGATCATCTGACGAGCAGAGTCAATAGGGAAGCCAGATTATTGGCTGATGTGTTACTAATTTAACAACTGCTGTGGTTCACCTAACAACTCCCAACACTCCCATGTTACACCTCTCCTGCGCAACTTGCATTGGTTGCCAGTTGCCCTCTGGGTGAGATTCAAGGTGCTGGTGATCACCTATAAAGCCCTACATGGCTTAGGACCGGGATACTTGGCGGACCATCTGCAGCCAGCAACAGCTTCCCATCACCCGGTGCGCTCTCACAGGGAGGGCCTATTCAGGGTGCCATTGTCCAGACAGTGTCAGCTGGTGACCCCCAGGGAGAGAGCTTTCTCTGTAGGCACACCCACCCTTTGGAATCAACTCCCTCTGGAGCTCCGGGTGGCCCTCAATCTTCGCTCTTTCCGCTGTGGGCTGAAAACGTGGCTATTTCATCTAGCCGCCCTAGACTGAGGGGGCTTTTAATAGAACTTAATGGGGTTTTATTGGATTTTTTGTCAATTTTATTATGGACTTTGTTTTTAACGGTCTGTTTGTTTTGTTTATTGTTGTGAGCCGCCCTGAATCCTGTGGAGATAAGGCGACATATAAGTCCAATTAAATAAAAAAACTGTGACAAGAAAGATTGCAAAATGGAGCATAACTTACTTCTTTAGCAATAGAAATTCTAGGCTCAATTGTGGCCATAAGGATGACCTGTATCTGATGAGCCCAATAAAGGAGAATATTTGGAGCTCAGGGTTGAAATGAGGGGTCCTTGGTGCTCTCTGAGCTTGATTGTTTTCTTAAAGTAATGTTTTATTACTCAGACTAGGTAACATCATCAGTACTTCTCAAATCAGTAGTTTGGGTAATGAAACGTCTGCAAAAAAACAACAACCAAGCTCAGAGAGCACCTCACATCTACTGAGAGTTGTCTATTTACAAAACAGATGTTCTGTTGGGTTGAACACCTGTTTATCGGAATGCTACATATCCTACCCTCTAGCATAGTCTGTTGTCCACAGCAAATCACAATGATGCCAAAATGATGATATGCACACCATTATGCAAATATTACCATTACATACTGAAATCTCACCATCTGACACAGATACTTAAGTCAGGACATTTGTGTAATGACACTGAACACATACCATCATGTGCTCTCCTCAATAGACATCTTTGTTTCTCTTTATATAGTCTGGTTCCTGCTTATTTTTATCCAGTTTCTGCCCAGTTTGGTCAATTTCAACCAAGTTCTGGGTCGAAGTGTCGATTATTCTAGAAAAGAAAGGTTTTCTCAGAAATAAAGATTTCCTTTTCTCCAAGACCAAGTTACCTTTTATTCCAACAGTTTTAATCAGAAAAGTCAAGGGAAAGAAGCACCAAAGGAATTTTTAAAGCACAGTGGTGATTCTGTATGCCATATTGGGCACATCAGGCTTAGTATGATGTTTGAATCCAGCTAGTGATTTCAAAACTACTGTTTATGAACAAGCATAGTTTGTTTGATTTGTGCACCATAGCAAATTATATTTAATAATTGATTCCAGTCTTACAGCTATGTTGAGGAAGATGAGACAGAGTGAATTACTTGGGTATTACTCGGAGGCTTATTATGGCTGATGGTGCTGTTTTGAATGTGCTTTAGTTTCAGTCATTTCATTTAAAATATCAGCCAAGAACATTTCACATTATGGGAACACAAAGAGTCAGAAGCATCCTTCCCCTGCACAGGAAGGGCAATTTTTATTTGGATTAAATGGCCTTGAAGTTAGCCATATCCCAAGCCATAAAGGGTTTTATGGGTCTTCACCAACATTTTGCATTGAGCATAGAAATCAATTGGTAACCAAATACATGTAGGTGAGTTCATTTAATGAATCAGGAAATACATCTAACCAAAAGTTTAAGCATCTGAAATTTCAGGGGTCATTCAATCATGCAGTCAATGGCTAGAAAATATTTTCAATCTCCAATACCAATACCCGCATTATACTTATGCTTATGTTTCATGTGTGCTTTGGAGTAATTGGTAGTTCATGGAGTAATTGGTAGTTCATAGGCATACACAATGACTTCCACAGTTTTCTTCAATAGATGAAACAAACCAAAGAATTAGGTGAAAGATGATTGAGAAGGAGTCCCCACAATTATTTTTTTTTACAGTTCTACTGACTGATGTGACAGACACTATTCCTTGGATAATAGTACTATCCAATATTATCCACTTAGAATGCTGGTTTAGTCCTGGAATGCAATCCACCTACAGATTTACTTTTGGTGATAAACTTGAAAGATATGGATTTATGCACTATTGCTAGGAGGTTATGTTTGTACAATTGGAGCCTTACCAGCTGATTCATAAATCTGTGAATAGATATTGCAAAACTTCCAGTCTGCTGTAATGGAAGCAAAGTAAATTATTACTAAATCCAACATCCAATTAATTTTACTATGGGAAACTGATAAAAAGATACAGGAACAGAAAGTTTTCCAGCTATTATTTCTTTGCACCCTTTTCTTGAGAATAATTCAAACTGAATGATTGCAATTATTGTAATGATATCAAGAATTTCAGTGATACGAAGCTAGAATTCCAACATAATCGCAATGCAGAGAACTGTTAGTGAATGAAGAAGGGATATGTATTGGTGTGAATGTGGACCATAATTTTAACAAAAATGATCCACAAACAGAGTTATATATTCTCTCCTGTTTTTCAGAGAACCTTTTCAATGCCGCAGTCCTTCTCAATTTACACTGTAGCGAAGTGTATTTCTGAACAGAATAAAATTTTGTTCTTCTGAGAACCTAATAGAAACAAAAGTTCCTTCAAAGTGGAGCAATGGCTGAAAATTGAATTGAATTGAATACTTTATTTGGCCAAGTGTGACTGGACACACAAGAAATCTGTCTCCGGTGCAGAAGCTCTGAGTGTACATGCAGCACAACAGAATAATGATCCTCATCCTCATCATCATAATACCAATAAGAGGGGGGCAGTAGGAAAGATAATAATAAGGATAAATAAAAGATAAGTAATAAAAACAAATGGGATGAGGCAGAGATTGCGTTATAGAGGACTTTTACAAATGAATCACAAGGCCGCTTTTGGAATATACTATGAAAACAAGCACCCTATGTAACATTTAAGGAAAGTCAATACAGGAGCAATTCAATTCTATTGCTGCATTGCTGGGACTGGAAAATTATGCCTGGTATCATTCAGGGCTGTTTAACCAACTTTAATTTATATGTGATTGCCCCAGACAATTTACAAAATGATGGTGAATTAAATTATTCATTTCTAATTGAGATAACATCAACCATCAATTTATTTTTCAGATGCAGCTGTGTGGAACCAGATAACCCAAGCAATACTACTTTACAATATTGGCAGTCAAAGAACATGTCCTCATTTGCGATACCTTGGACAAATCTTACTGTGACTGTAAGTATGCCACCAAATCATATCGTGAATTCAATCAAGGTGTACCTATGGAATATACCTGGGCAGTATACAGAGGCTAATGGCAAGCTGTTCTCCCCAGTCTGCAAACTACTTACAGTATTGAAACCTTATTCATTCATTCAATATAGATCCCTCCTTGTTATTCAACTGAGTATCCAAGATGATTAGCAAAAAAATAAAACATAAAGGGCATAAAAAGGTCTCAAAACATGAATTACGATTTATGCTAAAAACTAGTTAACATATCAAATCCTGGAAAATGAAATGTGCCTTTTAAAAATGTTCACTCTGAAGGGAAGGAGGAGAAGGCGCCAGATATACAAGCAGTTCTGAGGACAGATAATAGGGAACTACTCTAAGAAATGTGGCTTTGTGTATTTCACTGGACTCCCTGAAAAAAAACAGATTCTGATCTCAGAAAAGAACTTTCATCAAATTTTTGAAACGGGAGGGAGGGGGAGAGGAGTTCCTTTTGAGATCTGCCCTTGGCTCCACATTTCATTCCGTTTAGAAAAATCCCTTGTTATCCATATAGCATTTTCAGTAGGCCATAAGGTAGCAGAGAAGTCATAAACACAAACTCTTTTTTACCAGCATGTTGAATGTGAATCAATATGATGGGTTTTTTTTTTTTATTATGGTCGATAACCAGGAAACCTGCTAAGACTGATAGCACAAGAATAAAAACAAAAGCAAGCAAGAAGGGAAGAAAGCAGAAAATAAACTGACCCTGCTTTCTGTATAGTAAAGGTAAAGGTAAAGGTTCCCCTCGCACATATGTGCTAGTCGTTCCCAACTCTAGGGGGCGGTGCTTATCTCCGTTTCAAAGCCGAAGAGCCAGTGCTGTCCGAAGACATCTTCGTGATCATGTGGCCAACATGACTAAATGCCAGAGGTGCACGGAACGCTGTTACTTTCCCACCAAAGCTGGTCCCTATTTTTCTACTTGCATTTTTTACATGCTTTCTAACTGCTAGGTTGGCAGAAGCTGGGACAAGTAATGGGAGCTCACCCCGTTACGCGGCACTAGGGATTCAAAAGAGAAGCCAGACAAAACACTGCTTGTCATTCTGGCTAGACAGTAAATAGTAAGGATAACATTAATCTTAGTGGCCTGAGAATTTTACTAAGAGTGGAGTTGTAAAATGTATGTGAATATCCTTAGAAAAGCAAAAAAATAAAATGAAAGGAGCCCCAGCATAAGTGATATCACTTCACAAGGACAAAAACAAACTATGTACAGAATTTTCTTAAATATTCTTTCCAATGCATCTCTGATGATGAACTATGATCATCAGTAGCTTCTACTAAAATTGAGTTAAGGATCTTTCTAACATCTGAATGACTTGGCTTCCTAAAAATACATGTCTTGGAAGACAAGACTGGTCTGATTGCCTTCCGATGTGCATAATTCTCTGATTTAATCCTAGCTTAACATAATCAAAGCTCATTGTTAATAAATGATCTGCCTTGTGACAAACTTGCCTATAATATGAGTGCAGATCATGCTAAAGAAGAATTACCTTGATAATGAACCCAGTGTAAAGGTGTACTGTTATTGTTATTTATTTATTATTATATCTATGTCACCATCGTGGTAACACTGGCTTGTCAGCGCAGAACTTCCAAATATTGGAAAATATTTCTAAGAAATTTCAACTGCTCAGATTCCACTGGTGCAGAATTGTGATACAACCTAATTTGTGTATCATATAAGAACCAGCTTGAGCTTAATCTAAGAATAGTGTGAGTCGTATGTGAGGCCTCACAAGAATATTATAAAGACTGCATGGTTGCAGCAAAAATATTTGTGCTTTAGGATATTTTATGAAACTGTGTGTCATATTATGTTGTTATTCAATATTCTTTTGGTTGCAAAGAGCCACACTAAATATGTGGGATGAGGACATTGTTAAGGGCAGCAATTGGAGGATCTTGTCTTAAACCTGTATGGATGACCTGGGTTGCTTTTCCCTAGTGGTGAAATCCAATTTTTTTTACTACTGGTTCTGTGGGCATGGCTTGGTGGGTGTGGTATGGCTTGGTGGGTGTGGCAGGGGAAGGATACTGCAAAATCCCCATTCCCACCCCACTCCTGGGGGAAGGATATTGCAAAATCCCCATTCTCACCCCACTCCTGGGGGAAGGATATCTCCATTCCCACCCCACTCTGGTGCCAGCCAGAGGTGGTATTTGCCGATTCTCCGAACTGCTCAAAATTTCCCCTACCGGTTCTCCAGAATCTGTTAGAACTTGCTGGATTTCACCCCTGCTTCCGCCCCACCATTGAAATTTTTGGGCTAGGAAGGACTAAGCAACTCTGGATGACACAAAAAGAGTCTTTTAAGGGGATACATACATGCAACCCTGGGATTATTAGTTTCGAAACATATTTTTATATGAATACAATCATTCAGCCTGAATCCAAGGTTAAAATACTCTTTTGTGATTGAAAAATGCCAAGCTTGCAGGAGAAGCTAAAACAAATGGAAACAAAGGGACAATTTTTTTTTAAAAAAAAACTTTTTAAAATACAAATCTGGCGTTCTCAGTGCTGTAGTTTTTTAAAACTGCAGGCTGGGTTATGCAAATACTACCGCATCACATTTGTTTAGCGTCTGTGAACCTGAAGGAAGGTTTTGAGTCATACATTTCCTCCTTCTCTGTTTTCTTTCATTATATTTAAACAATCAGAAGTGGTATCATTTTAATTGTTTCCTGGGTACTATATAAAGATATCCTTTGTCAAATAATCTAGACCTTATTTATTTGTGAATAACCCAATAGCTTTTTAAAAACAACATGGCAAACTAGTAATTGGGAAAGTGACGGAGTCTTCTTGTTAGCTATTTATGAGAAGATGACAGAAAGGAGTAATAGTAAAGCTGACAATAGTAACGGCTAGGTTTATGATGCATTGATAAGTACTAACCCTGATTCAGTTTTGTAAAGACAAATCCTCCTTGAAAACCAGTTTTCCTGGCTACATGGCTCCTTAGGCTACTTTACAATAGGCATGTCCAACCCACATGCCTCCAGGTAGCCCTGGATAGCTAGCACTGAGGGTCCACAACATGGAAAACTTTTAACATTATTATGTGATCTATATATATTATATGCGGTCCAAGACAATTCCTCTTCACTCAATGCAGCCAAGGCAAGCTAAAAGATTGGACCCCCATGCTTTAGAACATATGGCAAGGAATCCTAAGGCATTCACATCCATGAGTCCATTTGCAGAAAAAACCCCTCCACTTTCAAAATGTTCTCTCCTCCACTCCGTTCCGTGTTTAAGAGGGGAAAACATAGTCTAGGCAAATTCCCAATAATCTGTCAGTTCAGCCATATAGACTACTGTATAGTGCAGATTGCTGACAGATCTCATTTAAATGGTCTTTTAAAGGTTTGCAGTGAACAAATGAGCATACTATGTGCTGCAGGGTTTGATATGGGGAAATACATTTTAAGGAAGATCCTGAATATATTTGCACAAAGTGTTTCTGCACATAGAAAAGCTCCATGGAAAGCTTGGGATAGCATGTGGAACGTGTGCGTTTTGGAATGAGCATTCAAATATTTGTCTGGACTGTGTCAAATTTTATTATAATGCGGTTGTGTGGAGTCTATCGTCCCCTGGTGGCAAAGGAAAGTATCTCTAATGTAAAACCACTAGAAATTATTTAAACGTTTGTATAGTAATCTGATGTTTTCCATCACGGAAGTTGTGCTTTACAAACCAGTTACTTGACGCTGATCCAGAGTTAATGGTTTTGAGCTTTTTAAGTGTGTACATCATCCAGCTTTTCCTGCCTTAAGTTGGTTGTTAAAACTTAGATAATTTCTTCTAAGACCTGCATTAGCAACATGTTAAATACGTGATGGCGAACCTATTGCATGTGTGCCAGAAGTGGCACGCAGAGCCATTTTTCCAGGCACGTGAGGTGTTGCCCAACTCACCTGCAGCTGTGCATGCGCGCGCCCCAGCTGGTACTCAGGCCTCCAGTGCCCATGTGTGCAATTCCGGGGACCCAGCTGGTCTTCGGAGCTCTCCTGAGTATGTGCACACGTTTTTGCATGTGCACGAGAGTACTGGTGCAGAGTGTGCGCATGCCCAGACAGTGTTTGCACACGTGCATTGCATGTGCAAAAACCACACACATGCGGAGATGGTGTGAGTGCGCACGCAGCACACGGTGCGGCACACATGTGAAAGATGTGCAGATGGTAGGTTTGCGCATGCAGCGCACGGTGGGGGTTCGTGCAAAACCTGAGTGCATGCACAGATGGTGCAGTTGTGTGTGCAACATATGGGGGAGGAGCCACGCATTAGCACGGATGGCACACACGTGCACAAAGCGCGCGAAGCACGGACCTGTTCGGCACTCGGTGAGTAAAAGGTTCGCCACCACTGTGTTAAATTAAAACAAAACAAAAAGAACAAAGCCTGTATTTCTTTGTTGGTAAATTTAAATTTAACACAAAATAGTTTGTCATGGAAGCGACTGCCTGCAAAGGCTCCTGGATTGGGGCTGAAAGGCAAAAGTAGAAGCAGTATGCTCCATCCCAGTGGTGGGATTCAGCCAGTTCGCATCACTTCGGGAGAACCAGTTGTTAACTTTCTAAGCAGTTTGGTAAACTGATTGTTGGAAGAAATCATTAGGGCAGAGAACCGGTTGTTAAATTATTTGAATCCCACCACTGCTCCGTCCCATATTGGGGTAAACCAGGTTGCTCTAATAGACTTGTCCCACCGGAAAAACACTTATTGCTATCAAAAATGTAAAATAATGATTGCTAACAAAATGAGATGAAGTGCCAGATTAGAATAGACTTCATAACCTTCCAGTAACATTCCTCATGTAACTATAATCAATAGCTGGTATGAAACATGATATCAACCAGGTCTGGACATCCCTTTGATCCTCACTGTCTCCCAGTTAAATTAAACCACAGTTAATCCATTATGGTTTTGAGTCAACCATAACTCAAACCAGAACTTTGCGTTGTTTTGAAATGACTGTCTGAAGCTGATTTAACGTTTTGACTAGTTTTGTGTATGTTTTAATTGAGCCAGAATATAAGGGCCAAAGAAGGGAGAAACAAATAAGGAAAGATATAATTATGCCTCTAATTTTTGGCTGTTAAACTCAGCTTTAGGATTCCAGGAAGCAGGTGCCCAAACTAGTCCAAGTACTAAGAAAGCACCAGCAAATTTGAACGGAACATGTGACCTCATGTAGCATCTAGCATGCTGCCATTGAAATCACTTTTTATTCTGGGCTCAGTACTGTGAAGGGTGAAAAGCAACCCCTTTCAGTGCTTGCAAGTCAGAATTAGCAAGGGAAAATGATGCTATTTAATCTGTGGGGTCCTTGCTGCTCTCTGACTTTAGTGTTTTTCTTGCAGACGTTTCTTTACCAAACTAGGTAGCAGGGGTGAAATCCAGCAGGTTCTGACAGGTTCGGGAGAACCGGTAGTGGAAATTTTGAGCAGTTCAGAGAACCGGTAGCAGAAATTTTGAGTAGTTTGACAAACCGGCAAATACCACCTCTGGCTGGCCCCAGAGTGGGGTAGGAATGGAGATTTTGCAGTATCTTTCCCCTGCCACGCCCACCAAGCCACGCCCACAGAACCGGTAGTAAAAAAAATTGGATTTCATCACTGCTAGGTGGCATTTTCAGTGCACTGATGATTATGTACATTTTAATCTTCCTCCAGTATTTCCGAAAGCAGGGATTAAAAAGGCGTAATGTTTTTTCTAACTTCTTTCGCAGCCCAATTTAGTGTGCTACCAATTGCACTATCAATACAAGATCCAATTCTAGGCCCCCAGATTAGAGTTTCTGTACATAATATGCATATTTTTTCAAACGTGCGCAAGATATTTAAATATACAATGTAAAACTATGGATGGGGTTTTAAAAAATGTCTACAATAGCCTTCAATGTAAGAAAGAGTATTAATGATCATGGAGTGTAAAATTCTGTCTTTAGTTTCTTTATAACAGGGCTGGGGAACTATGTCCCTTTTATGTCTTATGGACTTCAACTCCCAGAATTCCTGAGCCAACTATGCTGATCTCAGGAATTCTGGAAGTTGAAGTCCATAAGTCATAAAGGGGCTATAGTTCTTCACCTCTGCTTTATAGCATGCCTTCAGTTAGCAAACAGAAACAGGGCCTTTACTTTCTCCTCTAGGAATGCAAGAACTGGAAAGGGATGTTTGTTGGACGAGCCTGTGGCCATCATGAGCCTTATGTTCCAGATGTCCTCTTCTGGTCAGTCATCTTATTCTTTTCTACAGTCATCCTGTCGTCCACACTGAAGCAGTTCAAGACTAGCCGATACTTCCCAACCAAGGTAATTTTTTAAAAAATCAAATCATGAAAGAAATATTGCAAGCACATGATGCAAGACACGGTTACCCCTAACTCATCTTGGTTCTGCAGTGCGGGACAGCATTTTTAAAAAGTTTAATACCGTTGGGGCATTGATATCTGAGAATAGCAATGGAGAGGAGAGAAAGTATGTTTTAACTTTTCTTCTTGTTCCAAATTGGGCAGGAATTAACTTTCAGCAAAATAAATAAATCAGGAATTTTAAAATTTAAATGTACAGATAGTCTTCGACTTTGCAATGCCCCACCGTCATGCAAATAACCCAGTTTTACCGTTGTAGAATAGAATAGAATAGAATAGAATAGAATAGAATAGAATAGAATAGAATAGAATAGAGTAGAGTAGAGTAGAGTAGAGTAGAGTAGAGTAGAGTAGAGTAGAATAGAATACAATAGAATAGAATAGAATAGAATAGAATAGAATAGAATAGAATAGAATAGAATAGAATAGAATACAATACAATACAATACAATACAATACAATACAATACAATACAATACAATACAATACAATTCTTTATTGGCCAAGTGTGATTGTACACACAAGGAATTTGTCTTTGGTGCATATGCTCTCAGTGTACATAAAAGAAAAGAGATGTTCATCAAGAATCATAAGGTACAACACTTAATGATAGTCATAGGGTACAAATAAGCAATCAGGAAACAATATCAATATAAATTGTAAGGATACAAGCAACAAAGTTACAGTCATACAGTTGTAAGTGGAAGGAGATGGGTCGTGGGAACGATGAGAAGATTAATAGTAGTGCAGATTTAGTAAATAGGTTGACAGTGTTAAGGGAATTATTTGTTTAGCAGAGTGATGGTGTTTGGAGAAAAAAACTGTTCTTGTGTTTAGTTGTTCTAGTGTGCCGTGCTCTATAGCATCATTTTGAGGGTAGGAGTTGAAACAGTCTATGTCCAGAATGTGAGGGGTCTGTAAATATTTTTGACTCTTGCAGTATACAATTCTTCAATGGAAGGCAGGGTGGTTGTTGATCCAATGCTGTGGTCATTAAACAAATCAGTTATTCGCTATGACCAGGTTTTGCTGAAAACTAGAAATAAGTCTCAGTTTTCAGCAAGAATGTAATACGTGGTTGTGTGCACATGGGATGTTGCAAATGGCTTGAAATGCAAGTCAGTTGCTAAGTACCCAAAATGCAGTTACATAACCACAGGGGGCAGCGGTCATCAGAACTTTGGAACTATGCCTGGAGAGTCCATCCTAAGTCAAGGGCTATTTGTATGTAGTATGCTCTAAGTGTCAGGTCCTCCTTAGGGATAACATCTCTTAATACAACAAGGCAGCTTTAGGCAAATTTGTTCCTGAAGCCAAAACTCAAACGCTTCTGCATCCTGTGGTTTGGTGCTAATTTTTGATAGCCTGTAGAGTTATGGATTGCTTTGTAGCCAGCATTATACCAAATCTACCATTGCTGCTTTCTCACAATTCAATCTTCAAGTATTTCAAAGGGTATTTAGCCAGCCTTCCCAAACTGCTTCCCTCCAGACAGATAAAGTGTGTGTGAGAGAGGGAGAGAGAAAGAGAGAGAGGGAGAGAGAGATTTGTGTTGATTAATTATGAAAGCAACTGTACATTTTTTAGGTTCACAAAGAAGACTTTAAAGAACAACAAAGGTGCTTCACAGGTAGTTTGAAGCAGTGGTCACCAACTGGTGGTCCGTGGACCATTGGTGATCCGCGAGAAAATTTTGGAGGTCTGCAGAAAAATTATTTGCATTTTTATATTGCACTAAATACTATTTATCTTTTTAAAAAATCCATATTAGTGGTCTGCAGGATTTAAAATTATGAATTTAGTGGTCCCTGAGGTCCGAAAGTTGGTGACCCCTGGTTTGAAGCACTTACCCTCTAAGGTTGTTGAAATCTTCAACAGCCCTCCTGGTAATTGTTTTTTTTTCCTGCTCATCTATGAAAACTCTTTGCATTCTCAGTGATGATTGGCTTAATATTTACAGGTCCGGTCTGTGATAAGTGACTTTGCTGTCTTTCTCACCATCCTATCTATGGTGATAGTTGACTATTTCCTTGGGATCCCATCACCAAAACTTCAAGTTCCAAATGTTTTTAAGGTAATTCCTTATCAAGTTATGCTAGACCTCACAAAAACGTGGCATTGGCTTCAACCAATGCATCTTATAGCTATTTCATGCTAAAGTTCATTAAATATCAGGAATATGAAGTTTGTATAACACATTTTTAATGGAGGAATTTAAGAATTTAAAAATAAACTCAAAGGGTAAATGAAGTACAGATTGCTTTGCTTAACTTAAGTAAGAACTTCCTTGCCCCGCTCCAATATCCGTGTTAAATCCCTAAAGTTCTTGCAGTATTAACAGTGGAGTCCTGTATAGATTTTTTAAAAATATGTTCCTTAACACTTATTTTAAGAATAAGCACTGTGGACATTTGAAATTTGCAAGGATTATTATTTTAAAATTCGGAACCATCACCAGTGCTATTATAATGGTCTGAACCTAATGTAAAACATTTTGATTTTATAACATGTAGTATATTTTGCCCTTTCTTAGAGGGCAAATTATGTTCTGATTTAATACATTTCAACTGTCTGAAATGTGCTTGAATTCTTTTAGCCTACCAGGGATGACCGTGGCTGGGTTGTCTCACCCTTGGGTCCCAATCCTTGGTGGACAATCCTAGCTGCTCTAATTCCGGCTCTTCTTTGTACCATTCTGATATTTATGGACCAACAAATTACAGCTGTTATTATAAACAGGAAAGAACATAAGCTAAAGGTAAGAAAGGAACTCCACCAACGTTATTTTAATCTTTTACTTTATGATTCCAGGCTCTCTGCATATTTTTAAATGCAAATTACCATATTTTTCAGACTATAAGAGGCATTCCCCCCCCCCCCCAAAGTGGGTGGAAATGTTTGTGCGTCTTATAGAGTGAATATTGCGGTGGGGGGGAAGAAGATTGGTGTGGTACCAATCAGCTGTTCTAGATGGCGGGGATTGCCGCCACTGCCTATCGCCGCCTATCGCCGCTGTGGCCCGTTTGTGGCAATTGCCAGCAAACAGGTGGAGGTGAATGGGCCATGGCAGCGAACAGGCGGCTGCTGCAGTGAATAGGTAGCAGCTGTGGCGAATGTGACGCAGTAAATGGTCAGCGGAGGCAGAGGCAGAGGCAGATTTTTTTCCTTGTTTTCCTCCTCTAAAGCTAATGTGCATCTTATAGTCTGGAGCATCTTATAGTCCGAAAAATACGGTATCTATCTGACAGCATTTAAAAATAGGTATTTGTATCTTTCATTACAGATTGTCGGTAGAGAGGGGAATATATTTCTTGATGCAAAAGGGGGTTAATGCATGTCACAAATTGTGGGGTTTTTTGTTACCATGAATAGGCAAACCTGCTTCAGCATAGATGCTATTCCATAAATATTGTCTGGTGGACCATTTATGTAATAGTTCTATACATCAGATATGAAGATGTAATTTAAAACTGCTTCCAACATACTTAGTGGACTCTGACGTTGTTCTGAATTGCATTATAGACCAGAATATTGGGACGCCTTGCGCACGGTCACTCATGCCCTTGTCACCTCCCGGTTGGACTACTGTAATGCTCTCTACATGGGGCTCCCCTTGAAGAGCACTCGGAGGCTCCAACTGGTCCAGAATGCAGCCACGCGGGTGGTTATGGGCGCAACCCGATGTGCCCACGTGACACCCCTCCTGCGCGAGCTGCACTGGCTCCCAGTGGTCTTCCGAGTGCGATTCAAGGTGTTGGTCACCACCTTGAAAGCGCTCCATGGCATAGGACCCGGGTACCTTCGAGACCGATTTCTGCCACCAATAGTCTCCCACCGGCCAGTTCGCTCTCACAGAGAGGGTCTCCTCAGGGTGCCATCGGCCAAGCTATGCCGGCTGGCGACACCCAGGGGGAGGGCCTTCTCTGTGGGAGCCCCAGCCCTATGGAATGAACTGCCCCCGGAAATGCATAAGATCTCCGACCTCCGGGTATTTCTCTGTGCCTTTAAGACCCTGTTGTTCCGCCAGGCTGGGTTATCAATGTAATCATTTTAAATCAGGTGTTTAATTTTTGGGGTCTTAAATTGAGCCGAATTATTTAATAATTTTAATTATTTTAATTGATGTTTGTCTTGTGTTTTTAATAGGCTGTACACCGCCCTGAGTCCTTCGGGAGAAGGGCGGTATAGAAATAAAATAATAATAATAATAATAATAATAATAATAATAATAATTATTATTATTATTATTATTATTATTATTATTATTAATATGAAGAAATAAATAACAGTGATCCTGTAAAACAATCTCATCAAAATTAATGTCTCCTAGATCATTTGGGTTACAATTTCTGTCATCCATACCCTAACTTGGCTAGCATCTAGAGCACAGGTGTCAAACACGCGCCGTCACGTTGCCATCATGTGATGTTTCACGAAGTTTTTCCCATTCGTGGAGCTGGGGTGGGTGTGACTCATCTGGCCCTCAGTTTGACATCCCTGGTCTAGAGTGTTGAAAGTTTTAATCTAAGGTTATTAGATTAGGAGAAATGGGAATAAAATAACACCCTTGAAATAGGGCAATCCTATCAAGCATTGGGCTGTGGTTTCTCACCTGGACAAAGAATGTATAGAAGAAACTGAAGATACATCTTTTCTTGTGTATGACTGCGAATATTTCCCATCCGGTGCCTTCTATTGGACTACAGCTCTCGGAATCCTATCTAGGACAAAAAATATTAGATTGAGAATAGTTGATACACTATAAGAGAAAAAAAAGAAACCTTACAATTTCATGTACTTTTCGGTTACTGTCATATAAACATTTATTAAGTGCAACTATTGGTTCATATTCTTAGTAGATGTTGGCTCCTGTCCTTCTAGCTTTGTCTGTTGTCACCTCTGTTTTAACAGAAAGGCTGTGGCTATCACTTGGATTTGCTGATGGTGGCCCTCATGCTTGGCGTGTGTTCAATCATGGGCCTGCCTTGGTTTGTGGCTGCCACCGTTCTGTCCATCTCTCACGTGAACAGCTTAAAATTGGAATCCGAATGTTCAGCTCCAGGAGAGCAGCCCAAATTTCTTGGCATTCGCGAGCAAAGGGTCACTGGGCTCATGATATTTGTCCTTATGGGCTGCTCAGTTTTTTTAACCAGAGTGCTTAAAGTAAGTATACACTTCACAAAACCAAATTAAAAATGAATTGCACGTGACGTATATCTGATGTCAATTTGGAACGCTTGGGTCCTATAAACAAGTGATACGTTTGTTATGCACTTTTTTGTCCGTTTCACAATAAAGCATATGTTTTGGAAGTGGAAGTCCATGGGTTCAAATGTTGGGTATTTCTGTTTTAAACAAAGGATTTTAAGACCTGAGCTTCATAGATTAAATATTGGACTAGAAAGATATTACCGGTATCATATCTTTATAATCTAATTCAATATGAATAATACCCATTCAGTAATAATTTGAATAATTCTAGTAATGGTTAACTCAAGTTCACTGTACCATATAGAATCTTTAACATTTCAATAATGATGTAATAATTGGCATTTCATTTAATAAATTCACAAAAAAGATATGGTCAAATTCAGAGGATTGTTAAGATAAGCTTTTTTCCCCTCTTCTAACAGCTGACCAGCAGCTCATTTTAAAAAATCTATTATATTTGAGTTGAAAAACCTTGCTAGGCATGATAGAATTTCAAGAGAAAATTTTCTTTCTGTGAAAAAAGCTGAATTTGAAGCAGGGTGATGGTCAAAAGATTTTGGAAAAACGTTTTATGTATTTATTTATGTATTTATTTATTTACATTTATTTGCTGCTCAACTCCAGTGGCTGGGCTCCCATAATATTTTAACCGTGGTTTATTGAACAAATTATGGTGACCTGCTAAAGCCATACATTGTAACCCACAATTTCTGAGTTCATTCATTAAGTTAAGTCAAAAAAACCCAATAAAGCATAGCTCCCCATATGAACCTTGCAGGCTGATGTTACAGCAATGAAACATCATCCATAAAGATGGACAGTGTCACTTTCAGTCTGCTCTTGTGTGAGTTCTTGATGGAAAAATACAGTATGAATAAATAAATTGCCAGGTTCTTCATTTGTTCATGCCTCCTGTCACTACCAATTTACTGAGACAATATACATTTTCTTTCTACTCTTCGCAGTTTATTCCCATGCCAGTACTTTATGGTGTATTTCTTTATATGGGTGCCTCTTCTCTCAAAGGAATTCAGGTAAAGCGGAGGATGTGAAATATTTATGTTCCTGTCTCTTTTGTTGCTGCGGTCAACACAGCCAAGTTATTATTGCTTGCTATGCATTATTAAATTGGACACAAATGTGAAAAAAGTGCAACCTACATAAAAAGAGGTGGCATTGGTAGCATAACTCTAGACTGCCAGAATTATAGCTTGCATCTGACATATTACTGGGCCTGTGATCCTGTTTCCTTTCCCACCACATTTCACCATGTGTTTCCTGGTTAGAGACACAATAGCTAGTAAGGACATATAAGGACATTTCAGCTGTATTGACAAATAGTATCTTTCATCCGACATCCACTATGAGAAGTTGAGTTGTCAAAATTCCCTGTTTATTGAATTCTTTCAGAGAAGCCAAGAATTTTTTTGCTTGTTATTAATTCTAATATAGTGGGGTCAAGGGAAAGGCATGATGGAAGTGGCGTATCTGGAGGAAAAAAAATCCTCGTAGGTAGTTAAAATGGAGACTATTTATTTGTAAGTGAAAAGACAAGATCTATATATTGACAACAAAGAATACCACCAAATGTATAAAATGAAATTTCAGTAAAAGAAATAGATTGACTACGGTATGATTTCAACAAATCCCATTATATATCATTCTGATATATTTTTACTATAAATGTGTGTCTGTTTGTGTGTGTGCGTGCATGTGTGCATGCGCACACATGAGGAAGGGGGAGAGAACAGGTTTGAAAATGGCCACTTCCTTTTTTTCAGGTGAATCAGTCAATTTTCAATCGTCAGTGAGAAAAAATTCTGTCTGCTCCATCCCTGCTGCCAAATTATTTTATTTTATTTTATTTTATTTTATTTTATTTTATTTTTTATTTATTTTTTATTTATTTATTTATTTCATCAAGCATGCATTTTATGAAAGATACAAGTGTAAACATAATTGTAAATGCATGAAATAGATACGAATAAAAGGGAACTTTAGGACAGGGATGCTAGGCACGCTGGTGTGCTTATGCAGGCCCCTTACAGACCTCTAAGGAATGGGGTGAGGTCTACAGTAGACAGTCTAAGATTAAAGTTTTGGGATTTGGAGAAGAAGCCACAGAGTCAGGTAGAGCATTCCAGGCGTTGACCACTCTGTTACTGAAGTCGTATTTTCTGCAGTCCAGTTTGGGTTGATTTACCATGAGTTTGTATCTATTGTGTGCTCTTGTATTGTTTTGGTTGAAGCTGAATATTTTGCTATGTTTGTCTGCATTCATGGATTTCAAACAGGTTTCCCCAACTTAGAGTCCTTTGGATATGTTAGATTTGAACTTTCCATTATCCCCAGTGAAGAGTCAAAGGTTATGCTAGCTGGAGAATGATGGTAGTTTAATTTAACCACCTCTGGGAGGAAAGGGTTGGAGGATGGCTGTTTTATATATATGTATGTTTTATTTGTTATTTAAAATTTCATGTGTGTATTGAAAGAATAGAATTTAGATGCAGATCACAAGCAGTAGTAATAGCACTTAAACTTATATACTGCTTCATAGTGCTTTAGAGCACTCTGAGCCGTTTACAGAGTCAGCAGAATATGATCCGCGACAATCTGGGTCCTTATTTTACCAACCTCAGAAGGATGGAAGGCTGAGTCAACCTTGAGCCTGGTGAGAATCAAACTGCTGGAAATGGGCAGAATTAGCCTGCAATACTGCATGGCTCAAGGTGGATTATTTCTGAACTATTTCAATCTCACTCTGGATCTGCTAAAGAACTTCTTACATATACGGGCAATTCTAGAAACTTTTCTGAATTATATTAATTCAGAAATTGTGAACCATAGGCATGCAAATCCATAAGCCGAGGCAGACAATGGACAAGCCTTTGTTATAGTAGTTGCCTAACCCTAAACTTTTCATTTGACTATCTCTAAAGTAATGTCTTTTCCTAAATATAAACAATTAGTTTGTTCTTTGTTAGCTTTTTGACAGAATCAAGTTATTCTGGATGCCTGCCAAACACCAGCCAGACTTCATCTACCTAAGACATGTTCCCCTTCGAAAAGTCCATCTCTTCACAGTAATCCAGCTGAGCTGTCTTGTGTTACTATGGGTTATTAAAGTTTCAAAAGCTGCCATTGTATTTCCGATGATGGTATGAATCCATTATTTCTGAATTTGTATAAGATTCAGTGTTGTCTTTAAGGGACAGTAGTCGCTTTGAGTATGGATGTGATTATTACTAAAAAAAAAATCATAGCGAAAAGATAACATTTCTCTTACAGATCATACCCACTTCATCCTATAACTCAGATAAATTACTTACATGCATATAGCAGTAATTATTAGTGTTGCTTGAGGGAATTTTGCAAAAATAATTTTAGAACTGTAGACTTTGACTTTTTCCTTCTAAGAATAAATATGTCATCTGTGCCTGTCAATAATCTTACCATAGTATAAATATTTGGATTAGGTCTTGGCATTGGTGTTTGTCAGAAAACTCATGGACTTCTTTTTCACCAAACGTGAGTTAAGCTGGCTGGATGATTTGATGCCAGAGAGCAAGAAAAAAAAACTTGAAGATGCTGAAAAAGAGGTATGCTTACGATGTCTTTTCTTTGACTTTCTCTCTTTGTCCCTTCTCCACTAAGCTTATTAAAATTCTATTTTGAAGCAGCAAATCTAATGGGTGGCTCTGCAGATAAAGGTGGCCAATTCACTAAGAAGGGATTTGTATGTCATTTTTTTTACATAAGGTTTTGGCTTGGTTGATAGGGCTTCTTGGTACATTTTTCATGCAAACAGGAAGTGTATTTCCATATGGAGTAGTCAAAGCTCTGATTTAAATATGAAGTGCTAAATGAAATAATTATAATCCACCCAAAGTTAAGTTATTCCTAGGAATCATTAAGATGTCAGTGATTTGTCTATGCTCAATAATTCTCTGAAATAGTGCAGGTTTGGGCATAAGAAATAGGAAAGTCAGCATGAGTTAGAATGACCAGATGTTGGCTGCAAAAATCCCTATGGCTTCTTGATTATTCTAACTCTTTGCTGCCATCTACTGCTTATCCAGATTTTCGCAACTCAGAAGTGGTAGACCTAATATAAACATGTATCAATAGGTAGTGATTTTCCTGCTTTCAGATTTCTTTTAGCCAACTTTTCTGTGGAGAAATAATTGAATCATGCACCCAAGCCCAGCTGACGTGATATGTTCTGTCTCCTACAATGGGAAGTGTCAAATGTAGACAAGATATTTCTTTGGATTGTCCAGAGATGCATTTGTTTTGGTCTGATTTGTATATTGCACTTTCTTTTTAGAAATATGAATGGTGGCAGAAAGGAAAACAGGAATAAGTGTGTTTTTTCTTTTCAATTGCTATATTTTCTGAGGCCCTATTTTTACATGTTATGGCATTACTAAATATTTGAGGCTATTATTAAACCTGCTCAGCTGTCAAAATCCTGGGAAGCTGTGAAGCTTAGAAATGACAAAATTAACTAGAAGTAACAATTTTTGACATGGAGCCTCTGGAATTTAATTGGAAAGGCACCATTATGCTGGCTTTAAAAATAGAAATCTGTTCCCCATACAGATAGAAATGAAGTTGACAAGATGTTTTTAAAAGTCTGATTTGACTGGATCAAGATTTTCATTTTGTGGCTTGATCTTCAATATAACAGTAAATTTCCATCAATAGTAACCATTAAACATCAAGGTGGAAAACAATATTTATTCTCAGCCACTTACTATGTCATGGATTAATCTGATATTCCTAATTGAAATTAAATTTGATCCAATAAAAAGAAATCCTGTTATCTCAACGGTTCCTCATCATATTGAGTTGGCGGTTAGTTTTATTTAACTCCTATTGAAGTAAGTGGGAAACTAACCAACTTGTATTATTGATGTTGATGCAGTCATTTAAATGCATTTGTTCCACACGCACCCAAAGAATTCTCCCTCTGGCCACACAATATATATGTCATCATTACTTACAAAGAGGTGCTTAGAATAGAGTTACAAATCTGTATGGCCATTTTTATATCTTGACCACATTTAAATGCCTCTTTCTGTTATTGCCTTACCACACAGTTCTACCCTGTTTCCCCAAAAATAAGACATCCCCTGATAATAAACCCAATCGGGATTTTGAGCGCATGCGCTAAAATAATCCTCCCCCCAAAAAATAATGCCTCCCTGAAAATATTTAAACGCAGAGCTGGAAATCAGATAAGACAGCAAGAGGAGCCCCATCTTGCTCCATGCACCCCAAAATAATAAGACCTCCCCAAAAATAAGCCCAAGTGCTTATTTCGGGGTTAAAAAAAATATAAGACAGGGTCTTATTTTTGGGGAAACACGATTATGTTTATAAATAAACTTGTTTTTTTTAAAGGCAAATGCAATTTTAGGCTGCATCTATAGAAGTAACATTTCCAAACCATGGGGAATAATAGTAGTTGACAAACCGAAAGTTTTACTATGTATTTCTTTTATCAAGTATGACCTTTGCTAATAATACTCTACTGCCTACTTGTCCAGCAGATTGAGTTTTAAAAAGCCTAAAAATAATAAAAAAAATAGTTGATTTTTGAATGGAAACAATCTAGCAGAGACACCAAATTTTATTTGAGTGCAGTTGCTATTAAGGTTATTTCTTGCCGGCTTTTCACTTAAGATTATAAGATTAATGCCAGATGACTGAGTTTCAAACCTCAGGTCTCCAATAAGGCTTAAGAGAATATTTGTTAATATTCTTTAACCTTAATAATGTTTAAGAGAATATTTGTAGCTCAGGGTTCAATTTAGGATCTTTGGTGCTCTCTCAGCTTGGTTGCTTTCTTGCTTGCAGACTGATGATGTTACTTAAATTGATAATGAAATGTCTGCAAGAAAACAACCAAGCACCAAGGATTCCATAATTAGTTTAAGCTTCCTGCCAATGGACAAAATCAGGGCAAGGGAATCAGTACTGTTTGGCTGAGCTGGATTGCTTGAAGGAGGAGAAGAATATCATGAAATGAAAGAAGATATAGAATGTTCCCAAAATGCAGTTGTGCTATTTCTATTGAAATGAATAGAAATTACACACAAAATGAGAGAAGTACTGCAAATGGATTATCTACAGTATCTTCTATCTATATCTATCTATGCATCTCTCTATATCATCTGTCTGTCTGTCATCTATGTCTGTCTGTCCGTCCGTCCATCCATCCATCCATCCATCCATCCATCCATCCATCCATCCATCTATCATCTCTCTCTCTCTATCTATCTAATTTCATAATTTTTATTTTCATTTCTCACTTTCTAATCCTGATTTGTACAGCAAAATTGGCAGGGGAGAGCAAATGCCGAACTTCTGGCACCTACAATTTCTAAGAGGATTTATGAATGAGAAAAATCGCTGAAACGACATTTGATTTTCTCAGAACAATTTTTTTTTAAAAAAGCATTTGGATGGAAAAGAAGTGAAGAAATTATGCTCTTTTTAAGGGGAAGGGATTGGATCTGAAAATTGCAATATTGCTGCAATAATTTGTTGGTCAACCTCTCCATTTTTTTTGGTCTTAGGAGGAACAAAGTATGTTAGCAATGGAAGAGGAAGGAACAGTCCAGTTGCCACTTGAAGGACACTGCAGGTAAACTACTCAGAACTAACTGCGTTCCCTGTTGGTGAGGAAGTGAATTTTGGCTTCTCTTGATGCTTTAGAACCAAAAGAGATGCAATGCAGTTGTTTCATAACTGGGTTGAGGATGAGTGTATTTAACTATTTCCCCCATCCCCTTTTTCCAGTTAAACCACCATTAAAGCTATAAAAAAATATTTCCCCCTTTTTATCCAGCAGGATTCAAACCAAATTCTGTGATTTCTATTAGGGAAAAAAAAAACCCCACTGCTTTCATTCCATGCTAGAAGAAAACCTTTGCATCTCCTTTGATTACGATGATGATAACCCTGGTACAAAATTAAAAAGTAGAGATTGATTATACATCTCCCAACTCATTTCTGGTTTGGCTCTTATTTGGAGCTAAACCTTTAAAAGTGCCTATTGGTCTATATATGGTAAAGCTGGATCATTTCTAGCCCAATAAGGAAGCTGCCTTAATTCCAGAGCTGGGTTCTTTCTACTTCATTATTGCCCATAGTGGCTCTGGGTGACTCTCAGCCAGAAGCTCCTGGAGGTGCCAGGGATCAAGCTGGGGCTTTTGCCCTGTGAAAAGTAGATCCTTTGTCACTGAGGGGGTAGCTCTTCCCAAGACAGTCACTCAAATCTGAAGTGGGAAAGGAAATTCAGAGGTGATGTATGCACACATCACTGTTGGTGACTCCTGAAAGTAATGACCTTTTCCTGAACCCTCATGGTAACCAGAAAAATGGTACGGGGTCCAGGAAAATAGGTGTTTGAATGAAGGTGGCACCAATAGGGTGAGAAGTAATCATTGAATGCTGTTGCCACTTTCTTAACTCAACCTCAGTTTGTAACTCAATCCTCAGTTTGTAATCGATTCACTCCAAACTGATTGGAGGGCAAATAATTCAATTCATTTGATCGGAAGTTTCACCTTGAAGAGTACTTTGACTGAATCTCCTTTGAAATAAATTGCCCACTGAAAGTTTCACACAGTTCTAGCAGGTAATTTGAATGAATGCCTTAAAACAGACTGACACATTTCTCCTTTGGCTGCACTAAATGGTAACATTCATAGTTTGATTGTGACTCTGAGCGTGCCGATTTTATTCTAGAGATGACCCATCTGTAATAAATATTTCTGATGAGATGGCAAAAACAGCTGTATGGAAGACAATGTTGATACCATCAGAAAATGCCAAGGACAAGGAGTCCAGCTTTCCTGCTAAAAGGTTTTTAAAATATTTTTATTTTATACAATTTTTAAAGTGGGGTTGGTTGACTGAATCAGTATACTGAGCTGAACAGGTTCCACTATACCCTTTATTTCATAATTCATGTTAACTGAGGATCAAGTATTTGCTTTGCTTAGCAAAGTAAAAGCACTATACATTTATTACTTAGATTTACATAACATGATCATGGATGCATTCAATTGATTTTGGGGGGGAATCCCCAAAGTATGAATAATATAGTGTCAATCTGAAGGAAGAGTCTATAAAAGTGCACCCTAGATATGTACACACTAAGCTATTGCATCAACATACAACTTCTATAATAGCGGAGGTGATCTTCTGACCTTTCAGACATTGCTGACCAACAACCTTCAAGCAACCTTAGTCAAGGTGACCAGTGACAAGGGATCCTGCAAACTCTAGTTTGGCAACATCTTGACATTAATAACTGCCCACAGTTGCTTTAGCAAAGATTTTACAGACCTTGGGGTGTATAACTTGGGAAATATGAGCCGTGGTGGTGCAGTGGTTAGAGTGCAGTACTGCAGGCTACTTCTGCTGATCACCGGCTGCCAGCCGTTTGGCAGATAGAATCTCACCAGGCTCAAGGTTGGTGTCAGCCTTCCATCCTTCTGAGGTCAGTAAAATGAGGACCCAAATTGGGGCAATAGGCTGACTCTGTAAACCACTTAGAGAAGGCTGTAAAGCACTATGAAGCGGTATATAAATCTAAGTGCTAAGTACTAAATGTTCCTTTCTTCCCCAAAACTATGAGAACGCCAAGAGAATTTTCTAGGATGTAGAAATGGAGCCTAGAACAAAGTATTGTAATGCATCTTTGCCCCCTTGAAAAAGTGCTTCTATTCAGAGATCACACTGGCTAACCTTGCTTTCCTCCAGAATACCATAAACTAGAAGAAGGTCAGGGAAATATTTCCACCCCATTCCCCTTCTCTCTTGAGTCCAAGTGGTTATTTGCACTGGAGCTCACTGGATTGAGACAGGGATCTTCTCAGAAGCAATCATATTGAAGAACACATGTAGGATCCCTGGCACAGAAGTCTCTGTGTGCCAATCACATGGGTCCTGATAGTCTTTCTGGATTAGTGTAAATCATCAAGGGAATCGGGCTAGCAAGCTAGAATCACCCTGGGGATCAATCTAATCCCCTGACACAGACACAGATTTTCATGCCTCATACATACAGAGTCCTCCATATGGGAAATTATTGTACTAGAGGTGGGATATAATCTGTATATATCTGTATATCATCTGTACCCCCCTTTCTTTGTAAAACTACACAACAGAAGGCTTAGCACACTTCTCAGATGCATTCTCCATTCTGTCCCTCCTTCTTTCCTGATGCTCTTGTCTCACAAAAAGAGCTTGTTTCTCTCAATATAATTATAGTACAGCAGCAGGCATTGTGCAGCCTTTATAGACTCTTAAAACTAGCACAAGAGACATGTGCTAATAATGCTAAAGGATTCCTTATGATGGGTCTGCTCAGTCCCTCCTGTCATCACCTCTTTTAAAACTGAGCTGAATTACTGGGTGCTACAGAGATTCTGGCGGATATAAACTGGTTCTCATATCAACCGGAATTGATCTATTTTCTGTGTAATCTGATTTTCTGCCTTCAGGTTTATAATCTAATAGATACAATACAGAGGAAAGCAGGAGGGAAGGGAGTGGAGGGAGACAAGTAATCAGGGGTAGGATTCTACCGGTTCGGACCGGTTCAGGCAAACCGGTAGCTCCGATGATCAACTGGGAGCGAACCGGTTCGCTCCAATGATCAGGTGGGCCCACCCGCCCGCCCCTGCGCTTTACTGACCTATATCTTCTCAGCTGATTTGCGCAGCAGAGCAGATTGCCGCGCCTCTGTTGTGTTACTCCCCAGCAGTAACATGGAAGGTAAGTTTTTGTAAAACTGTACACACACGCGTGCAAAGCGCACAATCACCGAACCGGTTGTTAAACCAGCAGGATGCCACCACTGCAAGTAATGGCACTATTTCTTTAAAGTAGACTGTGCTCCAGAGTGAGAACCTAATAGAATTGCTACCCCCGAATGGCAGAAAGAAAAGAGCTAAAGCAGATGGACTTTCCTGCCTGAATAAAATATCATAAATGAAAATGTAATATGCATATAAGTAACAATTGAAAAAGGCCCTTCCCATAAGATGACTTGAAGTAGCTTACTTCTGAGTGGTCAGAGCATAGAGGGTATGGGCATAAGGAGCCCTCTCTCACTTTTTCCATCTTTCAAGGCTGCTAGGCCTCTGCGTAAAAGGCGGGTTTATTTGTGTGATAATCTCTGTGTTTGAGGTAAGTGAAGTCTTGTTTAACTACTGTTCCCTCAGTTACTATTCCTTCTGAATTAACATGATTTTCTACTTGATTGTTCCATTATCACATTCCTACCATAAGCTCCCCTTCCTAAACTCTAGAAGCTGATTTCCCAAAGGTAAGATCCTTTCCCAAACCTTTGTCTTGATTGTTACTGTGTGGTATCTTTTGATATTTTCACAAACATACTGCATATACATTTTGGGGAGACAAAATGCATTTCAAAAAGAGACGAAAAGCACATTTGGAAAACTGTGTGGATGCATCCAGCTTCATTTTGTCAAATATCATGCATAACACTGACACATGAAACTTGGAAGAGATACTGGTTTTAGCCACAATCCTTCACTTTAATAAAGTAGCAGGAATTAAAGATGTCACCTTGAATCTTGGTATACTTCTTCCCCAAACCCCCAAAACTTTAATCTTAAACTGTCCACCGTTGAGCTCACCTCATTCCTAAGAGGTCTGTAAGGGGCATGCATAAGTGCACCAGCGTGCCTACCGTCCCTGTCCTAATATTCCTTTTTTACTCTTACTCTTTTTGTCTATTCAAATTATGTTTATACTTTTACCGGTTATCTTATATATGTTTGACAAATAAATAAATAAAAAATTTTGTCACCCCAAAATAGCATGCTGCTTTTGCCATGGTCTCCCTCTCCCTCAGCAGCATAAACAAGACGATCTGTCCATGGTGGAGATTAATTCATACATTCCATTGGGTGAGATGCTGCAACAGCATAATTTCAAACCAGGATTAGCCTCATCCTGCAGTCAACATGGTCACTGGTGTTTTGTTTTGTTTTTCATGAAGGGAAGAATGTATTTGAGCAGTCATATTTCTTTTTCTCCCCAAAATTAAGGATGGGAAGAGAAGCAGGCGTCTCTGGGAGCCGTACTGCTTTCATTTCCTCCCTTCACCATCCCCATTACCATTCATAAACATAAAATAAACCCCCAAAAATATTCATCTCCCACCCAATTCTTTCATGTCAACATGGCCTGCTGCACCTCTCTGGAAAATAGGCTGAAAAATAGCCTCCAATCCCCAACAGATGTCCATCCTGACTCTGGGCAAGTGGCTGTGGTCCAAGTCTACCTTGGATGAAAGATAGAATCACACCCAACTAACTTTTGTGCCATTTTGATCCTTGATGGAGAATGCCACCACCATACTTTGCCAAAGTGGGAGGTAAAATTCAAACTACTGTTCCATCGTGCCATTTTCCTGTCTTCTGAATGTATCAGTCAGGGTAACATTTTAAAGATTCCTTGGGAAGCTTGGCACCTGACTAAACAATAATTAGCTCCCAAATGTCTCCCTGAAAGGTGCATTTTTAATAGCTTAGGAGAAATTTCCTGACAGAACAATTAATCGGTGGAACAACTTGCCTCCAGAAGTTGTGAATGCTTCAACACTGGATGTTTTTAAGAAGAGATTGGGCAACCATTTGTCTGAAATAGTAGAGGGCAGTGATGGCTAATCTTTTTGCCAAAAGAGTGGGGGAGCGTGGGGGGGTCGTGTGTGCGGGTGCCCACACGCATAATTCAATGCCCTCCCATGCCCCGCCCCCTGCATGCAGGTGTGACCCCCCTGTGCTTCCCACGCATGACCCCCCACGCCTCATTTTGGGCCTAGCAGGCCTACCTGAAGCCTCTGAAGGACATAAATGGCTTCCCCCACTCCTGGAGGCCCTCCGGAGGCTGGAAACAGCCCATTTCCCAACTTCCAGTGGGTCCGATAGGCTTGTTTTTGCCCTCCCCAGGTTCTAGAAGTTTCCTGGAGGCTGGGGAGAGCGAAAATGGCCTCCCCCACCCCCCTGGTGGCCCTCCAGAGGCTGAAAAATGTCTTCCCAGAGCCTCCACGCGAGCCCTGTACTTACCTGGCATCCAAAATGGGCCACGTGGAGACTCCTGGGAGGGGAGGTGTGGGCAGGGCTAGCCAAAAATCAGCTGGCCGGCGCACACATGTGCACTGGAGCTGAGCTAGGGCAATGGCTCACGTGCCCGAAGATATGGCTCCGTGTGTCACCGGTGGCACGCATGCCATAGGTTCGCCATCACGGGTATAGGGTCTCCTGCTTGAGCAGGAGGTTGGACTAGGAAACCTCTGTTATTCTGTAAGCTTCAGCAACAAGAGAAGAGCCTGTGCTGACAGGAAATTGTGAAGTTAGATAGCACACCAAGAATAACAAAAGTATAACAGAACAGCAAGTCTTTTGAAGGAGTTCTAGATTCTGAAAGGGCCTGGTAGTTAGAATGTGGAACCAGTATGTTTGATTGCACGACAATATCTAGTTCCTAGAGGTGAAACTGGGCCTTGGTTGTGCCAGTAATATACTGACCAAAATGTGCCAGAATTCTACATTACTGCCCTTCCTATTAGCAGGGAGCAATATTTGTGGCACAAGTACAGCTAAGGATGGTAACAATCCATACAGTCTCATCTTATGAAAATGCATCATGTGAAAGCTTCATATGATCAAAACTATGATAGGCAGTAGAAGTCAATATTTAGCGGCCCTTGTAATGCTAACCCTAGCAAATGGAAAACTGTGATGTACAATGTAGTAGCAAATGACACAGACCATGAATGAATGTAATGAAATAAAAAATAATAGATATGAAGAGAAAGAATGGAAAATAGGAATAAAGTGGAACAAATAAAAATAAATAAATAAATAAATAAATAAATAAATAAATAAATAAATAAATAAAGTAAGTCTAATTTAGGAGAATGGAGTTGATGAATACATGCACAAAAATGAAGCTGTAGTTTAATTATGAATGAAAGGGATAAATTTTATATCAGTAAGCATGGATTAGTGTCATTTGGTTGCTGTGAAGTTGTTTAGGATTATGTAAGTGCATTTTACGTGCCAGGAAATTATGGTAATTAACTGACTTGAGTTCTGATTTGGTGGAAATTATGCAACAGATGTGATGAAGGGGAGCAGAATTATTCTATTAAGTGACATAAACCACATGGATGGTTGGAGACAAGGCAAGGTAATGCAGAAAAAAAATATTGCACCATTTGAATACAAATAGAATAAAAATGATGACTATTTTTCAAGTATCTGTGTAGAAAAAGATCTGTTTTTGAATATGTGGTTTAAGTTTTAGTCTATTCTTGAATTCATGCAACAAAAGGATGAAAGTAGATATAAACAGCTAATTTATTTGATAGTTTATGATGAAATGTTGAGATAATTTGTGAAGAATAAAATGATGATGAAATATTTTAAAAATGGGACGAACCATTGATTGGACCAAGACTGGACATAGACGCAAAGGGAGAAATGAAAGAAATTCACAGAAGAGTGAATGAAAGTAGAATAACTTTAGAAAAAGAAAGTACAAATCCTGTGTGGAAAAAATATTAGATAGCTCAATATCACAACAAAATGTGGTGATATTGGAATGTGGATGTAAGGAAAAGGATATGGAAGATATTTGGAACAAATTGAACAGAATTATGTTATTGAGTGTTATTGAAGTGATTGGAATGAATAGCATGAAAAACAGTATTGAAGGAGGAATGAAGTAGAAGTTGCCATGGATAAGAAAAAGTGAACATAAGAGAACAATTACTTCCGAAACTAAGGATGAGTGAAAAATATTAGACAATGTCTATTAGAGGAAAAACAGTATCAAAGAAAGCAAGTGATGGTGAAAAGTAAAAAAAAAACCAAAGGAAGTTCAACTTCGATGCAAATAGAAAACATTTTGGAAACTGCAATGAAAAGGACATGCTGCAGAATGAATGGAATTAAAAATGATAAAATAATTTGTGATTACACAGAAATGAAGCAGTGGTGGAATGAGTGTTTTAGAGATTTGTATGTGAATGTTAACAATATGCTGAAGAGTGCAATTGAAATAAATTCTAAGACAGAAGAAATACCAAGTAGAAAGTAAGGAAAAGGTAGCTTTGTATGTGGTGAGAATGTTGAAAATGGGTAAAGTTGCAGAAGTGGGTGATCTAACTGGAGAAAATGCTAAGATATGGTTGATAAGGTTTTGCAGTTTATTTGGAAAATACTGTAATCATTCCTCAAAACAAAAGGAAAGTTAATAAGAGGGCATGACAAAACAACAGGGAAATAAATGTATCTGGGAAATTTTTGGAAAAAATCTGTTAGATAAGGTATGAGAAGAAATGGGAACCAACATTTCATCTTCCTGACTGGAAGAGCTGTGCAGAATACTGTAAATGTTTGCTTTTCAGCAGAACATCAATAAATGCATGAACATGAGAAAATGATATTATACATTTCTTGATTTATAGAAGCAAATGATAGAGTAGGTGTCATGGAATTGCACAGCAGCTGTCCAGATGAAGTTGGAGACACATCTAACACAAATTTGTAGTCATATATATATATATATATATATATATATATATATATATATATATATA
>WNWU01000006.1:24933164-24965256 GCA_012654045.1 Ptyas mucosa
ATATATATATATATATATATATATATATATATATATATATATATATACTTACTATATAAAATTTTTAAATGATGATAAGGACTGTGATACACACACACACACACACACACACACACATACAATCACAGTCCTTGTCATCATTTAGAAAGAAAAAACACAAGATATTCAGGATGGTGGGCATGTCATGAGGTAAATCTAAAACAGTACACAGAATACACAAAAGAAAAAAGGCGGGGAAAAAGTGAAACTCACCCTTATACTGACAGCAACCAATCATAGCGCAGATTGCCTCATGCATGAATCAATACTCTCTAACTAATCAACTACAACTGTGTGTTCTGGCCTATGGTACACTTTACTGTTCCGGCTATTAAATTCAATATCCTAACAGTAGGTTTGAATTATAAAATTTATTGTGCAAATACAGAATGAATAAGCTTTCAAGTAAAGCTTCCTATTATGTTGTAAATATTGCACATCTATTTTTTCTCATCCCCCTCCCAACAGTATGACTTTTTTCCCTTGATGTTGCATTGAAACAACATTACTGAAAGATAAAAAGCATTATTGCACATGTACATATTGACTGATTGACACTTTGTATCCCATCTTTCGGTCAAACAACGGTCTTCACAATAAACAATAATAATAAAAATAAAAATAAGGCAGATAAATTGGATGATGTTCTCTTGTTTCTGCAATTAAAATACCTTGTCAGTTGTTATTTGCAAGAGACGTTTTCATTGCTGTTTGACCCTCATGCAATGTACTGTATCTTTTTTTGGTCTTTGTGCATGCAGATTTGTATGTCAATTTTTTTAAAAAATATCTCTGTTGCTTCCTCCTTATTTATCTGTGATGTTGACAGTTTTCTTTGTAATCATAATCCACAAACAGCAGTCCCATTTCTGTTCTTGTGTCCCAGACTGAACCGTGTAGCATGAGAGCATAGGCTGATAGCATGGGGGCCCGGTTGGTGCGGGGGGAAGGGAAGAGAGCCGCTTCATATACTCAGTCCCCAAAATGATGCATTGTGGGAATACAACTGTGCAACTTATTTCTTTCTCTCTTCTTCCCCAACTAGCACTGAAGGCCGACGAGAGAAGAAAGCTGACTCAGGGAAAGGTGTGGATCGTGAGACTTGTCTGTGACTTGCTCTTCAGTGTGTTTGTTAAAAAAAACAAAAAAACAAGAGAAATGCAGGAGTGCCGCAATCATTAATGTTCCAGGTTTGATTGCCCCCTTGTACATCTTGTGCATCATCTCACAGTAGCACTGGTATAATGTAAGTCGTGCAGTATGTGCTTCAGTTCATTGTCTGCTCTTCGGTTCCGACCGAAGCAATGCAGAAAATGGGGTTAGTCAATGAAACCTTGTTAGGGTTCCAAGGTTTAAACCCTTGGGATATGTGAACCAGTGTTTCCATTCCAACCTCTCTCTGTAGAGTTGGACATATTTTCCTACTTTGCCTATGTGACATATTTTCATAGCTTTTCCATACCAGAAGAAAACAAACAAACAACAACAACAACAACAACAAAAACCAACTGGAAATAATCTTTATTCAGATGAATAAAGGATTCAGTTATTGAATCCATATTCCTACAATTGAAGAATTGTATAGTTTGGGGCCAACAGTTTCAGAAATCTAAAAGTAACAAAGAAAAATTCATTTTTAGAGCTATTTTTCAATAATGTGCTTTAATCCACCAAACTCATAACATTCTACGGAAGTTACACATACACACCCTAAGTTTAAAATCATGGCTTGTATGCGTGGGTGTACGACTGTATGTATGTGTGTGTGATTTACAGGATGAGACCTATATTTGTGCAATTTCCTTGATTTAATACTGGATATTTAATATTTAAATTTATATATAACTGGAAAAATAAAACAATATAATATATAAAGATATATAGAATATAGTTAACATTCTCTCATCTTGTTTGGAAAAAAAGCCACATCCATCGATGTGCACTATCCGTACAATATTTGTTGTGAATGCAAGCTGTTACTATTGTATCTTATACTGTACTGTACTAAATGTTGCAGTGGTAAGTCCAACAGCTGCATTGTGGAGATAAATAATACTTATTTCTTTTCCTAACTTTCTGGATTATAATCCTTGACAGAAATGATCAGTAAAAATGATCCAGGTTAATCAATAGGGCAATTGCTTCTCATTTTCCCTCAAGTGCATGCTTCCAGGCACAATCCATCCACAGTTAAATTTTTGAGACCTATTGATTTCAGGCTAATTGTTCAAGCATGCACTTTTTTATATACCAATGGGACCAAGGTGTGATTTGATTATAATTTCATTTATTTCCCATTGCTAATTAAGTTTGAAGTCAGAATCCCAATATGAAAAAAAGTGTTGACATTTATGGACATGGCTGTTACTGATCAGGTCTCCGTTCTGCACAAATGTATGTTCAGTCTTTCTTAACAGTTTCATGTATTTGGAATCCACACTCTTTCTGTAGAAGCCATATAATATTATTATTGTCTTGAATTTTACGATAGCCAAACTACATATTTTCATCCCAGAAAATAACTTCAAAGAGGATCCATCCCTCAAGCAGGTTGCATGTGCTGGACAGCTCCCCATTCTTGGCCATTTTCAGCTGCGGTCAAATACCACCATGCCAAGTATGGAGTCCTAGTTTTAGTAGGGTGCCTGGGCACAATTTCCTTAGGGCACTCTCACCGTAATGATTCTCCCCATAGCCAAATCCATTGGTTGCTCATTTGGAATTTGCATAAGCAACCTGTGGCTACATATTCGTGAAGGAGGCTACAAGACTGGGGTTTTTTTCAGTCTAGCTGATTGGCCAATCTGACGAAGAGAATGGTCACAAGGTAGATGAGAGGGGAAAAAAATGCCCCAAGCACCTGTGAGAATGCATTGTGAGTACAATAAAAGGGCAATATCAAACATTTTAAAAAAATATTTGTATGTTTTTAGCTTTTTGGGGTGGAGGACATTAACAAACAATCAGATCTTACAAGCTCACCAGTGATTTCAAGAATTAGGAAAATATATCTATGGGATTTCAACATACAGGCTTTTTCAAGTTCCAAGTTGCCCCTAATATGAGAAGAATCCTCAGCTGAGCTCTGCTGCCAGGTATGGTAACAGCCATGAGCAGCAGGGCTTGCATTGCTAGAAGAGAATAAGGAGGCAGAATCAGTGATAAGAACCGGCTCTGATTCTTGTTTGCTAGTCAGGGACCTGGAAAGGTTGCAGTTGTTGAACTGACTTCTCAATTGAAATGTTTGAGTGGGTGCCATACATGAAATTAAGTCTGTGCAAGAAACAAATGGAAATCTTTAGATGAAGCATTTGTGCCTGTTTCTCTCCAAAGGATCATGAACCTCAAAGCATATACAGTACATGTTGACAGGAACATAGGACCAAAGAATAGGGATTTTCCAGGACAGAAAAAAAAGGCATAGTTCTTTTTACAATTTGGAAATGGCTTAATCTTTTAGCATACAGTTTGTGTCTAGAAGGCTTCCTCCTTCTGTACAACCTCCCACTCCCATTAGATCCACCTAGTGGGTCCAAGCAGCAGCAATTTAGATTCTGGTCTTTCCCGTAGAACAGGGGTGGGGAACTATGGCCCCTTTATGACTTGTGGACTTCAACTCCCAGAATTCCTGAACCAGCCATGCTCAGGAATTCTGGGAGTTGAAGTCCACAAGTCATAAAGGGGCCCACCTTTGCTGTAGAACATCTGCTACAGTTGTAGTCAAAAGCATCCACCAGCTTCAGATTTTTTTTTCTGTGGGTTCAAGTAGGAAATATGTGGTGTTAATTCCATGTTGCGGATGGAAAACCAAGATTAAGGAGCCGAGACCTTGCCATAGACATGTTCTCTTCTATCATCAGCTAGAAGATAATGTATTCTTGCCTTTTGCAAGAAAGTTGTAGCCTTAAGAGCCGTGTGTGTGTCAGATTCACAGCATCCGCTCAACTGCAGGAGCTTGGGAATGGCTGCTTTGAGAAATGGGCCTCATCCATCTGCACAGGCTACTCTTTCTTCAGTGATAGCAGAGTCTAGGCTACTCAATTCCGTATGCCTTGTGCTTTGAACACAATATCACGCCAGCTGCTTTTGTGCCAAAAGTAGGCAAAATTAGATTTACATAATGAAAAGCATTGCTTCTGAAGTTATTTTTGATGCCCAGTATTAGCAGGCTCTCAGTGTTGTCTAAATTCCTCAAATTCATGTTATGCAAATGATAAATTCAAAGAAAAAAATAACACATTGACTAAAATGTATGGATAGATTTAGATAAAAGTATGACTCTGATAAGATTAAACTGCTTTGTCATTGTGAACTGGATGATCCCTTATAACATTCCAAGTGAGTCTCTTAATAGCCATGCAATGTAGAGTGGTCCATGAAGAGAAACTTCTGGTGTTTTTTAAAAAAAATGCTAATGTGCATTTACAATCTACAATCTACTCAGCTTTCTGGACACTAAAAATTCATGGACTGAATTATTCTGCAGTATTGCTGTTCAGTATTTTGGAGGGCTCTTTTTTAAAATAGATATCCTGTTTTTGTGTAAGTATCAATCCCAACATTTTCAAATCATAATAAGAGAGTAAAATGCAACTGGCAATACTATATTTACTTTTGATTTCCCATTTCCAGGTCAAACTGCTTAATTTCTTGGATGTAATTTATTAAAAAGTTTTAAGTGTACATGTGAATAGAGTATTGTTTTTTCATGACTCAAGAAATGTTATCCAGAAATAAATATTTATCCTAACTGTTCTTCCTGTTTATATTTAACATGTCTATGTTTATTGTTTATGATACAGAAAAAGTACATTGTCATTTCCACAAACACAGATAAGAATTTATGCAAGGATTTATCCAACATGCACAGCTAATCAACACTCTCCCCTGTGACCATTGCAGCAGTGAGTTGGTGCTAGCTAGTCCTGGTCTCAGGCCTCTCTTATAGCAAACATGCAAATTTTAGATACTGCAGTTCTCTGCATTGGGCTCCAAATATTAAAATTCATTATTTTAATGAATTTTAATCAATTCTAAGAGATTCTAAATCACTACATGATGCTTTAACAGCATCTATCAGACTTTAGCTAATCTCCAAAAAGCTAATCAAGATTAGACTACATGAGTCATTGGGATGGGAGGTTACCAAGAAATTTTTAAAAAATTGAGGAGACTGGCAAACCACTTACATATTGTTGCCAAGAAAGCTACATGAATATATCTATGAAGCCACCAGAAGTTGAGTTCAAGTTGGAGAGTTTATTTGCTACAGAGTACCATTAATCATCACTAGATTGATGAATTCTACACATTTGAACCGGTAAGAAATTACACCGTAGCATATTTTTGATTCTGTTGGCAACCCACTCTAGGATTTTTTAAAGAAAATTTTAAGATCCATGTATATTATATCTAAATTAGGGATGAGTAACCCTTAACAGGAAGGGGTGGAGACCCAGTAAAGTTTGGTTTAGACATCTCTGTTACCCCATGTATGTACTTATCATTTGGAGATGGTTGCATGGCTGTTGCATTAGCACTTCTATAAATGTTAATGCCATTTGAATGTGCCTTGCCTTCCATCTGCCTCCCAAGAGGAAGTTGAATGAACCAATCAGCATGCAGGACTTGTGTCTCCACACAATGCATAGTTCAGATTTGGGAGGTATGCACAACAGCCTGTTTGCAACCATCTGCAACAGTGGTGAAATCTGAACTGGCTTGCCACCGGTTCGCTGGCCACGCATGCACAGTGCGTACCAAAAGTGTGCACACATATGCACCATGCGCCAAAAATGTGCTGCACGTGCATGCGCACCAAACACGCACATGTACATGCGCACCAAACGTGCTGAGTGCATGTGTATACACAGTACATGCCAAAAGGTGGCTTGGGAAGATTAGAACAGCAAGGAGAGGGATCAGCTGTGCCGCACGATTTAGATTCACTGGAAAGCAGGATTTCCTGCTTTCTAGCGATTTTAAATCATGCGGCACAGCTGATCGTCGGAAATACCAGTTCAGGGGAACCAGTAGCTTTTTTTTTTTACTACCAGTTCGCCCGAACCAGTAGTTTGTATCTCTACTGATTCGCCTGAACTGGTGTGAACCGGTAGCATTTCACCACTGATCTGCAACCTATGCTTATCCATCAACCCCTTCTCAGCATAGGTATGTCGATGCCTACATGCAGTTGCAGACAAGTCTAAATCAAGCATTAAGAGAAATGGGGGTGTTAAATGTCTTTGAGATCCTATTTGTTCCCCACACAAAATGGCAAGAAACCAGGCTTCCAGGATTCACCAATCATAATCAGAGCAGGCTTTAAAGGGACATATGTGGCTCTTAGGATGCAGATTGTCCCTCTTGTTCTACACAATTACAAGTATGTAGAACTGCAGATCCATAGATACAGACACTTGAGAAAAGCCAATGTGAACCCATCGGGACTAATTCCTTACATATGTATTAGATGGTGTTATTCTTGGTAAAAGACTAAATCCAGTCTTTTTTTTTTCACTGCAAGTTTACAATTCCATTTATGTAAGAGCAAATTACATATGTATTTGCTGGACTTCGTGAATGATTGCCTGTTTTTACTTTAAAATTCAGGCATCTGTAGATTTTAAGTAGAGCTAGCAGGAGGCATTTGAAAAGTAACAACATAGGACTGCTTCCTGGTGCAGAAACATGCGGATTATGACACTTTATATCTGCTTTATTTAACAAGCTTCCTGCACAACTTTCACTTCGAAGAAATCAGAATACATTTTCTTTCCCTGCTGAATTTAAAATCTTTATGACATGTATCACAAAATGATTTTTGTTCTCCACACGGCTCTCCTCTCCCTTCCCTTGTCTATTTTGAATTCACACCTAATGTCACTGACAACTCACCATGCCAGAAAAAGTAAGATTTGACACTGACTTACTGAATATAAAATACTCAACAAACTTTGTTACATGATACTAATAGGAACTGTCGCAATTATGAAAAGCTGCTAATATTCACTAAATTAATTTTTCCACTCATTAAAGAGACTCAAAGTACAATCCTATTAACTCCGCTTTTCCCAACCTGGATGCCCTCCAAGTGATCTTCAACTCTCAGAAAGGGAGGAAAGCACAATTAATAAAACCATAATTAAAAGCAAATTAAAATAACATAAAATCATGAACAATTAAATTGAAACACTATGACTTGACGCCTGTTATGAAAATGTAAAAAATGTGGGCCAGAAAATTTCCCAAAGTTTAGGACCAATATTGGATTGTACTCAAAACTGTTGCAACATTTGTGGCTGAGGCTATCAAATAAGGGCCTAATCACACGTTTTAGTCTTTGGTAGTAGAAAATGATTTTATTGCATTACAGTTAAAATAAAACATTTGCAAGGCGATCTATTTTAACAATCTCCAGAGATTCCTTTTTAACTATAATGAACTTTTAGAGGATTGTGCTAACAAATTACATTCATCCAACATGAATTTCATGCATAGAAAAGTTCTCAAACCATGTTTTGCATCCCATTCTCAAAAATTATATTACTCACCATAATGGAGGAACTAGACTTTAATTGCTGTCTTCATGATTCCTATGTATGATGGGTACATATAATTATATCATACAGAGAACCAAACATGTACCATGGTCTTAAATGTGATATTAATCCAAATGAGGTATGATTAATACAGAGACTAAATATCTACTGGCTCAGATGTTGGCAATCTGGTTCCAATTCCTGTGCTAATTCTCACCCTGTGGCATCTAATCTCACTCCTCATTCTCAATTCTGTGGAAACCATGGGTGTCTTCTAGCGATTGTTTATGAATGTGCATTTCAGGCAGATTAGATATTCACAATCACTCTCACCCAATCTTGAACCCACTGCAAGCAGTATCATTGGAAATGCTGCCTATGTGTGGGCTAGTCATACAGGAAAAACAATTTCCACTGTACTGGATACATGTTGGAGATGGGAAACGTGAGATCATCTGGTATAGCAAGCATATAGAAAGCAGAAGGGAGAGAACTGGCTGCTTGCTGGCTCCAACAGCCTTAATAAAATCCCTTTTATTACTCAGATGTAACACCTGTTGCTTTTTCCCCAAGTGTCCTGCCATTCTCAGCCTGGCATCATTCACTGGAAGAGATTCATGGAAGCACTTGGTGAGCTGGCCCCAGCCCTTGTCTCTTAACTGCCCAACGGGAACAATTCAAGTAGCTGGTATTTTCATTGTTAGGTTATTATCAATTGCAGCAGTTCTGGAAGTAGTCTGACTTGCTGGTTCTAGAGAGTTCAAATGTTCTAAATGTTCAAGAGAGAAAAACTACTTTAATGTTCCTCTCTCTCCTTTCCTCCTATTTGGCGGCATATTCCTATAAAATGGCAATCTTGACTTTAAAGAAGTTAGAAGCTTCTAGGGCAGGGTGATCTTTCTTCTCTGTTTAAGCAAGAAACTTGATTGCAAAGCTCTCCCATCACAGGTTCCCTGTATCAGCTACTGTTTATTTTTTATTTTTTATTTGATTTATATGCCGTCCTTCTCCGGAGACTCAGGGCGGCTTACAATGCGCTAAGCAATAGCCTTCATACTTTTGTATATTTATACAAAGTCAGCTTATTGCCCCCACAAACTTGGTCCTCAATTTACCTACCTTAGAAAGGATGGAAGGCTGAGTCAACCTTGAGCCTTGGTGAGATTCGAACCTGCAATAATTGCAGGCAGCTGATGTTAATATCAGGGTGCTTTAGACCACTGTACTATCCAAGGCTCTTATTCGATTTTGGTAGAAATCCACGTATTTAATAAAGAGCTGACACACAAGTTTAGGTAAAGAAAAACTGATACTTATTGAAATGATAAATTTTCACCTAAAATTAATACAGAGAGAACTCAAGCAGAGAATTCAAGTATATTTTTTTCCTGGCTTGTAATGAACAGCTGATGAACCTGGATTAAGCCTTGTTTCAAAAGAACAGCAGTTCCATATAGACAAGATTAAGGCATATTTCTGCACCCAAGGCAATAGTTGCTTACTGCAAGGAAACTTGCATTTTTAAAACACTATTATGCAAAATAGTTCTTGAGGGGAAAAAAAGAAAAGAATGGAGCAGCTCCTACAAGAACAATAGAGCTTTGTAGTTCTTTGGTTTGTGCTCAGTGCATCCCTGCAGGTAATTGCAGAAAGAAAGAAAAATTACGTTTTCTTTATTCAAGTGTCCGCACAAATTAAATTGACTGTGTCATCCAATGAAATATGGGACAATTAATTTACTAGAAAAGTGCTCTTAAAACTTCAGAAGTTAACCAGCTTTGCATAGATAAGGCACTCCCAATGTTATGGCAATTTAAAACACTGTTTGATAAAATGACTCATGTGATGGTAAATATGGCTGTGGGCATGTCCTCCAATTCCATGATCTTTATCTGTATACCACTGAAAAAAAGAAAAACAAAAATATCGATTATAAGTGGCCCCTGTCACAAAACTGGAATGCTACAAGAATTCAGAACGCCCTTTGCTTTGTATCAGAGCAAATAACACAATCTCTTACTTGAGATGATAAAACATACATCCAGCATGTTGGATAAAAAACCCCAGCACTTTTATGCCACTGAAACTAGAACGAAGTGAAAACATTTGAAGAAAGTTGATTTTGTTTGCTTGTGGGCTAAAAATGGTAAATCCCAATTTTAATTTGCAGTAAAAATTAACAGGATTCCTTCAACCATGGATTGTTTCACATTTTGTAAATTTCACAGATTAAAAGTTCTACTGAAGTCAAGTGGTCATCATATGATAATCATGATAATGGTGATCCTTGGTCAACATCTAATATTTATGCATATTAAAAAGGTCAGAAGACAAGGTAATACTTGAGGGTGGGGTAGGAAAAGATGGAAGGGAAATACTGTGTTCTGACTGTCTCCTTTTGAAAGGGAAGGGGGTTTAGAGGGGCTTTGCTTCCAGATACTACATATCATAAAACTGCTGCCTGAGAATTGACTGAAATCTTCTCCGTGCTGGAAATCCATTCTTGCCTTATATAAGTTATGAACACAGACCAGGGGTGAAATGCTCCCGGTTCGGACTGGATCACCCAATCCAGTAGCGATGGCAGTGGGTGGTTCGGAGAACCAGTAGCAGAAATCCCTGCCCCCCACATGCCCAGCTGAGCCGCGCAATTATCAGAGGCTCTTTTTTTTACTTTTAAAAGCATTTTTTCTACAAATGCTTTTAAAAGTAAAAAAAAAAAAACCTATGCTCATCTGGGATTCTCAGAGCCTTTTAAAAGCATTTTTTCTACAACCTCTTTGGCCGAAGATGTTGTAGAAAAAATACTTTTAAAAGAAAAAAAAAAGTTGGCCACGCCTACCCGGTCACATTAGCCACCCACCTCCCGCCAAGCCACGCCTACAGAATCGGTAGTAACAAATTTTACATTTCACCACTGCCACAGACCCTTCTGTTTTCCCTTTACCATGGCCATATGAATCTTCAAAATGTAATTCCTGCCCTAAGCTTAGCATCCAGAGCAAAAGGAAGCTACAACTAATCACCACTATTTTGAGCTGGGGAACTGAGGCTAATTTTAGAAGTGTCCTATTAGGATGAGGGAAAGTAGAAGTGGGCAAGGCTGCTGCCCTCTTCAACAGGTCCTATTTCAACAGGCACTATTTATGCCAGAGGCAATGCTATACAAAGAGGCTCCTTGAGGCAAGAATAGGTTCCTTCCCATCCAAAAAAAGGATGTGCTACACTACACCTTTTTTTCCAAGTACTCTGGTCTAGCATGTTTGTATTACCTGATGGGATGCGGGGGGGAGCAGATCTGAGCTAAGAAGACCTCCAAAAGGCAGCCAATTACTAAAGATTCCCTGCGTTTCTTTGCTACAGATTTTTGTAGCCCAGATCTGCTCACCCTAGATTAGACCAGAAAGAAAATTGGGAGATTATACACATTCTTTGTAGAAAAACTGAGAGTTGCTATTACACACATGCTGTGGACTCTGGGTTAGTGTTTAACTCCAGTTAGGACTGGAACAATATCTGAGAGTACTCTTACAGCTATAATACAGATAATACTACTATGGTGTAGATCAGGGTCACCAACCTTTCGGACCTCAGGAACCACTAAATTCATAATTTAAAATCCCGTGGACCACTAATATGAATTTTTAAAAAAAAGATAAATAGTATTTAGTGCACTATAAAAAACGCAAATCATTTTTCTGCGGACCACCCAAATTTTCTCGTGGACCACCAGTGGTCTACGGACCACCAGTTGGTGACCGCTGGTGTAGATAGTATTAATACAACTATGCCGGAATCTAATTGAAGGCCTGGCCAAATATCCATCCCTCACCCAATTTGATGGGTCTGTTCATCTCTCGTGTGATTGAATGTGGTGGGTCGGATTCCAAGGAAGAAAGGATGCGTTTCAGAGGAGTAGAGATAACTCATCTTAGATATTTTGGGTGAGAGAAAGAAGGCGAAGACACCCTCTCTCTAATAGTTTTCTGAGCATAGGCTTGCATAGATAGCAGACTGCTTTAGGTTGGCAAGATTCTGCCTATAGGCATGGATCGATAAAGAAATCTTCTTGGAAGAATCACTACGTATCCTTCTTTGACGTCTGACATCTGCAACTTTCAATGATAGGTAAGAACATTTGGGAGAAGATGGGGTTTGCGTAACCATAGCAACAGTGTAGTTGCTCTCATCAGCAAGCCCTTTGTGTGCTGGCAGACCATGCACCAATATGCCCTTCATTCCACAATGCTCCACAAGGTCCCTGTTCTGCCTGGTTTTTCTTGAAAGAGCATTTTAAAGAAAAACAAATTAAGTAGCTATAGTTTCTAGGGCTGTAGTTATTTAGAAGAGTACATCTCCTCCCCCCCACAAAATCTACTGGGATAGTTACAAACATCCTGAGGAATTAACTTACTTTCTGATAAATGAGTGTTCTAGGCATTGGCCATGCCCATTATTGAACCCATTCTTAGGATGGGCAAGTTTCTATTTGGTGAATGTACTCATCGTATATTGTCCCCCACCCTTACCTTAGTACCTCTCAGTAGCAGGAAAACTAAATCAGTGCTTAAAAAGGGGGGAGGACGGGACGCTTTGCTATCTACCAGGTATCTTCTCCCTTCCCAAATGCTCAAAAATATATCATTGATGTTGGTGCTGCTGCATATAACTGGAGCAAACTTCAGCAGTGCTGAAAAGCCAACTCTTCAGTTTAAAAGAACTGCACATGCCTCTATTGCTTACAATGTATATCTGTAAAACTGACTTTGGCGATGTGTATATCCCAGGGATGAAATTCAGCAGGTTCTGACAGGTTTTGGAGAACCGGTAGCGGAAATTTTGAGTAGTTTGGAGAACCAGCAAATATCACCTCTGGCTGGCCCCAGAGTGGGGTGGGAATGGAGATTTTGCAATATCCTTCCCCCAGGAGTCAGGAGGGAATGGGGATTTTGCAGTATCCTTCCCCTGCCATGCCCACCAAGCCACACCATGCCCAAGCCACACCCACAGAACCGGTAGTAAAAAAATTTGAATTCCACCACTGGTATATCCCCTTTTATGAACCTAGCCACCTCCTCTTATACAGATAATCCTTGATTTATGGCCAGTTCATTCAAAGTCAGACGGACACCCCCCCACACACACCTCATAGGAAATTATGACCAGGTTCCAAAGTTTCACATGATTGCATTTTGGGTGCTTGAGAACTGGCTCACATTTATGGTCATTTGTCCTGCGATTATGTGACTGCAATTTATGATGTTTTTGCCAAAAACTGGCATTTATTCCTGGTTTTTAGCAAAAATGCCGCATAACATCAAGTGGGCTCACTTAACGACTGCAATGTTGGCTTAATGATCATGGTGATTCACTTAATGACCACTTCAAAAAAAGGTAATAAAATCAGATCATCATGGGATCACCTGCTTTACAACTATCATGGTTTATAATGGGCAGGCTCCATTAAAGTTGTGAGTTGAGGACTATCTATATTCATTTCTTCACTGAAAATGTAAACCAACATGTATGCTAAGCTTCTGATGAATCCTTTCACATACCATTGCTTGGAAATCCACCTCTGCGTCAACCAGAGCTTTTGAAATCTGGGCTGCTTGCTGAAAATGAACGTTATCTAGGAAGTAAGAACAGACAAACGGTCACAATGAAAATAGACCATTACTTAGATGGAAAGAAAGAAGGGAGAACTCATCATAGAGCAGTGATGGCTAACCTTTTCCGGACCAAGTGCCCAAAGTGCATGCGCCCAAACCCCCAAAATGCAATGCATGTGTGGCCCCACGCATGCACATGCTCTCCCCCCACACACCCTGCCCCCTGCACATGTGCAGCAGAGACCTGAAGACCAGCTGGCTGGTGGGCGTCGCCTGCGTAGTGAAGGTGAACTGGGGCGACGGCTCATGTGCCCATAGAGAGGGTGCTACATCCCACCTCTGGCATGCATGCCATAAGTTTGCCATCATGGTCATAGAGCTTTACAGACATGAACAAGCAAGTCCGCAAGGCCGTTGCCTTTTCTGGTTTTGTTTTATTACTAGTAGACGTATGACTAGTGAGGTCTAACTATGCTTACCGTCTGCTGTTCCATGGATCAGGAGATAGTCAACCAATTTGAACTTTTCTGCTCTGGCCATAACTGTAGAGCTCTAAAATGTAAACATAAATAAACGATATAATCCTCAGTGTGAGTGACTCAAGTACACATTAATACAACAAACTGCTATTTTAAATCAAAAGGAAAATAAAGGCTGCGTCTGTATGACCATGCTATCCATACAGCATTCATAAATGTGAAAACCTCTCTGCGCCTGTCATGAAGATGCCCTTAAATTGACTTCAGAAGGCAACTATTCCTTCTAAAAGGCTGCTGAGGACCGTTCGCCAAGATCCAAAGTTCTGCACCAGCAATGAAAATGAAAGGTTCAACTATCGTCACCAATATCCAAAGGCAGAACTCTGATGGAAAAAGCTCTCGATCTTATTGTTTTACTTTTCTGAGAACAGAAATGGGATGGTTGTGGGTTCACTTAGAGAAGTTTATAGAAATAAGCTTTTTTAATTTGCAAATCTGATGTTCTAATTACTGCACCCGGGTCTTCATAGAAAAATATAACTTCTTCATTTATCTAAATGGCTGGACAAGTACCAAAAACTTTTGGACAATTAAAGGATTGCATGAAAGCTACTGCTGCTCATGCTCTGAAGATAAATTGCAAAATATGAATCTAACTAAGCGGGAGTAACACATTGCATGAACCAAAACATAGCTTAGAGAAATTACTTCCCCACTGATACTCATTGGTAAAAAGAGCTCTCTGATATGTATGCTACTAATCATCCAGGGTCTTAATACCTGTTCAAGCTATCTGTATAAAAATGTTCTGTAAATTTAAAAATTTATCTCGCACATATATACCGTGCCCACGGATCGGTGGCAGCCATTGCGTTCAACCCTGCAAAGCTGTGCATGCATGTGTTTGTGAAAGCTCACATCCCACTTGCCAACTTTGTGTTGACAGCACAGGCTTCTAGCTTAGGGGAATAAACAGAAATAACTCCATGCCTGTTGTTCCCCTTTCGTGATTAGTGCCATCAAGGTAAAACGCAACTTGCCGCTTTTCAGAAGGAAGACAACTCGGCTTCCCACATGCAGTGAGTAGATGTGTGACACTGCAGAAAGTTGAACACTGCATTTCCCTGTGGTTCTCCGGTGCCCCTCTTTGTCCAATGACAATCAAGAAAGAGATAAGCTATGCTATATTTTGATAGCTCTTCGTTCTCCTGGAAAACTGACCTGATTTTTTTTCACCCTTCAATTGTCCAATTTGTTGACTGTGAACAATTTGGGGGGGGGGGATAAGTTTTGAATATAACTTATTGCCAAGAATTAAGACCAGCCGAAAATGGAATCACCATCCTCAACTGCTCTTTATTAAGCCATTTTCACCTAATTCTTATCAAATGAATGTTTACAAGGGAGAATCTGACTCAGGGCTCTCACCCATAAGGCCAAGAAATAGGCTTCAGGGAGCTTTTTCAGCCAAGGCAACCTGTGTCTTTTCATGTCAATCCAGTGGTAAAAATGCCCTCTGCTCCTCTTTAACACTAAGGCCATAGCAAGGAGTGCTCGCTTTGTGAAAAGATCAAACAGCAGTCAACATTTTACCAGCACTCAATAAACAAGTTAATATTTGGCTGGAATCTGAAGGTCTCTCTCCCTTTGGCATATTTCTTGGATAATAGAATAAATGTCATACCAGTACAAGATGGCATATTTACAAAATTGTACCCTGTTTTGCATAACCTAATGATGCAGCAGTTCTTGAGGAATGAACATTTCAAATCTGCTAGGAGAAGATTGCCAAATCTATGACTGCTTCGAATACTTGCCAACAGCATATCAAATTCAGAGAGATCTGCAAAACAACCTCTTTCACAAGTTTAACAGTCTCCCCCCCCCCCCTCCAGTGCATGGTCTTCTGGCAGCACATGACAGCTACTATCTGCATCACCCTTCATTCCCACCCCCCCAAGTCATCAATTCAGCCCTCCCCTCCCTCCCTTTGCACATGTCAGTCTGGTTTCCTTCAGGCCTTCTCTTGATCTCCCTATGGGGAACTGTTCAGTTTTAGGGCTCATCTATCCGGCTTAAAATCTCTTCTAGTTTGTCATCCAGAGGCACTTGTAGAGCAAGTTGTCCACAATACACGTGGCATTATTCTTATTGGGTTTACTGCATCCAGCTCTCCACCTTGTTCTATTTTACAACAGTGCTGAATACCGCAGTACAACTTGGGAAGCGTTCTGCAAAATTGAACAGGACAAAGGCTCTGACCGGGGGTTGCTTCACTCACCTTCATCGCCTAATGACTGTCATATCAAGTGAGGCTATTTAAAGGCGAGGCTTCAGTCCAATGTGATAAGCAGACTGATTTCAGCACCAATGCCACCTCACAATCTCTGGTCACAAAGAATCCCTTTGACTGTTCACATGTTCAGCTGCTGGAGAACTCCTGAACTGGAGTATGTGCTTGGGTAAATTAGTAAATTAGACACCAGTGTGTTGCATCCCCAAAGATTAATAATTGGGATGTGTTATGCTGATGCCCCAATTGGTATGATCAACCATTGAACAGAAATCACTTGCCATGTGAAGACAGACACTGTAGGTTCTGATTTAAACTGGGTTTCACAAAAGCAGCAGTCTTAAATGGTGGATCAGTACTACATACCACTATGAAATGCATAGGCTCCAGGGCAGGGGTGAAATCCACTTGCCTTCCTTACCGGAGGGAAAAATCGCTACCGGATCGGGCGATCCGGTCCGATCCAGGAGCATTTCACCTCTGCTCCAGGACAGCCTGCCTGCAGCCTTAATGCTGACAAAGATTGGGACTGTGAATTCCAGCCAGCATGGTTTTATTTCCTTGAGAAAATAAGTAGGAATTCTTGGAATGGCAATCAAGTACATGACCATCCATTTAATAGCAACATAGGGAATGTGCTCCTCAACTTGGAGATAACAAGACAGAATTCTGTAAAAGAGCCTCTGTCTATATACTAGAAAGATTTTTGCACCATAAGAATGAAATAATGAATGTTACAGTTGATTCTGTAGACTCTATACTGAGCTGACTGCCTTTAGGAGGAATTTTGGTAGAAGGAAGGAAGGAGGGAGGGAGGGAGGGAGGGAGGGAGGGAGGAAGAAAGGAAGGAAGGAAGGAAGGAAGGAAGGAAGGAAGGAAGGAAGGAGGGAGGGAGAGAAAGAAATACCAGGATCACTGAAAGTGAGGATATTCTGAGGTGGGTTTTTTAATGTTTTTTGTAGACAGAAAGGGGTGAAAACAGGGCCATTCATTGTTCCATGATAAGAAGAAAACTTGGGCCACTGAAAAGGGAGAAATCTACTCCAAATAATATCTTAAACCAAAAAGATTTTCATTCCTTGCTACTTATAACATGAACTGAATTAAACATTTCTTCCCTTGGGGATTCACAATAAGTCTCTCTTCTGTATCTCCATCTCTCCCTAACTTTCAAATTCTCCAATTTAATCCTCTGAGTAACACACTGGAAACCTTTAGCTTTTGGGTACTGGCAGTTTCAACGTGGACACTGCCAGCAATGAATGCCGTGCCAAGAGAAGTCGACTCCTGGCAAAAAGAGAGATTACACAGTCCTCTGGAGCCATCTGTGCTGTGAAGCTGCAGAGTGACACAGTGCACCCAGAGCACTAACATTTCAATCTGTAGAAAGTTAAGAGACTTCCAATTCCATAAGGGCTTTATGGATCTGCTACTCTACAAAGTGACTTATTAGAACCCAAAGTTATTCAGCAAGCAATCTTCTTCCCCAAATATAGCAACCACGGATGGGTAGGGTAGAATAAAGATTTCATAACCATAGTTGCACTTAAATTAGAAAGTTTTACTGAAAGCCCAGACAACTTTTTAAGTTTAAATCTCTCATAGAGCTGAAAGAAGGGCAGTAAGTCACCAAATGGCCTAACTGTGACTCCAGAGTTTTCCCCCGCGGAGACTGTAACAATTTCTTTCATAACTTGATAAAAACAATGGAAGAACTCTTCCTGGACAGGGTCAGGCCAAAAGTACCTCACAAAGACCTTTAATTCAACTGCTTGAAGGAAAGTCACAAAGAGGACATGGAGTTAATAGCTTCTGCCTACATTTGATCCCTAGTTAAAAACAGCCTATCTATTATTCAGGAGGTAGCTTTTAAAACAAGTAGTGCTCAAAAGTTTGAAAGCCATTTCAAAAAAAAGAACAGGGAACAGCACCACTGAGGGCAGGGAGTTCCAACAATTAATTATGAATGTGTAAACAAGTTCTTTCTTTTGCTAGTCCCAAATTTTCCCACATGTTCTTTCATGCCACGAGTCTCCTCCTGCTAAGGGGAGGGGGGGGGAAAGACTGTTCAATTTTTTTTTTACATTATGCATGACTTTCAACACTTCACCCATCATGTTTTTTTCTTTCTCATCTTCACACCAAGCTTTTTGTTTTGCTTTTTAGAGACAGCCATAGGCGACTACAGTAAATGAGGACCTTCAAGTACAAGCTGCACGTTTTACACCGCGATATACATTTCATCGCTAGTTGCACCCCATCAATTGTTTTGAATGTCCTTTTCTTTGCCTTTTTTATAGCTTGTAGTACTTGTAGTACTATCTCTGAGGGGTGGTAGCCAGAAAGGTGTAGACAAGAGTAGTCAGATTGTAGAATTCTATAGCGACATTTTTAAAAAGTTAAAGCTTTCCCTTGTCCAGTGGTATCTGCCTCTAATGGGTGGAGCTCATCTCCATTTCATAGCTGAGGAAGCCAGCGTTGTCTGAAGACATTTCCATGGTCATATGGCCAGTATGAGGTGCACAGAACATTGTTGCCTTCCCACCAAAGTAGTACCTATTTATCTACTCCTAGTTCCATGTCCAGGGAGATTCTCAGTTGACTTTTAGACAGCTAAAAGCCTATGGAGATTCTCAATCATCCAGGTCATGGTTGTCTCAAACATGGAGGCAACTGGACTCTCTTGTTGTTGTTGTTTTGGGCAAGAAAGTTGAGTTGCCTCCTGAAAAAGCTCCCTTGAGACAACCATGACCTGGATGATTGAGAATCTCCATAGACTTTTAGCTGTGCACTTTGGGGTGAATACATTCAAATCATATAGGAGTATGAATGGATTTCCAGAAAAATTGCAAACTACAGGAACCATTTGCACTTCAGTTTGAGATGCAGACAGCACAGACTCATCCCCAACAGTCTACGCCTGTCTTCAACAGTGAAGGGACAAACATCCTGCAATCAAGAAGGCTCCACACCTATTTGCACTACTCAGGTGACCCTGAGGACACAGATAAGTCTCCAAGGGGTCTCAATGACTCTCTAAAAGAGTGCAAATGACCAACTGTCTGCAAGGAGTATAAATCCTTCCATTCCCGACCATCCAGTCAGAGCTGAAGAAGCTTCTTGGATGAGAACCAAAATGTCTTCAAAGAAAAAAGAAGAAAGTCCAGTGGCCTCTTGGAAAAAAAGCACCTTTGGGACTCCCAGTTCCATGCCTTTGAACTGCTAGTTGGGCAGAAGCTGGGGCAGGAATGGGAGCTCCCCCTATCATGCCGTACTTGGATCTCAAAAGGCCAACCTTCCAGTTGACAGGTCCAGCTTCTTAACTGCTAGGCCACCATGCTCCCTGCATAATGACATTATAATGGCAGTTTCCTATATATTTCCTATCTAGGATATGTAGATCTGAAGGGCAAAACCGACTAACTCATTTGGACCTACCCACAAACAAGATCCAGGCCAGCTGAGATGATCCCATTCTATCCTAACTATTTTGTGAGGTAGCCTGGAATGAATGAACGGGGCTGCCCTCTTCTAGGTTTCAGCAGTTTTGGAAATTGGGACCTGAATAGGTGAATCTGCAGAACTCCAGGTTAATTTATTTAATAGATTTGTACAGTTGCCCAACTTGGGTTTTTAAGGGTTGGGATTTGTTTGTAGGGTGTATCTTTGAGTCAGTTTTTTACTCCAGGTGACACCAAGCCTATGCACTTTTCTTGGCAAGGTTTTGTTTTTAGAGTGGCTTACCAAGACCTCCATCCTAGGGCTAATAGAAAGCCACTAGAAATTATAAATTGACAATGTCAACAGCTTATAAAGGAAATTTATACAAAATGTTTTATAGGTGGCATTTGCCACCAGCGACAATGGCCAAACTGTTTAAAAACATATCCGCCAAATGTTGGAAATGTAATCAGTTACTGGGCTCTTATTACCTATATGTGGTGGATGTGTCCAAAGGCTAAAAAATATTGGATAAAAATGCGACTATGGCTAGGAGAAATGACAAAACAACAAATAGATTTAAAACCAGAATTGTTTTGTTGGGTATATTGCCAGAAAAATGCAATAAAGGAAATACATACTTAATTTTACATGTTTTAACAGCAGCAAGAATTGTATTTGCACAAAATTGGAAAAATGAAGATATTCCCACAGTGGAAAGTGTAATAAAAAAAATATTAGAATGTGCTGAGATGGATAGATTAACAGTGAAAATTAAGGATAAGGAGGAAACAGATTTTTTTTTAACATGGGAGACATTCTATCAATGGCTAGAAAATAGAAGCAGAAGTTAGAAACTTAAAATTGAAAAGAATGTTTAATTAAATAATGTAAGGTGAATAATTAAGGGTAAGTAAAAATTATTATTAATATGTTCTGATGATAATTGTTATAAATAGCAATGTGAAGATTTTTATTATCATTCCTCAAAATCAATTGTACCCAGACAACACACTGTCAATGTGAATATAGAGTTTTTATGTATACCAAAAACAAAAGTGTATAAAAAAACATTAAAAAAAAGTCATTAGCCCGAGGTCTCCAGTTGGCTTTGTGCTAAAGGTGGGAGTAGAACTCATGAATTTTTAGTTCAGGACCATAACCACTACACCAAACTGGTTCTCAAATTTCAGAAAGATTTAAAAGATTTGTATGGATGCCCATCTTAGGTTTTTAAGCACAAAAACAAAATTACCTGGTTGTCAACCTTTCATTTTATGATTATGGCTTTTATTTATTAGAAACATAGGCTTTTTCTCCATAATTCACTCTTCCCTGTTCCCTCATTAAACCTGAACAGCAGATGCCCAGTAGCAGCATTTGCTCCATGGCTGCTACTTCATCAAGTAGCAACAGGAGTAGAAATAAGATAACTTAGCAATTTTTTTTCTCCCTTTGCCCACAGTGGGTTTTGTGACAATGTGCTCAGTGTGTTATTTCAATACAATTCCATGTCTATTTCTATTTCAACACAAGATATCTTCCACCCATTTTAGATCTCCTTATCAAATGTACACCCTCAATATGTTCCTTTCTACTTAGTTTCTACACACTTCAAGAGGTGTTCAAACACTGTGGATGTGTCAGAGTGCATGAATTATTATTATGATGTAATGGAAAAATAGAAACAGTATGCTTAGATAGAATCATAATTTACTATAAAGTTCTTTTTGGAGCAAAGGCATCATAAGGTAGGTAAAATGAGGACTCAGATTGTGGGGGCAATAAACTGACTTTGTATAAAAAAGAACATCGCTGGGGGGGGCTGAAAGCCCTACTAAGCAGGTATATACAAAAGTATGAAGGCTATTGCTTAATGCATTGTAAGCCGCCCTGAGTCTCCGGAGAAGGGCAGCATATAAATCTAACTAATAAACAAACAAACAAACAAACAAACAAACGTGCTACTGAAGAAACAGAAACATGCACACCACATACTTGAGCACAAAATTTACAGATATGCATTGGCATATAAAGACGTTGCAATAGCAGATATAATGGCAGATATGCTTGTTTAAGAGCAATGTTAGCAGAGCAATGTCACCTTAAATTATCTCAGGCTAATACCTCACTACCACCATTTCATTTGCAGTGCAAATTCCGAAAATTCAAAAAACAAATTCAATGCCTAAATCGGTTTTAGTGAAGAAATGCCACAGATTAAGAAAGAGGGAAGGAAAAGATGTTTTCATAAGTGTCTGCTCAGATCTATGCAACCACATTCTCGTGATAAATGTGCCAAGTGATGCAATGTTAAATAGGATTATAATCTCTGGGTTGCAAATAGTATTCAGATTACACTAAAAACCGCAAAGTACAATTTGCTGCCATCTAATGGTTGCCTATATTATTGCAACCCAGATATGTTAGACGGCATGTCTACAGAACCCAAATCTCTACACAAGGGTATATCAAATAGCATACCAAATTAATTTCCCTAATAAAAGAAACAGTTTAGTAAAAGTTATTTATAAATATTTATATTCTGATAAAGAACAGATGGAATCCATATTCCAAACAAATGCAGTCACCTAACCTCTACAGTATAGCAAAACATTGTAAATAATTTAGGAAACATCTGGAATATATTAGCAACACTCAACAGAAACTGTTAGAATATTCTTCACCTAGAACAACTATTGCTTCTGATGTCCTAAATAAATTACCATATAACCACTTCTCTATAAGAAGGATAGGAAGGGGGGGGGGAACTGCTATCATAGCTTGCTTCTCATGTTCCCCACATGTTCTGTAGGACTTGGTGTATGTGAGTGTGATCCAAAGTATGGTAGAAGTGCAGAGGAGAAAGGAGTATGTGAGTGGAAGTCAGGCTGAGTGAGATTCAGCTTACACTGTTTTATTTTTGTACAGTAAAAAGTGAACGACATTTTCTTACCTCATAGAAATCCAGGTTATCATTTTTTTCAGGCATACCCATGTAGCGTTCAGTATATATAGAATCTAGGATGGAGTGGAGCACATAAATAAGACATTATGCAATATCTAAAGCGTATGCTTGCTTATTTGACTCTGGTGTTCATTGGCATCTATTTACCAATATAGTGAATGCTTCATTGTGCTATGTTTCCCCCCAAATTTACTGTTTTCTTAATAATAGGCACTAGAGATAATCACATTTTTAAATATTCAGTATGCAGTTGTCCATAGCAACAGCATTATTAATTATTCTCAGCAACCTTATGCCAAAGTAATATTATTCTCTCATCAACAGGAAAGAAAATGGAAGTTTTACTAAGTCTGTTTTCCTGGCTGAATTGTAATAAACTAAGGATGCTATCAAAACAGGGCTATTTCTTTTAGGGTCATAAACCATCAAAATAAATCATTGATTATTTCTTGATCCCTTCCTCCCCCCCCCCCCCCGCATATTGTTTGTTTATTTCATTTTAAGCATTTAAAAAAAAACCAAACAAAGAGATTCTGGCAGTGTGTGTGTTGTGCTATGAAGTTTTTGGGCGTTCCCTTGGGTACCTCACTCATAACCATAAAGAATTAGATGATTTCTCAATCTCCCCAGACCCTTAGCCAGTCTCTACATAATTGACAATAGCTGTACCTTACCCAATTCTAGTTTAAAGTGGTAGTTAAAGTCTCAGATAAGGGGTTCCCAAACTTTTTCCCATACTTCCCTTTAAGGTAAAGGTAAAGGTTCTCCTCGCACGTGTATGCTAGTCTTTCCAGATTCTAGGGGGCGGTGCTCATCTCCGTTTCAAAGCCAGAGCCAGCGCTGTCCGAAGACGTTTCCATGGTCATGTGGCCGGCATGATTAAACACCAAAGGCACACGGAATGCTGTTACCTTCCCATTAAAGGTGGTCCCTATTTTTCTACTTGCATTTTTTACATGCTTTCGAACTGCTAGGTTCGAAGCTGGGACAAGTAACGGGAGCTCACCCTGTTATGCGGCACTAGGGATTTGAACTGCTGAACTGCCGACCTTTTGATTGACAAGCTCAGCGCCTTAGCCACTGAGCTACCGCATCCCTTCTACCTCCTTTTACTGTAACCTTAATGTACACATCTCCCCTAAAAATTCAAATACCAAAATGAACACAACTGAACGATGAAAGCAATAAAATGAAACGTTGGGAAATGTGGATTTATTAACCAAAGGGTTTATCATACCTCTCCTGGACTCTATCTCCACCTCCCCAAGGAATGTATACTTCACAGTTTGGGAAACCCCAGATAAGACTTGTGCGTGACTAGACCCAGGTTTAAATTCTGAGTCAGCCATATAGGACATTGGTAGAGCCTCTACTACTCACTAGGTGGAATCCAACTTTGTCCTTCCATCAGTAGAAGCAAGTCCACCAACTAATAGGAAGGAGATTTTCCTTTCTCCAGAGCAAGAAAATACACAAATGTCCCACAAAGGAGATGGAGAAAGTCATGATAAATTAGGAGGCATCTGATAGTATGACACTATTTCAAATGTCTAGCCACTTTGCAGGCTTCCAGCAAACGAAAAGTGGAAGAGGGACCATATTTGCTGCCTTGAGCTCTTTGATGAAAGGAGGGATAGAGATGACTTAAAAATAAATACTCCAAAACTCTGCAGTTGGCATACTGGAAATCATTTAAAAGAGATTGCTGCCTACCGAGATTGCTCCCTGAAAATAAGATCCTGTCTTATATTTTTTTGAACCCTGAAATAAGCACTTGGCCTTATTGGGATGTCTTATTTTGGGGGAAACAGGGTATATAGGCATGTCATAGAGCCGTGATAGCGAACCTATGACATGCGTGCCTGAAGTTGCACACGGAGCCATGTTGCTTGGCACGTGAGGCAGTGCCCGTTCCTTTTGCGGGTTTCTGGTGCACATGCGCATGTGACGATCAGCTGGCCTTTGTGCGTGGGGCAGTTCCAGAAACCAGAAGAGCTGGTCTCATCAGCACAAATCGGCGCATTCATGACAGTAACCAGAAGACTTGCTGGGCAGCGCGCATGTGTATGCCAGAAACCGGAAGTACCTTATCTGGCGCATGCATGGCCCCTGGGCAGCTCCTCTTCCTGGCGAGCGCACACAAAGTGCTCCCTTTTTGGCACTTGGTGCCAAAAAGGTTCACCATCACTGTCATAGAGTATTGCCTCTTGATAAACAGATTTCTGTACTATGATTTTTCTGGAGATAGTATACTCATTTGCAATGAGGAAAATCTATGAATAATTATGCATATTCTAATACATAATTATTCTTTAAAAACCGAACAGTAAAATTGAAGGTAGGACAGAAGAAGTTAGCACTGATATGCAAAAGGAAAACATAAAAAGAAGGGCTTAATTACACAAATGTCATCCTTTCTGACTTCCAGCAAATTTAGCCAAATCAGGTTTTCTCATAACCCCAATGAAAAGCAGAAGCTCAAGAAGCCATCACAAAGCTTACCCAAATCAACTCATGATTAGAATTACAATATGAGGAAGAAATATACAGCTTTAATGTTCAAAATTCCCTTTTGGGAGTTTTTAGAACATCGAGCAAACTAATAATAAGTGTTTGATGCATACTTTAATATACATAAGAGGCAATCAGCAGTATCATTTAATTGGTAAATATTCTAATAAATGATTAAATTTATGACCCTTCTTTCCAGAGCTCATTGTAATATAAAGGAAGTTGGTAGCGGTGCCAACAAATTCTATGACATTCAGAAATGATCCCTCCACACTTTGGAACACATGGCACTTTTGAGGAATGCAAATGCAGACATTTGCATTATAGTAAAATTTCAAATATTAAGTAATTTTGTGCCATTTAAAGGTTAAGCAGATTATCTTCCTTTCAAATCCAAGTTTCCAGTAGGGAAAAAAAATTATTAATCTAGGGACAGTGTGCAATACCTCACATAAGTTCAGGAAGGCAAACCAAATGAAGATTTCATGTAGGAGAATTATGTACCCAACTCCTTCATACTTTATATACTATTTCCCAGTATGACTCCTGAGGTACTTGACAAAGGATCTTCCTACTTTATTGTGAATAAATAAACACATACCATAATATTGCCAGCGTGAGACAGGTGCCACAGCTATTCCGCACTTGAATACACCACTTCCGGCTCCGAGGACCATGGAAGTTACATAGCCTCCATAAGACTGAGAGAAAAGAAACATTATTATTTCAAACAGACCAAGAGGGATACAACGTTCTTCTCACAAAGAGTGTGTATGTGTGTGTTAAAGGATAGCTTTGCTTGGATCTTAGTTTGCCGAGTAATGAGGCAAGGCTTGTTTTGGGGTAATAAAACCCTTCGTAAAACCTGTGTAGTACCTTTGTATAAAGGCTTATAAAGGGAGCCCCATTAGGCTTAGTTTCAAAAAGAGGCATCTCTAGGTCAGGTTAGGGAGAATGAGACATAGTCACATGTTCTTCTTCATTTTATATCGCTGCCAACTTGACATGCAACTCAGGGTAACCTGAATCAGAAGGAATCTGGTCATTTCTGTTGTAATTAACAACTTTTACTAAAAGGCAAACATTTTGTTAGCAATAATTCACTTCTTCATAACTCAAACTTTGATTTAGTTAGCTGCCCAGAGTTGGTTATATGAGGGGTGGCTATATAAATGTTTTTAATTAACTAACTAACTGATGAAGAGAGAGTGAGGTGGCTGGATGGAGTCACCGAAGCAGTAGGTGTGAGCTTAAATGAACTCCAGAGGACGGTAGAGGACAGGAAGGCCTGGAGAAATGTTGTCCATGGCATCGCAATGGGTCGGACATGACTTCGCAACTAACAACAGCAAAACTGATGTAGGAGTTAAATTGTGATGATGCTGGGAGAGGGGAATTTAGATTGGTTATTGCAGATACAGGTTACATATGGCAGATTACAAGTAATAATTCGATCGATTATCGATTTTAATGTGTTAATATGAAACATTGCGTTTGCTGAGATTTTTTGAGATAGCCTGAAACCTTTTGATGCACGTGAATTCAGCAATCTTTCACTTAAGATACTTTTTCCCTCCAAGATGATCATTTTAAGGTCTGCAATGAGTGTCCTAGGAGGCTGAAGTGCTCTCTATTATTTCGACCTTATTTTGTCTCCTGATATCAAACTTGTGTCCATGAATTCTTCAGTATACGCGCAAACTTTGTGCTATGTAGATAGAGTCCAAAGGGGCAGATGCTGGTGCATATCATATTAGAGGACCAGCATGTAAAGACATCTCTGATTGTGTATGTGTACTTGTCAGGGCCCACAATGGTATAAATATGGGGATAAGCTAGACATCTGGATTTGTTGCAGAACCTGGTTCCCATCATTATCCTGTTGTTGTTGTTTTGTTGCGTGTGAGAATCTGCTTCAGGTTAGATGGTTTTTTTGTATGCAAACATGGGGCTGAAAAAATATAGTATCATTGTCCCGTATGGGCTTCAGCATATTAATAATGCATTTGAGTAGTTTGAGCTCTGAGCTGGAGGAGGTAATCAGTGAAGTTCTGTTCTCCTGTTCTTGTGGTCTGTTTTTTAAGAGGACCTCCCTGGAAACTGATCTGCCTATATAGATGTGTCTATTGATCTCATTGGATGGGTGGTTGAGTACCATGAATAGCTGATTTAATTCCAACAGTTGAACATCTCTGCCAAGCATAGCTGCAGCACTGAGATTGGCTAATAGAGCTATCATCTATAGTCAGACTATAGTTGGAAAAAGTCCTTTCAACTCCTTTTTAAGCTAGCCAAGACTAACATAGCTCCCCTGCTCCAAGGATGAACTTGAGTATCTGTGCAAGGAGACATTCCCTTGTATCATAAAATATTCCCTTGATATCACAAAAATATAATGAGAATAGACTTTTAAGTGGAAAGTTGACCCAATCGATTTAAAATACAATCAAACCTTGTAGATGACCCTCACTCTGTTAAGGACCTTGGAGTACTCATTTCTAAAGATCTAAGTGCCAGAGCCCACTGTAACAACATTGCCAAAAAGGCATTAAGAGTTGTTAACCTAATCTTGCATAGCTTCTTCTCTGGTAATATTGTACTACTAACTAGAGCATACAAAACATTTGCTAGACCAATTCTTGATTACAGCTCATCTGTCTGGAACCCGCACTGCATAAATACAATTGAGAGAGTCCAGAGATATTTTATGAGAAGAGTCCTCCATTCCTCTACCCGCAATAAAATACCTTATGCCACCAGACTTCAAATTTTGGGCGTAGACAACTTAGAACTACACCGACTTTGGTCTGATCTAAGCATAGTACATAAAATTATCTGCCCCAATGTCCTACCTGTCAATGATTACTTCAGCTTCAACCACAGCAATACATGAGCAAATAATAGATACAAACTCAAGGTAAACCGCTACAATCTCAATTGCAGAAAATATGACTTCAGTAACAGAGTGGTCAATGCCTGGAATGCACTACCTGACTCTGTGGTTTCTTCCCCAAACCCCCAAAACTTTAACCTTAAACTGTCTACTGTTGACTTCACCCCATTCCTAAGAGGTCTGCAAGGGGTGTGCATAAGAGCACGAGCGTGCCTACCGTCCCTGTCCTAATATTCCTTTTTATTTTTTACTCTTACTCTTTTCATGTATTCAAATTATGTTTATACTTTTACCTGTTATCTTATATATGCTTGATAAATAAATAAATAATAGGACTTCCGGCGGCGACTTCAGCGCGTTAGGGACGAAAGGAACGGGGCTCCGTTCCTGGGTGCCTAACAATCCTGTACCTGGAGCCGAAATAGGCGCTGATGATCTCGGAGGGATCATCAGTTTAAAGGGGAACGTCTTAGGACCTCGGAGGGGTGCGCAAATCCTCCGAAGGTACAAGACAAATACCTTAATCCGGTGCGTGGAAAAACCAACCTCTTCAGGCTGGCTTGAAGTGCTGATGACTGCGTGAGTGGGAAGCGAGGATCGGAAAAAAGAAAATAAGTCATCTACAGAGGACTGAAAGTGAGAGAAACCCGAAGTTTGGTGGACAGAAAAGAGTGGACGCTGGTGATAGAAATTCCGGAGAAAGAAGGGCGAAGCGGCGACGAGAAGATCGAGCGGAGTGGAGCCATTTTGAATGTTACAGTGACAGCGCATAAATTATAGACAGCTGGTGTGCACGGAGGGAGTCTGACAAACCAGCGATCGCATGCTTGGTGATTGGGGTATAGAGGATGAAGTTTGGATCCCTGGACTCTTAGGGTCCGGGACTGGACTGTGAAGTGCGAGCGGAATAAAGAAAGTAAGGAACCGAATGAGTAAAAGAGACTGAAGGAGAAGGGAGAGTGGAAGCGGACTGAGGAGCGTAGAGCACGAGAAATCGGAGGAGAGGAATCGGCTGAGGTTTCTGTTTGCATAGTGAGAATGGAGAGAGCTGGCTGTTTTCGAACGGACTGCTTGTCGGAAAAGTGAGCGGGGTGTATGAGAGATTGGAGGAGAGGAACCGGCTGGAACTTCTAACTACCTTGTGAGAACGGAGAGAGCTGGTTGCTTTCGAATGGACGGTTGGCCGAAAAAGTGAGCGTGGCGTAAGAGAGATCGGAGGAGAGAAATCGGCAGGAACTTTAAACTACCCTGTGAGAACGGAGAGAGAGCTGGTTTTTTTTTCGAAAGGATTATTTGTTGAAAAGGGGAAAGTTTTTGGGGGCGAACTTGTCGGATATCATTGACTTTGATTTGATTGAGTGGACTGGAGAGTGAAAGCAGAAGTGACTGAAGGAGAGCGTGGTTTGGAGTGAAGTGTCAAGAGATACAAACACTACTATTGCTCCGGAGGCAAACTTTATAGATCATTAGAAATACACAAAACTCTAATTGTACTGACTTTATACGATTGGACTATTAACTATTAAATACTGAACTATTTAAAACAGACCTATTGGACTGAAGAGAGTGAGTGAGAGACATTAAAGGGAAGATATATAGTAAATATAATTATTTCTGTAGTGGTTTGATTAAAGAAAGTATATTTTAAAGTAATATATGAAAAGAAACCTGATTAATTTAGCTGATTAACAATACAATAGAAAGACCTGATAGAATTTATTTAATTGATTGATTATTCTTCTACAGTCATATTAATAATTGATATAGATTGACGGATTTGAGAATTAATATAAATTGTTAGTGGATAATATTGTATTTTCTAATTAATTGAAGAAGAAGGTAATAAGATGAATTGTTAAAATCTGCTTATATTTCGTTGTTTTCTCTCTCTCCACCCCCCACCCCCACTACCTTTCTCCTGGTTATTTTTGTATTACTGATTTATTAATGAAAGTATCTAAATAAGAATATTTAATATAGTAGCTGGATATATAGCCTATTAATATACACTAAGCAAATTAAACTGTATGAAATTGTGGGCAGAAATAATACATAGATTACACATGGCAACATCTAGTACATCCACCACCATAAAAACAACCAAGAGGATACCTGCAACACAAACACAATTAGTGGCTTCACCAGTATATCAAAAAACAGGAGAAATGAGTGATAAGGAGAAGACAAATACTATAATTGGGATGCAAAACATACAGGCCGCATTGGCAATGATACAGGAAGGGCAGAAAAGAATGGAAGAGAAGATGGCCCAAAACCATGAGGAATCGAGAAGAAACCAAGAACAGATGCGATTAGATGTAGGAGAGATCAAAGACGATATTAAAGTTATAAACGAGAAAATAGTTAAAATCCAACAAAATATCACAGAAAATGAACAACGAATACATAGGGTGGAAGAAAAAGCAGAAGCCACAGTTAGGAGGTTGGAGAGGGTAGAGAACCAACAAGTCACAAAGACCCGGGATACAGAAGATGCACTAATATATCTTGAGATGGAGAAGGCCTCCTTTTTCTTAAGATTCCAAAATATTGAAGAACAAAAAGATGAGGATCTAGGAGAAACCATGATTGAACTGCTGGCTAAAACAACAGGCATAGACAAAGACGAAATCAGAAATGGAACTGACGAAATCTACAGAGCCTACACCAACTATGCCAGAAGAAATAAACTCCCCAAAGAGGTTCACATAAGATTCACGAAAACAACACTAAAAGAAGAAATATACAGAAGAATGAGGGAAGAGACAGTTCAGTATAAAGGAAGGGAGGTACTTACACTAAAACAAGTACCAAGAAGGGCCAGAGAGAGAAGGAAAGATTATAACTTCTTAACGAAACAATTAAATAAATCAAAAATAAAATTTAGATGGCTGATACCGGAAGGCGTACTAATCTCCTGGGAAGGACAAAAATTTCGCATAGACTCCATAGAGAAAGCCCAAGAATTTATGGAACAACATTTCGTATTTGAAAAGCAAGACGGAAAAACGGGGAGTAAAGAACAAATAAATGTAAGCGATCAAGAGAGACAACTGAAAAGCAAGGAACATAAAGAACAAAAGAAGAGGGGTTTGGAGAGGGAGGAAACAACGGAAATTACACAAAGAGTTACAAGAAACACAAATAAACTGAAAATAACGGATAAATAAATAATCAAAGAAATGGAAGAAGTGATAAAACTTACTTCCATAAACATAAACGGTCTGAATTCACCAACGAAGAGACACCAAATATTTACAAAATTACAGAAATTAAGGTCAGATATAATTGTGCTACAGGAAGTTCATATAAGGAGACAACAGAGAAAACTCCTTGAAAATAAAAAACTCGGAGTACTATACACAGCCTTAGGAGATTGCAAAAAGAGGGGAGTGGTAATATATGCCAGAGATCAATTAAGAACAAAACCAATCTACAATGATAAAGAAGGTCGAATCTTGATGATTGAACTCAAATTGGAAATTAAAACAATTTTGATAGTCGCGATCTATGCCCCAAATGGGAATCAAATTGACTTTTACAAAGAACTACATAATAAACTAAAGGAATTAGACTATGAAAATATATGTATTGTCGGCGACTTTAATGCTATAGTAAATTTAAATGATGACTACCATACTACTAGGCAGAATAAGCCCAAGAGAAGAACCCTACCACAAACATTCAAAGACCTGGTAGAAGAATTGAGCTTACACGATACATGGAGAGATACACATACTAACACGGAACAATACACATACTTCTCAGGCCCACACCAGTCGTGGTCCAGGCTAGACATGGCCTGGATGACACCACAACTTAGTACAGACACAAAAGAGATAGAAATCACTCCCAGCATATGGGCCGACCATAATCCTATCGAACTAGTATGGAAAGGTCTGCGGAAACAGAAAAGATGGAAGATGGATACAACTACAATAAAGGAAAAAGACTACCAACAGATGATAGAAAAAGAAATGAAATCATTTTTGCGTATCAATACCAACGATCAAACAACGACACAAAACTTATGGGACACAACGAAAGCATATATTAGGGGTCTAACAATTGCATACATAGCCAAAAGGAAAAAACAGAAACAACAAATTAGAAATGAGCTCCTGGATGAGATAAAAGTAGAAGAAACCAAATTGCAGAAGCAACCCAATAACAAGACAGTACAACAAAAACTCAATCTGGCCAAACATAAATTAAATTTAACTACAAAAACGGAAATAGCCCACAAAATAAGAATGGCGAAACAGATCAACTTTGAACACGCAAATAAGACGGGACGCTGGCTAGCGTATAAATT
>WNWU01000006.1:24980256-25016233 GCA_012654045.1 Ptyas mucosa
CTCAGGAATTCTGGGAGTTGAAGTCCACAGGTTCTAAAAGAGCCACATTTGCCCACCCCTGGTTTAGTGGTTAAGGCACGAGGCTAGAATGTTCCACCTTAGCCGTGAAAGTCAACTGGGTGACTCTGGGCCAGTCACTCTCTCTCAGCCCTACTCACCTGACAGTAACAGGATTCTTGTTATTGTGGGGAAAATAGGAGCAGGAGAATGTGCTCAATATGTTCACTGTCTTGAGTTATTTGTAAAAAAAATAAAAGGGAGGGAGAGAGGGAGGGAGGGAGAGAGGGAGGGAGGGAGGGAGGGAGGAAGGAAGGAAGGAAGGAAGGAAGAAGGAAGGAAGGAAGATTTGGAGATGGGTGAATGAGGCAACATTGTAAACACAACGTTCAACTGCCTCACTTTCTGTCCTTCTGAATTAAGACAAATGTTTCAGAGTAATCATTACTCTTGTGTGTTGCTGGCAGTACTGACCTTCCCAGTCCAAAGTGCAAACTGAAACTGATAGGTATCAGCATGACCATAATCAGAATCGCACTCAGGGTGCAGATATCATATATCCTGAATCAGCACACCTGAAGTAGCTTACAGCCTCCAACTGAAAGCAGGAATTCATGGAGGTATCAAGAAAAAAGATAACCCTGGTTTCAGCAATGCTGTCTGAGCAAGCTGCTTGGTCTTCATCTACAAAGTCTCATTTTACAAATTTTTAAGCCTAATGGTTCTTTTCCTGTTATGAATCATAGGAGAAATTTTTTCTCTAAGGCACAGCTGATAATAATTAAGAGCTGCAAAACATTCATGTCATTCAAAATTATGATTTTAAAAAGCTATGTAAATACACTGTTTTATTCAGGGTTTTTTTCTAAAAAAAATGATTTGTTTCATTTTGTTACAAAACTACATTTTATTTGCAAACTTACTTTGTCCATGCAGAGTAATATTTCTCAGTCTTTTGCTGGGCATCTGAATTTCTTTCAATACATTTCTCAAATTATTGTTATTTTCTAGGATCTTAACATCTAGGATTAAAACAGATATATTTGATAAGTCAAAGAATTAAAACAACAAGGAGAGCTGGTTTTAAAAATAAAATTACCTGGGGGGTGGTGCTCATCTCTGTTTCTTTAACTGAGGGAGCCATGGTCATGTGGCCAGCATAACTATATGCCATTACCTTCCCACCAAAGTGATGTACTTACTTATCTATTTGCATTTGCAGGCTTTCGAATTGTTAGGTTATCAGGAACTGGGGCAAGTAATGGGAGCTTACTCCCGCTGTATGGCACCCAGGTCTCGAACCCAGGCTGTCAACTTTCCAGCTAACGAGCTCAGCTTCTTTAACTGCTAAGCCATTGTGTCTCCTATCTGGAAGTGGGACTTACTTCCTAGTAAACATGCGTAGGAGATGATTGATGAAAAAAAAAATGCCTCCGATTTCAAACATTAATTACAAGCAGCGAAGGAAAAAGAAGAGCAAAAGACACACACTTAAATCAACAGAAAGAACAATCCAAATTCTTTCCCACAAATATATTTCTTTTCATACCAACTGGAGTGTTTCTCAACAATGCCGTAACATTCAAGATCTAAGTAGCATCAGCTCAAAAAAAATATGAGCTCAGCTGGCAACAATCTCAGCTTGTCAAAATTGCTACACGCAGAAGGGATTTTTTTTTAAAAAAAATCACAGTCTCTTGTCCCAGGTCTGTACCCTTTTGCCAGGTATTATTGGACATTTGATCTCCTTGCAAGTATGCACGCACACGCGCACACGCGCACACACGCACACAAACTCTTGTCGTTTTTTTCTCATCAAGTTACATAAATTATAGTGACATATTAGATTGATCCCTTTAACACAACGGTTACAGCTTCTTAGTAATGAATCTCATTCTACCTCAGGGATCTACTTCTAAATAGTGTGCATTAGACAAATCAAATCAAGCTTTCTTAAATTGGTGCCCTGCAGACATGTTAGGCTAGAAGTCCCATTGTTTACAGCCAAACAGCAATCTGAATTGCTTTCAGATGTGATGGGAACTGAAATCCATCATATGTACGGCACCCAACTGGGGGAGGTCACTGAATTATATCACCGAAGTGTAATCTCATGCATTCATACCAGAAATAAAACTAATTATGTATAACTGATCTTACTGCAAGATATGTATGGACAAAATATTACAAACTCTAGATCATAAATATCCCAGAATAGACATGCATTCACATTGTTCTAAAGGAGGAAAAAAATAAAATAAAATACCTTTGCCTGTATTGCTGTTTTGCAAGGTGAAGTAGGGCAGGCCAGGACCTGTTATTCGCAGAGTGTTAAAAAATCCAATTAATTAAGCTAACTTTTCACTGAAGTTATTGCTACTGTTCCTTTGTCAATGTGTTTTGACTGAGATGTTCTTATGTTTTGCATTTTAGTCTGCATTTTCTTTCTTTGCAGATTTGATCAATGATTTAGTGGAAAGATTATTTAATCAGATGAAACATGTAATCCATAAATATATTTAAAATAAATGAATACTGTAAATAAAAACTACGTTCAGTGGAACCAATTAATACCAATTGTCATACTAATTTTATTATTTTGGAATAAGCTGGTCACTAGTATATCTTTTTTTCTGTTCTACAACACATAACACTGTAAACGAAAATGCTTTTCCTTCAACAAATTAATACCAATCGTCATATCAGCTAATTAACTGGAAATTGGAGAGAAGGTTTTTTTTGTCTTTCTGTTCTGACCAGCCAAAAATTAATTTTCTTTTTCACATCTGTTGTATGGATGTCCAAAGTACAGTGTAGTTGTTAGAGATTTTCTAGTCCAATCTCCTGCTCAAGTAGGGGACCATTTCAGACAAATGATTGTTCAAATCATTTTTTAAAAACCTCCAGTGATCAAGCAACTTGCCAATCTTGATTGGCTGCTTATGGATCCTCCCTGCCATCACATCAAGAAACAAGGAGAGGACTCCCTGCTCCTTTAAATGTCCTCCCAACATCAAGAGGAGAAAAAAGGATAGGTCAGCAGTTGTCAGGACCTCCTTCCACTCTGCAGCTGTTCAGGTAGAAGACAATGGCTGCTTTGGGAAAGGTGAGAAGTAACAGGGGCAGCGAATTCCAACAAATGTGGATAGGAGAGGAACATGTCTCCCAATACAAGGGTGGGTGGGTGGAAAGCCATCTTCACTAACATGTCAGGAACAGGAGTGTACTCCTAATGCAACTTCTGCAGCCACCCTCTGCTGCTTGTGGCTGAGGCAAAGAAGCTGCCATATTCTCGGTATAGCTTTCCCTCCAGGGATCTTCTACATTGAGCATAGGAGGTGGGGGGTGCTGGAGCAACATTGGCCTAACTCAGGGGTCGGCAACCTTAAATACTCAAAGAGCCACAAAGGCCCTAACCGGACCATTCAATTCTGGAGCCAACCAGAAGTCCGGTTCCTCCACCAGAGTCTCCTCCTAGCGTGGCATCCTTTTTTCCTCTGCTGACTGGAAGTCTGGTTCCCCTGCCATAGAGTCTCCCTCTAGCGCAGTGTACTTTTTCCTCTTCCTGTCCTAACCAAAAGCCCTATCAATTGTGGAACCGACCAGCGACAGGGAGCCACAGCAGAGGGATGAAAGAGCCACATGCAGCTCCAGAGCCGCGGGTTGCTGACTCCTGGCCTAACCCATTCCAATATTATTTCCCCCCCCAAACACATACACAACTCAAAGGGCTGGTCCTTGCTTGCCTCTCTCCACAAACAATAGTCCTACAAAATATATGGGGATGGTCAATATTGTTTCACTTCTTTAGCGGTAAATATTCAGGCACACTGGCCTCTTTTAAGGGGATAAATTCTACCAAATTGCAAATGATCAGGTTCAAGAGTTTTATATTGTCATTCAACAGCAGTCAAACCAACTACTGCTGTTCTGGTTAATGTGGCCAGATAAGCAACCAAAGTGGAATGGAAGAAAAATAGTTTTCTAGCAGGTCTTTTAAAAAATAACTTTATGTTTCATGATGTACTGTGATACTCTTCATTTTTAAACCAGTGGAGACCTTTACATCAGTGTATAAGAAGAACATAATTGCAGCCCATCCTCTAGTCCTCATGATGGTTCCAGTAATAACTGGAAGTAGGGAGACCTAGTTTCAAACCTTCTCTTGATCTTAAAACTCAAAGGGTGACTTTGAATCAATCCCTTTCTCTCAGCCCAATTTATATCACAAAGTTGTTCCTCTGAGGCTAATATTTTTAACAGCATCAGCTGCCTTGACTTCTTAAGAGGAAAAGCAGGAATAAAAATGCAATTTACAAAAAACGCCAAATGGTTTAATGGCTGCGAGCCAGGTATTCCCTGAAGTACTTGAAAAAGTTTGTGCTTAGGACCATCCAAACAACAGTAGTTCTTTGAATCATGGATTGAAGAAGCATCAAGTAAATATTAGGATCTTAAAGATTGAGTTGTATTTCTGTAAGGATGGGGGGGAGAGTCTGTAATACTTGCCGTAACAATTCAGTTTATAGTATCTTGCATCTGGGCTGAAGGATACAGAGAAATACTGACATGCTCCCTCCTTTGAATCACAAGTGATACATGTTTTTTTCAAGTCATTTTTTAAGTCCACTCTGTAAAAATGAGGGAATGAGAAAGGTAGAAGAAATCTGTATTCTATTGCACATCATAAAGGCACACCTTTCATTTCAACAGGAGCATTCATCAGGGTTTTCTTTTTCTTTGCATCTATGATGGTCAGAATAATTTCTATTTGTGTGCATCAATGCTTCATGTTTTGTTTTAGGTCCTGGTAATGGCATGGTTTACAACTTCAATTTCTAAACAGTTTTTCGACAATTCGAAAAACACAATTTATACACAATTTTTTCCTCTCCTATTCTGAGGGTGTTTTCTTTGCGAACTACGATGGACATTTGCCGCTTACATGCTTGCCTTCATGTAATTATTTAATTCAGATTTCTCTTCTTTTTTCTTCAATTGTCTACTTTACCTGCAGTAAACCTGCAGTAAAGCAAGGGATCCAGTGTTTTAGTGCTAAATATTGTCAATCAATATCATTCCATGGATTCATCATTCCATAAATGCACTGTCATCAGTTTTTCTCAACTAAATAATTCAATTTATTTACAAATGTGTCCAATTTACTCTACCAGTAGGATACTTGTTTTGCCCATCAGTTTATGACTTAATTTAATTTTGAATTTTGAAATCATTATTATCATCCTTGCATTAGGGTATTATTGATTTCACTTTTATGTTTTATCCCACATTTATTATTGTTTATAACTACAGTAACTCAAGGCAGCAAACAAACCTAATATTCTTTCTTCCCACTATCCCCCCCCACAATAACTATGAAAGAGACTGATTGTCCCAAAGTCACGCAGCCAGCTTTCGTGCATAAGGTGAGACTAAAACTCAGTCTCCTGCTTCCTAAGATAGCATTTTAAGCACTAGAGCAAACTGGAGGTAGGCAATTCAAAAATGTGAAAAATAAATAAAGATATATGCTATGTATGCTCTGTATAGCAGAACCATAATAAAAAAAGCATCTTACTTATAAAGATGTCTTCCTCCTGGTCTACCACCAAATTCATTACTAATAAAGTATCTGTGAAATAAGCAAATTGATGGATTAATACATCATCTTGATAATCATTTAGATTATCGTAATAAAAATTTCCTAGGATAATAATACAGAAGTAGCTATAAAAGGTTAAATGGTTAAGCAATAAAGTTTAATTCTACATGAGTCTCTAAACTGGAAAAGACATTATGCTACCACAAAAAATGGAAAATATATCATTATACAGATAATAGTAGGCAAAGGAGAAAGTTTATTGTAATGTGAATTTTTAATTTTGTAAGCCACTCAGAGTCATTGGGCAGCAATATGTAAATGTCTTAAATAAAGGAGAAACAAGTGCACTAATTATTTAATAGACAACTGCCAGCATAGATCTCTAATTCTGAATTTTCATTTTTTTTCCACTGAACCTGTAGAGTACTTTTACAGAATATATTAGGTATTTAGCAGCTATAATAAATAAATTTTAAATCAGAGGAATGTATTCAACAATTTTAATATGCGTTCCATGGAACATCTCACCAAGAAAAAATATAATAGGTGACTAACTTATAGGAAGCAAATTGGTGAAACATTCCAGGATTTATTTCTTAAATAACTACAATCTGTTGTTGACTTTGTTTAGGTTTGTATACAAATGGGGTGTGTGTGTGTTGTAGCATGTTTATGCTACATTATTGCATTATTGTATGTGTGTGCTTCTGTGTATATTTGTTATACTTATTTAATAATGCAGATTAGAATGTTGATTGCATTCTAATAAAGAGAAAATATTAACAGTGGTTCCTACATAAGGAAAGCAGACAATGGGGGAAAGAGAATGGTATTTTCATAATCATGGATAGAAGACAATGTACCTCAGTGCCATTCTATTGTAGAATATTACTCATTCAGCATGGATTGTTTTGACAGATAGGCTCCCAGTTCAACGAAAATTAGTGACACTTGGGTCTTACTGAAATCTTAAAGCTTAAGTTAGTAATGATTAACTTGTCACATAGAATTCAGTGGGATATAAAAAAGAACTTGCCTTAATGAGATTGGGATAGAAGATTTATATCTCAAAAGTCATGAGATTTTGGCTTATCAAGAAGACATAAAGGAAAGGAAAGGAAGGTCAGCACACTCAGTATAAAAGGCAAGGGAGCGTAAGATTGCCATGCAAAATTTCTTATGCTAAGCTTTCATCCAGTCTCAATTTTAATACAACAGACGAAAGAAGGACAAACAGAAAAGGCTATATCTTAGAAAGGGATGATTTATGCATTTGCCACGCATGAATTCAAAAGTTATCAATGGATACTCACAGGCTGTTATTTGTTACAGCAGCTATATCGATTACTTCCCATTTTCCACTTGTAATAGATTTAACTTTCTAAGTATAAAAATTAGATAAAATATGAAACTCCATAAATATGTTACACCAGGGGTGGGTTCTAAATTTTTTTACTACCGGTTCTGTGGGCATGGCTTATTTTGTGGGTGTGGTTTGATGATCATGTGACAAACAATTCTTTAGGATTTAGCAGAGGTACTGGTCTACCAGGCTTTTAACTGCTTGCAGAGCCTTACCAGTCTACCCATTTGTTTTTGGAGCGCACTGGTCTACCACCACACTGCCTTTTACCACTGATCATCTGTAGGGCAGCCCTTTGAAGCACTGCAGCAAGAGTTTAAACAGTTTTTTGCTGCTCTGCCACCACCGAGAGCATCTGAAACCGCTTTCAGGCAGCTTGGCCTCAATTGCCAATCTACCACCACCGAGCGGTTTACAAGGAGCGGATCGGTTCTAGCTCATCAGTTGGGAGGCTTCTTGGTTTCTCAATTTAAAGCTAAGGTGTCTTGTTTTATTTTTCCTCTTCTTTGTCAAGTGAGCCCTGATTTTTTTCCTTCTAGCCAATCAGCTGGGACTTGGGAGGCAGCGAATAGATTGGGGGCAGGGCCAGGCAGATGTGGTATTTACTGGTTCTCTGAACTACTCAAAATTTCCACTACCTGTTCACAGGAACCGGGGAGAACCCGTAGCAACCCATCACTGTATTGCACATACATGCATAAAACAATTGTCATGGTTCCAAGTAACGATCCCAACCAAGTTAGAACTTTGAGACTGGAACTCTTCTCAAAGATTCTCTTTATTGGGTACATCATATTGGCATGTTCAAATGTGAAGCCAACTCTAAATATTTCCTGTGGTTCAGTATAATTAAAAGAGTACATGATTCCCTCCCCACAAATGCAGGGGTGGAATTCAGCCAGTTCGGACTTATTTGGGAGAACTGGTTGTTAACTTTCTAAGCAGTTCAGAGAACTGGTTGTTGGAAGAAATCTTATTTTGTTTTTTTCCACTTTACAGGGCTAATCCTGAAAGGAAGGTAGGAAGGAAACATTCTGGTGTTGTTTCTAGGCTAATCTTTATTGCCCTGCTTACAGAAACTGCCTCTCTGGTTAACCCTTGTTACATTGTAACAGCTAAGGTAAAGCGCCCATTGACCTGAGTGACGGTGAGTTGGCCACGCCCACAGTCACATGACCACCAAGCCACGCCTAACCAGCTGGTCATTAGGACAGAGAACCAGTTGTTAAATTATTTGAATCCCACCACTGCCCAAATGTCACAAGTCACATTGTCCAACTGGGTAAACGAGAGGCTCTTCAGGCACTCTACTCCTTTCTTGCTCATACTGAGCAATGACCTTGGTTCTACCAGTCTCTGCCTGTGTTATGTCTCTAACACATTGTAGAGTAGCATTCCAAACCTCCTATCCTCCCCCCATCTGTGTGGCAACTGAGAAACAAACAAACAAAAATACCACAGCCAGAGTCGTTTCGAAAATTGAAAACAATGTCTGCGGCAAACTCTGATAACTCCAAAATGATAATATATATGTAACGACATTATCACAAAAAATGCTGCCATTACGGTCTTATGCAAGTACATAAACTATGGCACTGAGTGATGACATCACACAGGTGTCAACATTTGCCTCTCTTTGCCCCTCCTTATGAACAACCCTGCACAAACATAAAGAAACACGCACAAATAATCATTACTTACGCCTGCCTTATCAGTGTAGTGAATATGTTCATATCCTTGTGAATCACTGATAATTTTGTAGTAACTAATTTTGTCAGAGGCAAAGTAAGGTTCTGATGGCTGAAACTGCGAAAAAGAACAATAACATGTTTATAGATATAATGGTTAGTAAGTATTCTATTTCATAGGTTTATTAATTTTAACCTCTCAGAAAAATACATTGACAATCACATTTTTTAGGGATTTAAAAAAAATTATTTCTCAAAGGTCAAGTTATTCCTAATGTTTTCAAAATAAATGAAACAAAAGCAATAGGTTTCTACTGTGGCATTGGCTGTTTTTACAGATGGACTCTTCAATATGAAACATTAGCGAATTGCTCTTTAACAATTCATTTTTCATTACTTTTTATTTTCTTTTGTTCTTTTTGTAATATAAGAAAAGGAAGGTAATTAATTAAAAAGGGATTCATAATTTATGATTTGTTGACATACAGACAATACAAAACAATAAATAGTTTGAAGGAAGCAAAGAAATGCCAACATTCTAGCTCTGCCCAATTTTGTGTTCTCAAGTTCACAACCACTGAAATTTAACCAAAAGATTCAGTTCAACTGTTTTATACGGAGCATGTTTACTTATGTTACTCTGCTGAGAAGACTGGCTTGTCCAGTAGCTCTTCTGTAAACTGGATATATCATTTGATTTAATACTATTTTGCAATTCCGTACATTCAACAGAAATCTTGGAAAGTTGGATCAGAGATCTTCAGCCTTTTTTGGCACAAGACCTAGTTGTTCAATATTTTTATATCTGCCGAAAGTACACTGTACTATGTGAAGAAATTGTCACTTTTTCTAATTTTTAAATTGTTACTGTTAATAGAGTGCTAGATTTGGTACTGTCAATCATTAATTATATTTATTAATATTAGATTTTAAGTCAAATTTTCTAAATAGCATATTAACAAATCTCATGGAAATGAATTTGTTATTCGTAGAAACCTATTTACAAAGAAAGAAAGAAAGAAAGAAAGAAAGAAAGAAAGAAAGAAAGAGAAATTAAATTAAATTAAATTTGAAGTGGCATAAATGAGACTATGTGAAAGATTTAGGATTTCGAATTTCCTCATGCAGGAACCTTCTTGGTCTAGACAACACCAAAAAGACCCTGCCTAAAGTTTTTTGCCTCTCTGTTACCACCATCTATTCCACAAGGTCCACCTGTCACTCCCCTAACCATGGTCTCTGAAGATTAGGCTCCCATTGTCTTACAGCCTTCTGATAATTAAAAAGTAAAAAATTTCTATAACGCAACATAAAATGGTTTTGTAGCATAAAAACATGATTAGGGTTTAGTCTTTTCCCTCCAATTTGGAAAACAGTTCATTTACAAATGAATATTTGTAATTACAAATATATAAATTTGAATAAAAATAAATGAATACATAAACAACAAAATCACACCAATTTTAAAAAACAAAGTCTCAAAAATATATTTTTATCTCAGGAATGAGAAGATTTTCAAGTTACATATCAGCTCCCAAGAAATTAACAAAGAAAAAAAAATCTTCAACTCAATCTGATATTGCGCAAAATGTCCAAAGGTCCACAAAAAATGGAAGTAAAAAAGAATAAGTCTTTTAATACAGAAAGACAAAAGAAATTCTAATGCAATATCTATTGAGGGCAGTTCCCTATTTCAAAGAAATAACTTGAATCTTGAAATGAAGTCCTATTATTTTGTCCTTTTACAGCCCCCACTTTTTAAGGTTATTCTAGTTGTTAATCAAAATATTCAAATTCAGACATTCTTTGGCATTCAGAGTGGTGTGCAAGCTGTAGTGCTAAATAGCTGCTCAAATCAACATTAAACTAATTTATCTCTTTATTTTTCATTTCATTTAGTGTTTGATATTCTTTACCAAGAGAATAATTGTTAAGGTTTCAAGTTGATATGGTGAGATGAAGACCTCTTTCTGCTTTCTTTTTTTTTTAATATGAACTGAGCTTAAACTGTCTCAACAAAATATGCATTTGGGAAATTAGCACTAACCACAATCACTGACATATTCTTGTTCTACGAGAGGTGTAAATAAACTTCTCAATTGAAACTGGTTTTGTGTTTGTCATCCTCTTGACACATCTATATTGATTAGGGCACCAACTTGAGTCAGCATGCCAATTCTTAGAGCAGGGGTGTCAAACTCAAGGCCCAGGGGCTGGATCCGTCCTGCGGGGTGCTTAAATCAGGCCTGCGAGGCCACCCTGGAAACAGCAAAGGACTGGCCTGCAGTGCCTCTGCCAGCTTGGGAGCTTGGGAGGGCAGTATGTGGCCCTCCTGAGCTCTGTTTTTGCTGGCAAAGGGTTGCAGGAGGCCATCACAGCTGAAAATGGAGCTCACCAGGGCTGCAGGTGGCACTCCCTAGCTCTGTTGCAGAAAGTTGCAGGAGACCGTCATAGCCGAAATGGAGCTTGGGAGCCCATTTTCACTGGCATACTACTCAGGCCATCATGCCCACCCTGGCCACATACACCCCCCCCCCAAAGTCAAACACAACCTTGATGTGGCCCTCAATGAAATTGAGTTTGACACCTCTGTCTTAGAGCATATAAGTAACCTTCAAGTGCATCTATGTCAGCAGTTTTAAGTTTGTCTTTGAGAAAACTTTTAGGAATTGACAGATTTTTTTTCTGGAAGATATTTTGCCTGAGGAAAGCTATTTTGTTGATAAATGCAGAGAACATTTTTGCAATCAGTGTCACTATCTTACTTGAAGTTACTTGAATTTAAATTACTTGAATTTAATCTCATTAAATATTCCAACTGAGTAGAAACCATCTTTTTTCACGCTTCATAATTTACTGCAGACAACAAATTTATTTCAGTACAGTAGAACTCTAATACCCCATTTGAATAATTCCACAAAACATGTCAAGCAATTACCTTTAAAAAGCCATTAACATCCTCATAAAATCACCAGTGAACAAATTGCTCACTGTTATCTTATCAGAGCTGTTGGAACAATAGTTCATTCTTGGAATTGAGTTTGTTCTTATTTATTGCATTCAACAACAATATTTAGAGTGTCATACACACGTAATCTTAAATACTTAGTAAAGAGATGAATTACAACTGAATAAAAAAAAAATCTTTTGGAACGTCTTTCTTCAAAAATGCCATGCTATTATTGTTGCAATACATCTATCAGTATTCAACTGGGGGAACGATATATGTATTTGTGCTTTTGTCTTTTTTAATGCACATTTTTAAATGTTTTGTTTAGTTTTATTTTGTCTTTCTAAAAAAATTTTTTGAAGTTTTTTCTTGTAAAAAATAAGCATTCTAGCTTCCATTTCCACCAGTTGGCTAGTATTGATGGGAGTTGGAGATGTAGCTCAACAACATGAAGAGAGATCCAAGTCCATCCAAATTATTTTATTCCTGGCTCTACCCATTTTTGATTCTATCCCAGTCAAATTTTCAGGGACATTTTAAAAGGGGGGTGTTTCAGGTAGTCTGTCTTACAGAGTAATAAGATACCTTGTATTTTCTTGAAGCGACTGACTTATTTGAGCATATAAACCATAGTGGAACAAGCATGACAACAATAATGTTAACCTATTTTTTCCTATTTTTATAGTAGATTTATACTCCTCCTTTTTTTCCTTTCCTTTCTTTTTGCTTCACTGTTCGCACCATACACAATCTGCTTATCACGTTGCTTCCTGAGATTTTATCGTGTAGAGCTAAAATGTGTTAGTTATATTAAGGTCTTTCTTTTCTGATCAGGTTTGACAGCAGAAGATACTAACTTCCACTATTTTGTAGGGTGGGTCTATATTTGATGCTTTTTTAAAAATCATGACTCTTTTAAGCAAATGATAAAGGGGAAAAAGCATTATTCTTACATATAGATTTAGTGATGTTATTGTACAACTCCTTGTTCCTATAAACGTGTTCCCCTTTTGGAACCAGAACCTGGCAATCTACTGACTATACAACAGATTTGCAACTATTCATTTTACAACCTTGATTTATAACCATTCGTTTAGTGACCATTCAAAGTTACAATAGCACTGAAATAAGTGACTTATGATTGGTTTTCACACTTACAACCGTTGCAGCCTCCCCATGATCAAAATTCAGGTGCTTGGCAACTGGCATGTATTTATGACAGTTGCACTGTCCCGATGACATTTGATTATGATCTGTAACTTTCCCAACTGGTTTACAACAAGCAAAGTCAATGGGGGAAACCACAATTGAACCCAAAGTTTCTGTTGCTAAGCAAGACATTTGTTAAGTAAGTTTTGTCCCATTTCATTACTTTTCTTGCCACAGTTGTTAAGTTAATCACTGCATTGTCAAGTTAATTACATGGTTATTACAGGGGTGAAATGTTCCCGGTTCGGACCGGATCACCCAATCTGGTAGCGATGACTGCGGGTGGTTCGGAGAACTGGTACCAAAAGTCCCTGCACCACCACCACCCCCATTCCCAGCTGAGCCATGTGATCATCAGAGGCTTTTAAAAAAAAAAAATTAAAAGCATTTTTTCTTTAAAAAAATTATTTTTTTTTACATTTTTTTATTTTTTACATTTTTTATTTTTAAAAGCATTTTTTCTAACTTTTAAAAGCATTTTTTCACTTCGGCTGAAAAAATGCTTTTAAAAGTTAAAAAAAAAGCCTCTGATGATCGCACGGCTCAGCTGGGATCATCAGAGGCTTTTAAAAGCATTTTTTACAACCTCTTTGGCCAAGCAGGTTGTAGAAAAAATGCTTTTAAAAGTCTCTGACGATCCCAGCTGAGTTGCCTGATTGTCAGAGGCTTTTAAAAGCATTATTTTTACAACCTCTTCGGCTGAAGAGGTTGTAGAAGAAATAGTTTTAAAAGTTAAAAAAAAAATTGGCCACGCCCACCCAGTCGCATTCCTCCCCCTCCCTACCAAGCCACAGCCACAGAACCGGTAGTAACAAATTTTACATTTGACCACTGGGTTGTTAGGTGACTGTGGTTTCCCCATGCACTTTGCTTGTCGGAAAGGTGATCACATGCCAGTTGCTAAGCATCTGAATTTTGATCACATGACCATAGGGATGCTGTAATGGTTATAAGTGTGGGAAATTTTCGTTAGTCACTTTTTTCAGTGCCATTGTAGCTTCAGACCGTCACTAAACAAATGTTTGTAAGCCGAGGACTACCTGTACGTCCCTAAAATGTGAACAACTACTCATTGTAGGCATTAGATATGAAAATGCCAGGTTCCACTTATTATATTGAAGCAATTTACTACTTTTTAACTAAATATGTCAACCACCAAAATATAATCTTAAAGATGAAATCAGAAATATCAAGGTTTGCTATGCTGAATCCCACCAGAGCAGAACAAATTGCCAATGTCAGGATCAATATCCACATCAACAAATCATAATTTACATTAATTTGATTGACATGAAATCCTATCAATAGTTCCATTCCTCTAAAGACAAATGGATATGATGATATCCCACAAAAAATTGAGTTGCTATCAAGTTTCATATTTTCGTGTCCTCTTGTAACAACTGATTAAAACTACCTGTAACATGACAACATCTTCAACAATGTTTGGTTCTTTGACTACTGCTTGAAGAGAATGAGAAAAGACTGCAGTGACATTACATGTCACACATCCTTTTTAAAAATTAGGGATTGCAAGACAGAAATGCGAGAGAGATGTGGGTTCCATATGACCTACAAAGTATAACAAAGACTATAACGAAGACTTTGTTACAGGGTTAATTAAAAAGTTGAGAAGCCAATGTATTTCACACATCAGGGGATGGGGGTATAATTGCAATTCTAAATGGCCTTGAAAAAAATCCTCAACATTTCACTTGGGAAAAAACAGTTACTAAGAGCTAACTTTGTGTCTATATATTAAACTATGCATTACAAAATAGTAACATACAGTATTGTCCAGATAGCTTGTTGGCCAAGTGCTTTTAAGAAGCAACATGGAAATAGAAGGTCTAATTCTACTCGGAATGGGACTTTTCGTCTCCTACCCTTGGCCGTACCTCCTTCTCCACCGGCATTCCTCCTCAGGCAATTCTCCTCTGACTTTTCTCCTCGGCTGACATGCCCCCACTCATTCACCCTGGGTAATGGGCCACGGTCCCTCCATCCCACGCACTTTGGTGCGGCCGATTCACCAAAGGAGGGTTCGTCCTGGGTTTTTTTGCTGCCTGGGTTAGCTGTCAACCAATCAGCTAACTGCCAATAAATAGCTTTAGGAAAGCCAAATGCTTGTTAGGAGAAGGAACGGAAGGCACGGCCAAGGGTAGGAGACGAAAAGTCCTAGACCCAATTCTACTCAACCAATTGTTTTTCCTGCCCTGAAACCCACATATATACATGCTAACAAATATTTCTAACACTGTTCCAAGCTTGTCTTTATTTTACTAATATGGGGCTGATATCTGGCAAGGAAGGAAAGCTATAGATGTTTCTGATAGAAAACAGCTGGCAGCTACAATGAAATGCTTCATTTCCTCACTGTAAGCAAGATATCTCTTTAGCTGTGCTCTCTCTGCAGAAAAGGATGCTTGGCCGCCATGCAACATATAAGTCGATCCTTAAATCACTGTACTTACTCTGCCAACCCAGCCAGTTTTACTTTCTTCAAGATGCTCCCTTTCCTGAAGAGAAAAGAGAAAGATCTTCATTGTTTTACTAATCTCTGTCTGTTAATCTAGCTCTTCATTAATTAATTAATTAATTAATCTTTCAAAATTAATGTCAATATTTACGGAATTTTCTGCAAATAGATGCTTTTTTATTGATTGATTGATTGATTCACTACCCCGCTCCCAAGACTTAGGGAATTACAGTACCCAAACAAAAACATGTATATAAGCACATAAAACCTACCCAAATAAATATCAGCAACCCAATCATTTTAAAATCTTATAAACAGGATTATAAAAAACAACCTGGTGGCGCGGCAGACTAAAGCACTGTAATTAACATTCAGCTGCCTGCAATTACTGCAAATTCAAATCTCACCAGGCTCGAGGTTGATTCAGCCTTCCATCCTTTCTAAGGTAGGTAAAATGAGGATCCAGATTGTGGGGGCAATAAGCTGACTTTGTATAAATATACAAAAGTATGAAGGCTATTACTTAACGCCTTGTAAGCCGCCCTGAGTCTCTGGAGAAGGGCAGCATATAAATCAAATTAAAACAAAAAACAAAACCACCATCAAATCACTATTTTAAACAGACCTATTTTGCATGCAGGACCCATTAGGTATATGAAGGAGGCAGTCCCTTAAGTAGACGGGAAACAAGCTATGGTTTTTAAATAGCAATAGCACTTAGACTTACATACTGCTTCGTAGTACTTTACAGCCCTCTCTAAACGGTGTACAGAGTCAGCATATTGTCCCCAATAATCTGGGTCCTCATTTTACCCACCTCAGAAGGATGGAAGGCTGAGTCAACCTTGAGTCTGGTGAGATTTGAACTGCCAAATTGCAGGCAGCTCACAGTCAGCAGAAGTAGCCTGCAGAACTGCACTCTAACCACTGCGCCACCGTGGATGCAGAAACCAGCATTCTGAATTCAACTCAGAAACCTATTCATATCCAATGAAGCAACCAGAGAATCAGGATTATAGCAGGTGCTTACCTGCTAATATCTTGGCCATTACATTTTGTACCAACCACAGTTCCCAAGTTGTTTTCAAAGGAAGGCTCATGCAGCGCATGTTACAGAGTCTAGGGGATGAGAGTGAAAGTCTCTGCTGCCAGATCTTCATGGTCCAGACAGGGCTATACTGGCAACTAGCCTAAATTGCTGATTACTGTGGAAATCTGCCTCTGGAAGAGAATATTTGTAGTGCAGAGTTGAACATGGGGTTCTTGATAATTTCTGAGCTTGGTTGTTTTCTTGCAGATATTTCATTAGTAGGTAGCATCATCAAGTAGTAACAGTGATGATGTTAACTATGGTAGTTGGGTAATGAAACAACTGCAAGAAAACAACCAAGCTCAGAGAACACCAAGGACTCCACAAATCTGCCTCTCCCGTTCCTAACTCAGGTTTCCTCAAGCTTCTCTCCACCAACTCTGTTATTTACCCCACCTACCATGCACTCCCCACTAACAAAAAGAAGGATATAATTGTCTGCTAGCACTTTCAAGCTAATCTTCACCCTTCAACCTCTAAGAGCTGTGGTGGTGCAGTGATTAGAATGCAGTATTGCAGACTACTTCTGCTGATCACCAGCTGCCAGCAGTTTGGCAGTTTGGGTCTCACTGGCTCAAGGTTGACTCAGCCTTCTATCCTTCCGAGGTTAGTAAAAATAAGGACCCAGATTGTTGGGGGCAATAGGCTGACTCTTAGAGAGAGCTGTAAAGCACTGCGGAGCGGTATATAAGTCTAAGTGATATTGCTATTGCTACAATCCATCTCCATTCGTACCTTTGGGCACTGCCATACACCATCAGAGTAGTCACAGATGGTGAGCACAGAAAAGTTTTGAATCCTTCTAAGCCACTGCAGACAGATTCGTTTATCAGTCACCCATGTTACAACACTCAAGTAGTGATCCCTGGAGATAAAAAAAAACAGAGAGAGAGACTGCTCAGTATTTTTCTATACAGGTTCGCTTGAATTCTATAGCTAAATGCTTATCATTTATATGCCATTCAATATTCAACATACTGTTACAATAGGTACTATACAGGTAGTCCTCGGCTCACAACATTTCACTCAGTGACCGTTCTAAGTTATAACGGCACTGAAAAATGTGGCTTATGATCGTTTCTCACACTTATTACTGTTGTCGCATCCTCATAGTCACCTGATCAAAATTCAGACACTTCACAACTGTTTCATATTTATGACGATTGCAGTGTCCTGGGATCATAGGAACACCTTTTGTGACCTTCTGACAAGCAAAGTCAATGGGAAGCCACATTCATTTAACAACCACGTTAACTAACTTAACCATTGCAATGATTCATTTAACAACTGTGGCAAGAAAGGCTGCAAAATGGAAAAAAACTCACTTAACAAATGTCTCATTTAGCAACGTGAATTTTGGGCTCAATTGTGGTCGTAACTTGAAGACTACCTGTATATGTATAATTCAAATTGCAGTTCTATAGAATAAGAAACTACAGTTCTATGACTAGAAACGGAGGAGCATAGGGTAGAACAAGATAAAATAGAGTTAAAGAATTTAAACTAAAAACTGATACCATGATACCACAGAATATAAAAGTCGGAAGTGTGGCTTGGAAAGTTGAGATTTATCTATAAATAGTTATTTGATTCTTCCAACCTAGCTAGTAGATAAGGGTACCTCCTCACAGTGGTGAAATCCATTTTTTTTAACTACAGGTTCTGTGGGCGTGGCTTGGTGGGCATGGTGTGGCTTGGTGGGCGTGGCAAAGGAAGAATACTCTCCCCACTCCTGGGTGAAGGATATTGCAAAATCTCCATTCCCACCCCACTCTGGGGTCAGCCAGAGGTGGTATTTGCCGGTTCTCCCAACTACTCAAAATTTCCACTACCGGTTCTCCAGAACCTGTCAGAATTTGCTAGATTTCACCCTTGCCTCCTCCCTTCCTGTCCGTGTGTGTATGTGTGTGTGTATGAATAAGAGAGAGTATATTTATATTAGTATTTTTACATTTGTTTCTATGTTTGAAGAATATGTTCAAATATAGAAGCTGATGTGGCTCATCCTGGCTTATGTGGGGTTCTGACATTGCATATAATATCCTTTATATTTTACAACATCAAACACACTTCTCCAGTAATTCAGTTTGTATATGTTTCTTCACATATGCAAGTTATGTCACTATGATATAAAGATTTGTTTACAGTGTTTTAATTTGGACAATTATGTGTATATCCTATTATTTGCCACCCAGAATCTTCTTGGAGTTGGGCAGTTTTAATAAACGTGATTAAAAACAAGAATGAATGATCCAGCTGAGTATACATTGAAAAAAAAAAGTCAAGTATTAACAAATAAACTCTCCACAGGATTTTTAATGCAATAAAAGAATGTTTTTAAAAATTATATTATTACTCAATAATTATAAAATAAGTACAATAATAATCTACAACATTCACCAGAACAAAGCATATTACTTGAACTTACCCTGATATTATACTAGATGGTGCAACAATTTCCGAGATATTTTTGGGGGGAAGGTCTAGAATATCCACAACAAATAGTTTTATTGTTGGATTTATAGCACCTGCCTGGATAAAATTAAAACATCTTAAAACAGATTATGTCCAAATGGCAATGTTAATTAGAAAATTACAAAGAAGTTCGCTTTTAAAGCTCAACATGAATTGTAAGAAAATTATGTATATATGTTTTTAAAAATTAATTTGTGTTTTATAGAGGTTTATAGCTAAAAATGTGAAAGCCAGTACTAAATGCTTATAAAAATAATGTATTTTTTCTACATTAGCAAAAACAGTCAATTTAGGATACATTATGACCACCCATATTTTGTGAACAATTATTCTTTTAGAGATCAATGTAACATTAACTCCTGATCACATGACTTAGTAAAAATTTCTATTATAGAAAATGATTTGCTATTTTCAGATTAAGACTAAAAACACTAAACATACCTCTCAAAATAAATTAGAATTTCATACATTAGTCCTGGCCCATTATTAATTTATAATTTTTAATCTCTGAAAAAAGATCAACAATGATCATATCTTTCAACTATTTATTTCATTTATATTGCTGCTCATTTCACAAATATCTAAAACTATTAATATTCAATTATTAAAAAGCATTTTAAAAAAGCTACATGAACAGAGCTAAAACAAAGAATAATATACAACGGGTGTTAATGGGGCCACCTCACTGGTTCACCTGTCCCTAGGGGTGTCTCCCGGGATGCTGGCATAACAAGGCTTTGAGGGACCTCTAGCCCATATTCAGTCAAGTTCCTTCTTTGTTGAGTTTAGTGGCACTCTAGATCAGGGGTCCCCAACCCCCAGTCCACGGACTGGCACCGGTCCATGGCATTCCAACAACCAGCCCATGCAAACAACTGAAGCCCCATCTGTGTGATGCAGGCAACACACAAAACCACGCCCCCTCCAGTCTGAGGAAAAACCTTTTTCCACAGAAAAGGTCCCTGGTGCCCAAAAAGTTGGGTGCTGCTGCTCTAGATGTTTCTTCTCCCATTTCATCCCCCCAACTTCTCTGTAAAATACAGGGAATGTAATCAAAACCAAAGTCTCAGCTGCCCCCTTATTCCAAGCAGCAACCAAGACTTCAGATGGATCATCTAGTAGACCAGGAGGGACACTCCCAGGCTCTTTCTGAAACTTCTCCAGCTCCATCAGTTGCTGGGGGTGGACCAATCTAATGAGTTCAAATTCCTTGCAGTAGATAGTGGCACCAGAGAGTCTCATAATAATTAGGTCATGGTCTGACAATGACAAGGGGGATACCAACAGCTCTGTTTGTACTTTCTATTGAAAAGTACATTGTGTTGCCAAATCTAATTGAAGTACTGATCAAGGGAATGCTTAACCATCTTCCTCTTATGTTACAATTCAATCAAAATTCCTCTCAGAATTACTCTTGATCTTTGATCAACAACTGTTTCCTCTTGAAACAAACCATAGCTTTAATCTTGATGATGGAAGTAATTTCATCAGAACCAAGTTGGATCAATTGCAAATACGCATAAAAACTAATTTAATTTTGCCCTGTAACAATTGTACTGCCTTTCTGACTTCCAAAAATAACTTTAGAGTATGTCAAATATTTTCAGTTACATGATTCTGAGAAATAAACAGAGCAACATATGTCCAGATTCATGTCCCACTAGAGATTTTAAGAAGCTTCTGCTGAAAGTGAATATGGGTGACCTACTTTAGAAGTTCAATACCAAGATGAATGACAGCAGGAATGAAGTCCCACTCGTATTCATTCTACTTCAGAAAAGAAGTTGCATTTACTTTTTAAAATGCATGACAAGCTGGGACATTTTTCCTTGCTTTGCTGAACCCCTGAAAATTCTAGCACACTTAAAGCAATCTCACAACCTCTACATTGAGGCTTTTTCCCCATCATTTCCTGGACAGGCCATGGGATATTACAGTCACATGATCAGTCTATGGAGCATCAGAGAAAACAGCCTCTGAAAAGACCCTAGAACAGGGGTGTTAAACTGGTGGCCCATAGGCCGGATGTGTCATGAGCAGGCCACACCCACCCCAGCTCTGCGAATGGGAAAAACATAGCGAAACGTCATGTGATGGCAATGTGATGTGGCAAGTTTGACACCCAAGTCCTAGAACTATTGAGAGCATACCAGTTTGTAAAAGTTTGACAAAGCTGAAACCAAGTATAATTCCATTGCCTATATTTAAAAAAACAACAACAAGAGAATAATTCACATCTGCCCTGGCAAATATATCAGCCTGGAAATCTGTCTGCCAAAGGGGAAATGTCTGTAACCTAGCCCGCTCCTCCCTGTTCATGTCAGAGCTAATGGTCCTTAGTCCCTTATTTGCTATGCAACTCATTGAGTTGAAGTGTTCCTTTTTCCATTGATCACCCAAGTGCTCTTCAACAAATCATTTTAGAAACTCAAATATTCCATAGCCTTCAATTGCTTTCATTTCCTGTTTCCCTAGAGATAATAGAATACTTCAGAGCTGCCAGATGCTATTGACTTAAGTCACAGTAATCACAGCAAGCTGTTGAGGAGAGACAGACAATATTTTTGTTAGCAGCAAATGATTAAATGTGACTATTCTCTTAATCAAACCACTCAACAACTATGTTTAATAAATAACACAGACCTTAGGATATGGGATTTTAATGGTCTTTGGATATTGCAGTCTATCTTCTGAATAAAACGAATACTCAATAACAGGAACTTCCGTGTCATTAATCTCTGCAAACGCCAAAAAACTGCCATTTGGAGACCACCACAGAGCAGAATGGGTGCCAAACATTTCCTCTGAAAAAGATGCAAATGTGTTCTTTTGAAGCAATAGTTGCTAAGTTGGCTTTTTCCTCTGAAACATTGTTCATAATAACTTGCATGTATAATTTCAGATGGAACTTCGGTTACTAAAATTCAGATTACTTGCAATGTTTTGCAACCAAAACAGTAAGTCAACTCTCAGAAATGCCTTTTTATAGAAAAACGGTGCTATGGAAATCTTCTGTTATAAAAATCTGGCTTTAATAATGATGCAAATTATAGTATTTTGATTTATCTTAGCTTTCAATATTACGGATAATTGTTTCTTGTTTATACTATAACATTTTCAAATATATCATCTATAATGAACAATAATTAAATGTAAAGAAACATAACTTTCCAATTATGTACCCAAACTTAGTATTCCTCTGGAAGAAAATATACAAGTACAAATTAAACATTCACTGAATATTTTATGTCTAAAAAAGCACTTTAATAAGTGCAATTACTATGGGCTGTCTTGGAGGTGATAATAAAAATATAAATGTTGAAGACTTCCTAATTTCGTTATGAAGAGAAGTACGTTTATACAACATTTTTTCATTTTCAATCATTCATTACTAAAAACTATATTAATACAAAGTAGAGTGAGCAACACCTGTATGCAAGAAGCTTGTTTAATGAATCAAAAGGAATGGTTGATAATTCATACAGAAATATAATAAAACATATGGATCCACTTTCTAATAGCTTGGAGGATTTTCAATGCACTGGATTTGCAAACAGACAGACAGACAGAAACATTATTTTGATCATTGACCAATAAAAATATATTCAAGAAAATGAAAACACAAAACTATATTCTAGCAAAAAGAATTATTGGCAACTATTTGTGGGCAAAATTTACACATAATGTAATAAAATTCTGCCACTTTTATAGAAATAAATGTATCTTGATTCTTTAATAGATATTGCAAATAAAGATTATCAGGTTGCCCTGGAAATTTAAACAAAAAAGGGGTAATCATCTGGCAGCAATACAGAAGAACATGAACTCTGATTTCCATGGTACTCATATCACAAGGGCAATATTGGGTTTCATATGGAGTTTTCTTATATTTCCTTTCCCAGGACAATTGTAAACTAAACCAAAGATAAAGCACTCCTGAATTTAGGAACTGTGATATAAATAAGAGACTGGATTAGTCACTAAACTTTGTTTATCTGCAATTATATTATGTGAGAAAGCAGCAATTTCTACATGACTTTCTATATCTAAGATCCTTTGTCGTAATATGGGTCTAACTTGAGCTGACTCTAAGATTAAGATGGCATCACTGAAGAAACCATAGTGGCTCAGTTTCTTTGGAATTGCTGTTTCCCATGAAGGTTTGTAGTTGTCAGCCAATATTACATGAGTCAATCCACTAGGGTTGTGATGTAGTTTTAACCAATAGATAAAGATATTCATCAGATAATAGTTTCAAGCTTATTGACACCTGCTTCTCACTGAAGTACTGATTTGGAACACAGCAGATAACCTGGAAGATACTTAGACATTTTGTTTGAATCCTTTCTGCGATGATCATGCTATTATAGGGTCTATTTGAGCCCCATATAGCAACTGTGTTCGGACTATAGCTAAAAACAGCTTAATTGCAGCAGAGGAATTTAATAAAGGGAAAATAATAAGTTTGTAAACTGATGCAGATCTCGATTCATTGTGGGATACATATAGTCCAGACAGAATGGGAATATTTATTTATTTGTTTATTAACTTGTATTCTACCCAACTTGCCTGGAATTCTATCATAATTCTAACATAAAAGAAATATAAAATGACTATTAAGAATTCCTCCATTGATTTTTGAACATTACAATACATCTTATGTAAGAAACCTTTTAGGGGGTCAACATTTAGCAAAGGAGAAAGTTGGACCATAAGGAAGGCTGAGTGCCAAAGAATTGAGGCCTTTGAACTATGGTGCTGGAGAAGACTCCTGCAAGTCCCTTGGACTGCAAGGCAATCAAACCGGTCAGTCTTAGAGGAGATCAACCCTGACTGCTCTTTAGAAGGCCAGATCCTGAAGATGAAACTGAAATACTTGGCCACCTAATGAAAAGGAAGGACTCACTAATGCTGGGAAAGATTGAGGGCAAAAAAAGAAGGGGACAACAGAGAATGGATGGAGTCACTGAAGCAGTCGGTGTGAGCTTAAATGGACTCCAGAGGATGGTAGAAGACAGGAAGGCCTGGAGGAACATTGTCCATGGGGTCGTGATGGGTCGTACACAACTTCATAACTAACAACAACAAATTTAGCAAAGGAATATTCAACTATTCTGCAAATATCCTTTGGGTAATCTTTGTGATTTAAAAATCAGCTTTTGGTTCTGTCCCGAGAGACAGAAGGTGGAAGAGTCTGGAAAACTACAGCTGTTGCTATTAAATATAACATGAAAATACTTTAATGCAGCTTAAGATAGGATATCTAGTGAAATCTTAATTCAGTGGGGATTAAGCAAAGATATGCACTGTCTTTCCTTCTATTTAATTTCTATAAAAACATTATAAAAAGCTATCTAATTATAAAAAACAACAACAGGTAAAGCAATAATCTTCCTCTAGTATCTGGATGATGTGCCAATTCTCTCAACAAATATAGTAAGCCTAAGAAGTTAGATTCAAGTTTCTGTATTATCCCAGGAAAAAAAAACACTAGATGAAGGAAGTGATTTTCTACTTCCTGGAAGCATATATACTTCTGAATCTCTACCCTTTCAATCATGTGTGAATGAAAGAGAAAAGAGGAGGAGGTAAAATATGAGACTAAGGCTTGTCTCACGGTTGGATTATTGCAACGTGCTCTACAAGGGGCTACCCTTGAAAAGTGTTCGGAGACTACAGTTGGTCCAGAATGCAGCCGCGCGAGCTATTGTGGGTGCACCTAGATACACTCACATTACACCAATTCTCCACGAGCTGCACTGGCTCCCTATTGGTCTCCGGACACAATTCAAGGTGTTGGTTATTATTTTTAAAGCCCTACATGGCTCAGGGTCAGGCTATCTTTGAGACCGCCTTCTATTGCATAGCTCCCATCGACCAGTAAGATTCCACAGAGTTGGTCTCCTCTGGGTCCCTCAGCTAAACAATGTCGGTTGGCGGGCCCACGGGGGAGGGCCTTCTCTGTGGCTGCCCCGGCTCTCTGGAACCAATTACTTCCTGAGGTCCGGACTGCCCCCACCCTATTGGCCTTCCGGAAAGCAGTGAAGACCTGGCAGGCCTGGGGCCGTTGATCTCGCTATGGCAATCTTATGAGACCCGGCCATGGAATGGAGTATATGGCTTTTTTAATGTTCTTTTAAAAATTTTTTACGGGATATTGTTTGCATTGTTTTTTTGCTGTAAGCCGCCCAGAGTCCCTAGGGAGTTGGGTGGCATAGAAATGTGACTAATAAATAAATAAATAAATAAATATCTAGGCCAATCCACAATTATTACCAAAGTACAGCTATTACCAAGCCAAGGCATATTTCATAAGCCATTTGGAAGGGCAATTCCCCAAATAAAGAACACCACTGTGCTGGATTTGTTGCTTTGCAGCCATATTTCTGAAAGGTATCAATTTTTCTAAGATTCTTTCTTGGTTTTCTGAAGCTACTTCATCCCTGTCCAGATAACACTTTCACTGGGATTGTTTCTGAAGCAAAGTGTCTCTGGATTAAAAGGGTTTTTTGAAAGCTAGAAAGGATTATGTAACTCAAAAATGGAGTTGCCGCTCCCCCTTTCATTCCAAGCACTGGATTCAAAAGAAACTTTACATAAACCTAATATTTTATTTCTGTATGTGATGGCAATTAAGTTGCTCTTAATGACAGTTACCTTCATATACCCAGTCTGCTAATCCATTTAAAATTTTGTTTTCGGCTCCATTCTGAGTGATTTCAACAGCACTGGCGGTTGGTGTTGTTTTCACATAAACATTGTTCTGGTAAACATAAGCCTGCCACAAACAAACATTACAGTATTTACCGTCAGAAAACAATTTTATAACCTTTACTTTATATCAAACAAATTACATTCCCTGTCATTTCCTGTAAGTCTAAAGTGGAGATTCTTTTTTATACTGTAAGATTCTTCTCACCCATCTAAATGCAGGAAATTGAATTTCTTTTACCCTTGTTATTTTAAGAATAAAGAAAAAAATCAGAATGGCTTACAAGAAAAACCTTAGAATCAGTGATGAAATCCAATTTTTTTTTTACTACCGGTTCTGTGGGCGTGGCTTGGTGGGCGTGGCAGGGGAAGGATACTGCAAAATCTTCATTCCCACCCCACTCCTGGGGGAAGGATATTGCAAAATCCCCATTCCCACCCACTCTGGGGCCAACCAGAGGTAGTATTTGCCGGTTCTCCGAACTACTCAAAATTTCCTCTACTGGTTCTCCAAACTGCTCAAAATTTTTGCTACCGGTTCTCCAGAACCTGTCAGAACCTGCTGGATTTCACCCCTGCCTAGAATGTTGCATTTTGTCTAATTAATCCCGAGAAATCTTAGCATTGTTTTATCCAATTTCCTCTACATTAAAATATTAGTTCTCTTTCCATTAATTTCTTGCATTTGCTCCTTAAAGTATTATGAAATACTTTGCAGCATGATGTTTAGATATAAGATTCTATACTTCCAAGATCAGGTCTCTTCTTCCCTCTCCTTCTATTACCCATTCAACCAGTTGCTAGTGGATTTTTTTCTGTCAATATGTCATGCCACTGGGAGCTAAACCACATGATAAAAATTTAGCATGCAACTATCTTACTGTTTTTTTAAACCTAGAAAGTTTGTGAATTAAAGCTGAATTCAGATCAAATTCACTCTGATTAAGCTGGGAAATCAGATTTATGCTTTCACAATTTGCTGATTTTAAAAATGTGTACGTGATGACTTTTAGAATAAGGAGCCAAGAGAGAATTAAGCTCCTCAACTCCCAAGCGGCATCACTTTGAACTGGGTCTCTCTGCATTTACTGTAAAGTTAAATATATATGGCACCAGTTCTTTGTATATTTAACATTTAATCTGGTTAAATGAACTGAAGTCCTCGTGTAAAATATTCTGGAACATTTCTATCCCTCTTACATTTCCCCCTCTATGTTTTCCATAAATTTCTGTTGCATATATGGTGCAATTTGGATTATAGAAATGGTGCACAGGAATATCTGAATTGGTGTTACAAGTTATAAGGAAGTTATAAGGAAGCAAAACCCTATGTATTTTACTAACCAGTTTGTGTCCAACAGGTGACCATGATATATACTGGATAGTTGTAGGAAGTGGGTTCTCAGTTATTATTGTTCTGTGAAGAAACATAAATAAAATTATCAATATAATGTAAGCCATTGAAACATCACGAAAAGACAATACAGTTACTGACCTGTTATTTAGATCATAGATATGGTATGATGCCGTGTATGAGTGCCTCCACACCTGCAAAACAATATTTGCATATAAAGAAAAACGCTTAAAAAACAGGACTGTAGTTCAAAGTTAGTATTTTTTAAAACTCCTGTTTGCATGAATTTTACCCATATTACATTTAATGATCATAAGATCGTGATAGAAAAAAAATCAACTTTAACTCAGACCTCTTGATACCTTCTAGAAATAAAAATTTCAAATAATAAATATTAGGCCTAGAATATGGCTACTATATAGCATGTAATACTTAGCTATACTGCTGAACTGTAATTTATTATGATATGAAGACCCTCCTCAAGATTAAGGGCTGTCTTTTCCCTTATCAAAAACACATTGAGGACATTTCTACGCTACTCTGGTCCCTTTTACCAGTTCTCCACAAAGCAATGTGTAGCTAAATCACAACTATATTTTTTTTGTCAATCTTGGAATTTTGATAACATGAAGACTCACCAACAGAACCAATGATATGAAATGAGTGGCACTCTTTCCCGAACTACCACAGACCTCAGAGCAGGAAAAATCTCCTTACTTCAGGTTTACAAGAAGGCAAATAAATAGTTATCACTCCCACACACACAATCTTATTTTTCAATATCTATTTGTGACACTGTTTCAAGAATATTATGGGCAGTTGCTGCGATGAAAATCTGACTACAAAAGGGTTGTTCCTTCATTGCATTTAAAACATAGATGAAAATATTAGGTGAATGTTTTTCCAAAAGAATTCTTTCCAAAAGATAATGGTTATGGTGGATGGATTGGCTCAGGTATCTCACTGGAATATCCTTGGGAATTGTGGACTCCAACCAGACATAGGCTAAGATGGAAGACATTTGTCCTTGCAGACTAAGAGTTGAGGCAAATTCAGTGGTACAGTGGGTACCTTGGTACTCAACTGCTTTGAAACTCATCAAATTTGGTACTCAATGCATTTTGATGTGAAAATGTTGTCCTGGTTCTCATCATTTGGTTGCTACTCAATGCATAAGCTAGATTTATTGGTGTTGGCTACTTTGTGATGCTCTATATTATTCCTCATGGGAAAAAATTGTTTGATACTTATCATTTTTGGTTCTCATTGCACTTCCTGGAATGAATTAATGATGAGTCCCGAGGTACCACTATATCTGTGTTTTTGTTTTGTTTTTTCAAAAGATACAACCACTACAGTTGTATGATGTTCTGGATTCAAAGAGGAAAATGTGATTTGAAGTATGCATGATGTACACCTTGTATCTATCAGTGAGAAAAAACTGCAGCTTTAACACAATTTAAGGAACGATGTATGTAGTTACAAGTATTCCAATCCACTGTTTTCCTTTTGAATCCAGATCACAGCACAACCCTAATATCCAGTGATGGGATTCAAGTAATTTAACAACCGGTTCTCTGCCCTAATGATTTCTTCCAAAAACCAGTTTGCCAAACTGCTCAGAAAGTTAACAACCCGTTCTCCCGAACTGGTGCGAACTGGCTGAATACCACCACTGCTAATATCCATGGCTTCATGGAGTCATGGTGGCTGGAGTAAGGGAAATATATTCTCAGGAGCTACTCACAAGCACATGGTGTTGAAATACTGGGTGAGAAGCGGGAATTATGGTTGACTTAAATTCAGAAATCAGCAAAGCAAAAATTTCAACCAAAGAAGAAATACATTTCTCAGCACTGCATTAGTCCAAAAGGGAAAACCAGCCCTGTTCCCTTTTCAAGTAAAGCAATATATTGGTCAAGTTCAAAGTGTCTTCTGAACCTTTGCAAAGCTGTCATCTAAAGGTGCCCTGAGAATTTGAAATATTTGCTTTTGTTTTCAATTAAGAACAAATCACTGTTATCTAACTCCTAAACTATAGTGATACCCTGAAGTCAAGATTAACTTCAAAACTCCCTGTAAGGAATCAAACCAAAACAAAACAATACTAATAGTTATCAGGCTTTCTTCATTAATTGCTTCCATTCTAATCCCCAAGTAAGCCTTTGGAGCCCTCAAAATCCTCAGCCATTTTAATGTAAAATTATGAAAATCACAATTGGCTTGTTTTCCCAACCTTTATTTAGATTAGCCTAAATACAGTTTATACAGTTGGGAACAAAAACCTCTAATTATTTCTAAAAATATTCCCCAGAGGAAAGCACTGTGTAGGGGTATCTTACACAAACAGGATGCCTTCAGAAAAGACTTTATATCATTTACATTCTATAGGGACAGCTGATGTGACAATCCTTTATTTATACTTATACTTTCAGTATTCTGTGTACTTATATCTTTAATATTTCTCTAGGATTTTTTCTCTTCAATACTGTCTCACTCTCATGCCTGCAGTCCTAAAGTCCTGTAAAACACCAAGGTACAGGTACTCCTCAATATATGACCACAATTGAACCCAAAATAACCATTTCTAAGCACAATTGTTAGCTGAATTTTGCCCATTTTACAATCTTTCTTACCACAGTTGTTGAGTGAATCATTGCAGTTATTCAATTAGTAAGACAGTTGTTAAGTGTGCTTCCCCATTGATTTTGCTTGTCAGAAAGTCAGAAAAGCTGATCATATGACCCCGGGACACTGCAACCATCATGAATAAAGGCCAGTGGCCAAGAGGCCAAATTTTGATCATGTGACCATGAGCATGCTGCAATAGGTTGCAAGTGTGAAAAACAGTCACACGTCACTTTTTTCAGTACCACTGTAACTTTGAATGATCACTAACCAAATGGCTGTAAGTTGAGGACTACCTGCATGGAGTAAGTAATTTGTTATTGTTTACAAAAACCACTGTGTTGGTGGTCAAGAAGTTAGGAATGAATGAGAAATTAAATACAAGATAAATATTAAAGTAAAATCATTGAAAAGAAATTGGTGCAATGTGGAGAACTGGCTAGATTTTAATAACCACAAAGGGCCTTTCAAGTCCTCACCTATCTAAATGCCAAAGTGAATCCATATTGTAAAGCAGGGTCTCCAAACTTGGCAACTTTAAGACTTGTGGACTTCAACTCCCAGAATTCCTCAGCAGCCTGGCTGAGAAATACTGGGAGTTGACGTCCACAAGTCTTAAAATTGCCAAGTTTGGATACCCCTGTTGTAAAGGATTAAAACCATTTTTATCAATACAAATATACCAAGTGGAGTATAAAAGTATAATATTGTTGCTACCTTCTCATAATTGTATCGCAGAAGAGCAAATTTTTTGTCAGGTGACAATATTGCCTCAGAACTATTGTAAGTATCCTGTAGACAAAGAAAACAAATTAGTAATAAAACATTGTGTGTAAGAAAGGAAATATTCAGTACAGAGGACTTTTGAACTGATGAAGTAGTATTTTTTTAAAAAAAACATACTATTGTGTCATTTGACAAGATTATAGACTCTTTTTCATCATCAATGTTGTACAGCAAAACATTGTTCTGATTTCTGTAGACATACTCATGACCTAAAAGGGGAAGAAAAATAGGAAAACATTCAGTGCCAATAAACAAAACTTCTCCTCCTGACACATAAAGTCAATAAAAAAAATCCTGCATTATTTATTAAGTTCATTGTCATAAGAGTCTGTTTATCATGTATGAATTCAAACGAGTTAGAAAACACTTTATTTTTAAATTGATTATTATGTGGTTGGAGAATAATCTACACAAATGAATTCTGGCACTCCATTAAAAATTATTTAATTAGTTGGCTAGAACACATCTTATCTACAGTAAAGGAAGTATTTAGGGATGCTGGCTTCGTCTATAACTATTGTAGACTGATTTATTTACCACATTTACACCCTGCCACTTCCAACAAGTTTTAGGAAGCTCACATAAAATTAAATATCTAAAACAGTACATTTTAACAATAAGTTAAACCCTGGGAACTGAACTTATAATAATCATGACTAAAATGTTAAAAGTTACCCTGCCCTCCACCCAGCCCCAGTTGCAAAACTGGGTAGTTGATGGAACTGCCAGGTTTTCATCACTTTCCAGATTGTTAGTCCAGATGCTACACAGATCTCAAGGGGAAGAGTGCTTCAAAGAATCATGGGGGAAAAAAACCTTGCCTCTGGGTTTTTCCTGCTTTCCCAATCACCCAGAAAGAACACCCATAACATTCCTTCCAGAGTTAATCAAACAGCGCTGAAGTTGAAACAGTTCTATTTGGAAGAGAGGATCATATAGTTCTGTTCTGTTCTGTTTTCTATGAGTGCATTATTTGGAACTCTGACATAAGCAACGTACTGACTACAGTATAGGGGTCCCATTGTTGAAACAACTCTCAAATGCCAGAAATGACTACAATTTCAGGATAATCTTCAAACGCTGTTCAGTGTATAATAAAAGTATATATCACCGTTGCTAGGGCTTCTCACTGAAAAAAGGAATACAATCAAAATTGGGTAAAAACTCATCAAGAGGCTGTCGGCTGCCAATGAGAGGTAAAACAGTGTTCAATTGTCTCAAATATTTCTCAGATGAATTTTGTACGTAATTAGTCACGTTAGTGATCAGTTAGCTGATCACTGACACATGTGTCATTAAGAAAAAATGTACACTTTCGACTGTGTAAACAAATCTTGTGAGACCAAAGATTGTGTGGTTGGACACAACTCTCACACTTTATCCAACATATATTTGTGAAAAAGTGAAACCACTCTAAGGCATTCCAAAAGTTTAGGACCATTACCTGACATCCACCGCACATTAAACGATTTGTACTGAAAATCACCACTCAGATAATCCTCCAAAGAAAATTTTCTACGGATATCAGAATCTGTTAACAAAAGAAGAAAGAGAGGGGGAAAAAAAGTAAGGTTCATCTTGAAGGATGCTATCACTCTATTGTAGCAGAATGGGGCAACTCAACCCAGGCAACTCTCTGCAGCCAACTTGCTACGGCCAACTCATCATGGCCAATTTGCCACAAGACAACTCACCATAGCTAACTTACCATGGGACAAGTTGCCGCGTGACAATTTAATAATTCAATTATTTAAAATAAATTAAAAATTATTTTAATTTTTGTCATTCACATTTCATTCTGTCCATCCTTTTACGTCCTTTAATGATTCTATTCCACAATTTCTTTGCTTATTATTGTAACTCTTGTCCCCCAACAATACTGAATTATTTTTCTTCTGTTTGATGTTTCCAGAAATAATAAAGCATTTGATTTCTTTTTGCTAAAGAATCTCTTTATGCTGTTTTATCAATCTGAATGTGCCTTTTCACTCAATTTTCCATGAGAGGCTTTGCTAAAAATTAGCAGCTTCATTGATTGTATGGATCTAATAATAGTTTTTATTGTACCATGTTATTTGTGCATACATAAAATAAGAATTGTAGTATTACATTCTGCCTTTCTTCTATGTTTTTAATTCTCAGTTTATAAGTAATTTATAAAATAAAATAAAATCCAATTCTATTAAAAGGACAAGAAAGAACACAACAAAATAAACAGGTATTGCAGGAAAAAAAGTGTGAGGAAGCCAGCTATAGACATGAGCTCTGAGAAACAAAGTTGCCTATAAATTCAAAACATTATGTATAGACAACAAAATCCATGGCTTATTGGCATAATTAATTGTAACTCTATCTATATTTTCTCCAAAAGAGGCTCTAAAAGTAGTCTTTAGCTTAAGACCGTAATTGGGGCTAAAATTTCAGTCACTAAGTGATGCTAAGTTGTTAAGCAAGTTGGACCTGATTTTTTGACTATTTTTACCATGCTCATTAAGTGAATCTGGCTTCTCCAATTGACTTTGCTTGTCAGAAGCCAGCTGGAAGGTCAGAAATCATGATCACATGACTGCACAATGTTGCAACCATTGTAAATGGAATACCCAAATTGCAATCACACGACAGCAGAAGTAATACAATATGTTATAACTTCAAGGATGGGTCATAAGCAGGGGTGAAATGTAAAATTTGTTACTACCGGTTCTGTGGGCATGGCTTGGTGGGGGGTAATGTGACTGGGTGGGCGTGGCCAACTTTTTTTAAAAAAAACTTTTCAAAGCATTTTTTCTAATGCTTTGCCTCTGCCGATCAGGCAACTCAGCTGGGATCGGCAGAGACTTTTCAAAGCATTTTTTAAAAGCACCTCTTCGGCCAAGAGGTTGCAGAAAAAAATGCTTTGAAAAGCCTCTGATGATCCCAGCTGAGCCGCGTGATCATCAGAGGCTTTTTTTTTTTACTTTTAAAAGCATTTTTTCATCGGAAGAGGTTGTAGAAAAAATGCTTTTAAAAGTTTTAAAAAAAGCCTCTGATGATCATGCGGCTCAGCTGAGCATGGGGGGTGGGGGGCAGGGATTTTTGCTACCGGTTCTCCGAACCACCCGCCCCCATCGCTACCAGATCGGGCAATCCGGTCCAAACCGGGAGCATTTCACCCCTGGTCATAAGTCATGTTTTTTACTTCACTGTAATTTTGAATTGTTATTAAACAAACGGTCATACATCAAGGACTACCTGTAATGCTGGGAAAGGTGGAAGGAAAGAGAAGAGGTATGAGACTGAACTCACAGTGCTCTGTCCTTGACATATTCCAATCAATTACCATCCAGCTCGGGTTATTCTGTCACTAGCAGACTGTCAGTAGCATGTACCATCACCCGAATCTTTACTTCCTTTCCTTGTAATCAGAAGTCATTCAGATCATAGATGCATTGGGGAAACCCCAGGAGTCATCAATCATTAAAAAACAGGCATAATAAAAGTCCAAAGTTCAACTTTGGTATCTCAATAAAAGTCTAATAAAATATCATCAGCTATCAAAGTTTCTAGCTTTTCAGATAAGAGATTTTATTAGACTTTTATTGAGACACTATATATATGGTAAACAAGATAAGATCCATATTCTCCAAAAGGCCTTACTAGATGATATCAGTAAAGGTAAAAGTTTCTCTGTCCAGTCATGTCTGACTCTAGGGGGCAGTACTCATCTCCATTTCTTAGCTGAGGGTGTTGTCTGAAGAAGTTTCTGTGGGCATGTGGCCAGCATGAAATCATGCGGCAGGGCAGAGCGTGTGGTGTGGCGAAACATGAATGCTGTTACCTTCCCAGTGAAGTGGTACCTATTTATCTAGTAGCATTTTCATGCTTTCAACTTGCTAGGTGGGCAAAAGCTGGGGCAAGAAAGGGAACTCATCCCGTTATGCAGCCCTCAGATCTTGAACCCTGGCTGTCAGCTTTCTAGCTGACGAGCTCAGCTTTTTAACTGCTGAGCCATTGCACCCCCCACCCCCCTAGCTAATATAGTCAGGACCAATTATTTGTAAAAAGTAGTTTTAAATTCTCACAGAATTTAAAAAATAAAAGGCCTATCCAACAGAAAATATAAAGAACATCTCTGGTTTTAATTTTGTGTGGTTTCAAAAAGGATAAGCGATAGACCAATTTAAAAAAAGAAACAAACTTGGAGTTTTGATTTTAACTACTATGGGGAATTGTCTGAATTCTCTAGATTCACTGTGTACAGATGGAATCACATGTCTCTCATGAAATGGTCAGAGAGAAGTGACGGTGCACAATATGCCATGGTAGTTTAGAACACTGAATGGTATGCTATTGTAATGAATGATGCTATCTATAATATATAAGGAGATAAAACGCTATTTAAAGTGCAAAAAAAAAAGATTTTACTATAGGGAGAAACAGACTTATTAGAAATAATAGGGAAGGAGAAAAGGTATAGTAGCCAAAAATCAAAAGAAGTCTGGTTTCCGACTAACACACTTAAGGAGGAAGGAATATTAGTTATGTTTGCTGCCTTGAGTTATTTATAAAAATAATAAAGGCAGGATGAACAACAAACAAATTTTAATTTCTATTTAAGAAATAAATAGAAGGCCAGAAACCAGGACACTGTGAGTTCCAGTTCCTTCTTATTCATGAAGGCTTTAAGCCAGTCACTCTCCCTCAGCCTAACTCACCTCACAGCAACAACCTTGTTGTTTCAGGGAAAATAGGAGGAAGGAGTGGTAGGTATGTTCACCCCAGGGGTGGGGTACCTTTATTACAGTGGTGGGTTGCTTCCGGTTCATACCGGTTCGGGAACACCAGTAGTGATAAATTGGCGAGGGTCGCAGAACCAGTATTAATTGCTGGCTGGCCATGCCCCCAAATTGGTCCCCACCCCACCCAGTCACTTCCTTTTCCTCCTTACCACCCGGTCGGTTTGCCTGTCTAAGCTGCCTTCCCACGTGGTGCCTGCCCTGCGCCCCAACTGAGCTGCTGCCTCCTGCCTACAGGTAAGTCGCGCTACCCTCTCAGAGCATGCTGCGCCAACCCCACCAGGCTCATGACCTTACCTTCCCCGCCCCTTATAGGAGTCCCCCCGTGCCCTGTTTTGGCTCCCCGGGGCTGCAGGGAGGCTTGCTAATGCCAAAATGGGGTGTGGGGGGGTGCGGCGCCCCCCTCCCATACCCTGTTTGGCTCCCAGGGGCTGCAGGGAGCTTTGCTAAGGCCAAAATGGGGCGTGGGTGGGTGTGGCACTCCCCCCATGCCCCGTTTTGGCTCCCAGGGGCTGCAGGGAGGCTTGCTACGTCCAAAATGGGGCATGAGGGGGGTGCCTAGCAAGACTCCCTGCAGCTTCCTGGAAGCAAAAATGAGCTGCGAGGGGGGGACTTCAAGGGAGAAAGAAACAAAGAAATCCTCACTGTTTAGGGAGAACCCCAGGTGCACTGGGCTTGAGTTGAGAGCTTATTGTAAGTCCTGCACTAGCTATCTTTGCTCAGGCTAAGCTACAAAATGTTTTTCCTTACTGTTTGGGGATCCCCACGTGCACTGAGCTTGAGTTGAGAGCTTATTGTAATTGGCTGCTAGCTATCCTTGCTCAGGCTGAGCTAATCAATAGTGGAGCTCTAAGAATGCCAGATGATCAATGGGCA
>WNWU01000006.1:25016243-25034107 GCA_012654045.1 Ptyas mucosa
AGCTAATCAATAGTGGAGCTCTAAGAATGCCAGATGATCAATGGGCATGTTCTGAGTTTCAAAACGTCTGGCTTTTCTTCCTCCTACCAAAGACCTTCTGGGGTTCTTCACAGAAAGGGAGAAAGGAGAAAGGGAGGGAGGGAGAAAGAAAGAGAGAGAGAGAAGAAAGAGACAAAGAAAGAAAGAGAAAGAAAAAGGAAGGGAGAGAGAATGCAGGTATCTCTTAACAGAAGCTTGAACTTGCCTGAAATTAGATCAAGCCCTACATCACTTAACCCAATGTATCAGATTAAATTGTTATTGAATTATTTTTAGTATATATACTACATTCTCTTGTGTAATTTAGTTATAGTGTAAAACTAGTCTATTATGTCTCAAAATAAAAGGGAATCAAAAATCCAATTAGTGCCATATAAATTCTGGAATCCCCAAAGATCTTTCCCATTGTATTTATTAAACAAATTTATATAGCTACCCAACTCATGTACAGTGACTTTATCACTTTCGTGTTCCTTTCATGTAGTTCTCAATGTGTCAATCTCCTTGCTATTCTATTTCCTCCACCAAAATTCTATTATAAATATTACCACACAATACAGCTCTAATTTTGTGTATTTGTGCCAGTAATTTTTAGAAAAATATTTATTCCTCTCTTACATAGTTATTTAGAAGTGGCTTCATATGTCAGTTTACTTTTACCATTAAAAAAAATGTTTTGTTGCATTATATGACTGCAAAAGCCTTTTAGCAGTTTCATGTAACAGGAAATATCCAGTAACAATTTTGAAAGTAGTTGTCATAGCCACAAACACCCTCCCCCCAAAAAGACAGAGAGAAAGAGAGAAAGAGAGAAAGAAAGAGGAAGGAAGGGAGAGAGAGAGAAAAAAAACCCCTCTGTGCTATTATTTTTAATTGTTCCATTATTTATCACGTGTTAATATTTTACACTGTCCCTACACCTAGAATGATTTTACTGCCTTTCTTTTGCCCAGGGCTACCACATATTTTTCAGGGATTTACATGCATTCAATGTCTATAGTCCAGAGCATAAATATGTGTGTGTTTATTTTGTACATCAGGTTGCATAAGTCCATCTTAATATGCTATTCCTGGTATGTGATGTTTTGTATACATACAGAGAAAGAAGCACTCTTGTGATCTTTGACTTTTACGCTTGCTGTCAAACATCAGCCATAATACGAATTACTGTTTTGAACAATATGCACAAATGGCTATTTTATATGTGAAATTATGACTGAAATATTTCTGCACCATATTGGTTCTCACTGTCAGGAAGTTTCTCCTTAGTTTTAGGAGAAAAACTAACTTCTCTCTTTGTTCAGTTTCCATCCATTGCTTCTTGTTTTGCCTTCTGGTGCTTTGGAAAATACATTGCCTATACATTCTTTCTGGCAGCCCCTTAAAAACCTGTTGCCTATCACACTCTTGGGCAAAGCATGTGAGCCATTTCCTCCTTTCAGTGGTCCATGAAAGTACATCTATAGTATGTAGATAATAAAGTTGAAAAAAGGTGAACAACATTTTTACAGAACTATAGATACATTGAGACTGTGTGTGACAAGGAATGGCTGGGAGGGGAGGGGCCAGGCGAGGGACCCCTTGACGTGAGTGACATTGAGTTGGCCATGCCCACACATTCACATGACCATGAAGCCACTCCCACCATCACATGACCAAGCCATGTCCACAAAATAAGCCACGCCCACAGAACTGGTAGTAAAAATTTTTAGAACCCATCCCTGCTTTACCACCAGTTTGCAACGGGAATGTGCGTGCTTCTGAGCATGCGCAGATCACCCATAATGATGTCATGGTGGGTGGGCGGAGCCTCCTGCTGGTTTTACTAATGGTTCTATAGAACCGGACCGAACCGGGGACAACCCACCACTGGTTCACCCCCTTGAGTTACTTATAAAAATAATAAAGGTGGGGTTTTAAAAATCTAGAAAAAAAGATGCAGTTCACAAAAGCTTATGCCTTTTAATAAAATGTTAATTGAAAAAGCTGCTGTCAGATTCCTCCTGATTTTAGGAACATAGTATGAGTAACCAACAGCCAGAAATTTATATTCTGTGAAGATTGATTCAATCTAATTAGAGATACAGGGTGCAGTTATAATCTCAAACTTAAAATATCAAAGTCCTTTCTGATAACAGAGCTAGGTGTTCAGGGCAGCTTTTGTTTCTGGCAGATCACTGATTACCAAATACAGAATGCAATGGTCAAACAGACAAGCCTCTTGTTACAAGAGAGAATCTCCCAGAATTTTCTCCAGACTGGATTTTAAAATTAATTATTTTCTACTTATTTCCTCCCAAAGCACTTTGAAAATTAATTAAAATATTTGTTTGCTTATTATTAAAATTAATTTAAAAAGTAAAATAAATAAGTAAAGGCTTACTCTACCAATAGAGAAAAAAAGATAAACAGTCATTACATAGTGGAACAAGCCCTAAATATATTACAATGATTAAAATAAACTTATTAGATTTTTATCCTGCCTTTAAATATATATTCTGGTCAACTCAATGCAGTGAACATACCTATGGTATTCCCACCTCCTGTTTTTCTCTACAACAACAACCTTGTGAGGTGGGTTGAGATGAGAGAGCAACTGGCCCAAAGTTATCCAGCTGGCTAAGGCAGGACTACAACTCACAGCTTCCTGGTTGCAAGGCCAGCACCTTAACCACCACACCAAATGTAGTGTAGTTCTTTTGTCATTTTCTAAATGTGACAAAAGAAAAGAAGTACGTATATAACCCACCGAGAGCGGTATAGGATTCTAGACAATACAGCAAATATTACATTTTTTTTCATCTGTAGAATACAAAGACTTTTCAAAGACAAATAACAAACTTGTATTTTAGATCTATTCCTTGAATCAAGAAATTGGGTTTCTTTCTTTCCAGTTACATAAAATGATCCTCTTTGCTGTGTTGTACACAGATTTTATCATTTAGAAATACAGTTTGCTGCATGCTTAAAGTTGTAGCCAATATTCAAGATTATAGAATTATATTAAAAAAATAAGTTCACTGCACTTTCCTAAAAAATCTGCATTTACTATTTTTCTTCGAAAGATTATAATTTAAAATAGAAAAATATTTCTATTTTTGAATATAAACTTTTCATTAACACAATTTTGCTTTGTCTTTAAAAGAATGATTTCTGGAATTTAGTTAGTGGTATACTGGATTCCTTTTTTTAAAAAATTAGGTGTTCTGAATTTCCCAGAAATTCAGAAACCCCTAAGTAATTTAAATTTGTTGATGCCAACATGAATAAACTATCATTAAGAGCCATGGTGGCACAGTGGTTAGAATGCAGTACTGTGGGCTACTTCTGCTGACTGCCAGCTTTGGCAGTTCGATTCTCATTGGCTAAGGATGATTCAGCCTTCCATCCTTCTGAGATGGGTAAAATGAGGACCCAGACTATTGGGGGACATATGCTGGTTCTGTAAACCGCTTAAAGAGAGCTGTAAAGCACTGTGAAGCAGTATATAAATCCAAGTCTGTGAACTGTAAGAGAATGACAACATTCCTGAAATTACAGTATTCTGTAACCAGTAACTGGAATAATATGCATCAGTATATTTGTATACTGTATATTTACGTCATGCACACAGCATAATTTTGAGGGTTATTTTACTTTACACTTTGTATGGAAATATTCATCCACTACAAGAAGAATTAAGTCATTGTTCAAACTTTGAAATAATTTAATGTAATTGTTCCTGGTGAAATGGTTATTTTTCTATAAAGAGAAAACTTCCTCTTTTTTCTGTATGCCAAGTTTCTGTTACAGTTTCACATATAAAACACAAAAAAAGAAGGCTCCACTCTGTAAGAAGTTGTTTCACTGACAACAGTTACAATGTTTCACTGATTCCCTTGCAGATCCGCACATTCTCATGCGTGATAAATTCTAAAACTCACAAGAATAATAAATTCTAAAACACATAGTGGTCAATGAACAGTGAGTGTTCATTGACCACAAATTCATTCAGGATTTGATGTTTAATAAGCGTAATGTTATACAAATTCTACTAAATAGCTACGGAACTGATTTAAGCTAAAGCATACAGTAATGAATAACCAATTTCATTTGATATAACAAAAATGAGACCAAATTTATGCTACAAGTGGATTCATTTTAACATGATATTTTATTCAGTTGAATCCCACCTTTATTATTTTTACAAATAACTAAAGTCAGTAAAAATATTTAATACCTTCCTCCTATTTTCCCCACAACAATAAAACCTTGAGGTGAGTTTGGCTGAGAGAAACGACTGTCTTTAGGTCACCCATCTGACTTCCATGCCTCAGGTGGGATTAGAACTGACAGTCTCCTGGTTTCAAGCCCAGTGACGACCAAACTGACTCTCCAGACCCTATATCCATGATGGTGAACCTATGGCACATGTGCCACAGGTGGCATGCAGAGCCCTCTCTGCGGGCACACAAACCATTGCCCCAACTCAGTTCCACCGCACATGGGTGTGTGCCTCCCACTGGCCAGCTGGTTTTAAAGTCTCTGCCATGAATGCACAGTTGGTGGGGCGCATGCGGGAGACACGTGTGCATGAGAGGGGGGCAGACTCATGCGGGGGGGTCACATGCACATGTGCAAGCATGCGGGGTGGTCGCACAGAGATTGCATTATGGGTATGCACGTGCATGCACATGCACTTTGGGCACTCGATGCCAAAAAGGCTAGCCATCACTGCCCTATATGCTCAGAGCAAAATTTCTGAAGAACTGAGCCTGAATTTCGGCCTCTTTCCAGTTTAAGCATAGAGCAAGGGTGTCAAACTCGATTTTGTTGAGGACCACATCAGGGTTGTGTTCAACCTTGGGGGCTGGGGTGGCCATGGCCAGCTCAATGTCACTCATGTCGGGGGCGCCTGTGGCAAAACAATTTTAAAGGAGTAGCATTGCATCCAATCATTTATTGAAACAACTGCCCCTTTTCAGATTTACAGAGAAACTGAAATAGTAGGCTGCTTTAATAAGTAGCAGGGAGATGCTGAATTATTTGAATTATTTTCAGGAAGAAAATATTTTATTTTCAAAGTATGTACAACCCTGATTTATATAACATCAGATGAGGGTTTTTTGCTCTGTTTTAGATAAAGAGACTCTGGCAGAAGGCTTTAGAAAACGGAGTTTCAAAAATCATTTACAATACTAGAATAGGAAGTAATGATTAAACTTACCTTCCCTTGTTAGCAAAACTACTGGAACAACTATGGCTGTAATGATAACTCCAAGTGCAAGAAGCCCTAATAAGCACTTCACTATGGTCTGGAAAGAAACAAATGAAGAAGATAAATGTATGTTAGAATCTGGGAAATATCTTCTTGACTAAGCCAAGGGATTATTTACTACAACATCCTATTTCTAAAATTTCATTGCATGAATTTTTATGCAATGATTATAATGTGGAGGTCTTTTTGAAGATGCACTATTTCTGAGTTTAACTAACTTAACATGTGAAAGAGTAGAAGAGCCTCATCAAGACAAGACATCTTTTAGAAGTCTACTGTAAAATTAAAAATAAAGGATCAGAAAAACTAGAAACTGTTGGTAAGTATACCACCTTATGTTCAGAAAAAGGAAACTTGGTTAGAAAATCTTTCATGTGACAAAATGTGGGTTTTTTTGGTCTGTGCTTCTCTCTTTCTCATTTTATAAAAATTAATACTTTTGATATATGTCCAGAATGCACAGTTTTCTTTTTCTGCAACATTGGTGGTTTCCTGTATTTTTAGTACTCTGAACTTGCCTCCTTTTCCTACAAAGGCATAAAAGAGATACAGTACTAGATTTCTTACAATATACCACTTTGTAATACCAGTTGCAACAGATATTAAAAACTTTTTAAAGTATATTCAAAAAATAAATTTACATTTATTGAGTGAATAAACCATATTTTTCAATTTTATACAGTACATCAAACATACTTTTATGAACAAACCAAACCATCTGTCATGCATTTCATAGGTAACCAAATGACTGTATATTCATAAAGGGTGCTAAAACTAAATTCAATTTCCCTCCAAAATTTCCTCCCCCTCCCCCCCAAAACAAAACAATAGTTTTCCTAATAAAAAAATTCCAGGAATTTCATTTCTCCAAGTCACAGCCATGACATTACAAAGTAGTAACCCCCTCATCTGCACATGATACAAATAGAACAGGTTTCTTGTCTCTCAGTTGAGTGGTTTATTTTAATTTTATGTTAAAATATTATTTGAATTCACAGTACTAATTAGGTTTTATCCATTTGAAAAGCATCTGTGAATAAAAACTTCCTTCAATCATCCTACCAATGATTTTTTATAAAATTAGCCTTGAAGCCAGAATATTCAAAGGATAAATTGGAAAAAAAAGAAGCAGCTTGTTTTTCATGGAGAATAAAGATAAATATAGCTGGATTATCAACAGGCCTTGTGCTATGTTTTAAAAAACACCCTCACCAATCATCAGGATTGTTCTCCAGTTATATTTATTGCTATTATTATTACGACTTCCTTTGAATCAGGTTGTTTTCCAGTGTACATGGGCAAGTCCTTATTGTTCTTTGGGCAAGATTTTCAAGCAGTGGTTTATCACTGCCTTCTTTAGAGGACTAAGATAAATCACTGGTCAATGGTCATCCAGCTGCCTTCACACCAAGGCAGATTTAGAACCTCTAGTTCCTTTGAATTCCTTCCTTAACTACTGCCCCAAATTGACTGTATTTAATTTATTACCAACAGATTTTAGCTATTTGATTCCCCCCCACTTTGATTACTCATTTAATACAAACAACCTGCCATGTAGCACTCTTATCAAGATATATATAGTAGGATTATAATATGAAATTTATTTCTCTAAGGGGTGGTAGAATCTCAACAGTTAGACATTTATCTTAGCAACTTGTCTACAAGAATTATATTGGATTTTACCTATAATCCTTTTAACCGGTAACTCCCACTCAATACTTCAGATCCTTGCCTGGACCTGTGTTGATTTCATAAGGTTAGCTGCCCATTTCTCCACTATGAGAACACCTATGCTGTAATCACACAGGTTTCACCTTCATACTATAGGTATGCCAATGAACCCTCTTTTTGGTGCTATGTTCTGTCTCTTGTTTAAAAAGGAAATATACTTCTGAATGCTGTGAACAAACAACACAGGGCAGGAGTATTTCTGTGGCCCCTGTCTCCTGTCAAAGATGACGGGAGTATGTGGCTTGCAACTACCCAAGGGCTGGCACAAAACTGAACTCCAAACTTGTTTTCGTCTCAAAGCAAGAGAGAAGCGCTCCTGCGTTTTTGTTTTTGTTTTTAATTTGTTTGTCAAAATCGACCTGAGCCACTGGAATTTCACACACACACACACACACACACACACACACACACACCCGGTTAAGAACTTTGCTACTGATTGACGTTTGGTTGCCTTTTTAAAGATACAGCTGGGAGGCTCTGTTGAAGGGAAGAGGCTATCCACTTTAAGTGTTGTTCAGCAGTGCCGAGGTGCAAAATGTCCCACATGCTGACAGCAAAGCCGCTCTCTTCAGAAACGATACCGCCACGTGTGCAGCAGCTCGGGGCCGGCTAAGGAGGCTTCAACGTTTGAATCGTGAGGCGCCTTAAATCGTGCCAACAACACAGCAAGCGGCGAAGCTCCCCCCCTCCCCTTGCCAAAAAAAAAGCCACGGGACACCTCGAGCTGAGAGAGGCGAGCGCCACCGAGTCGCCTTCCCCAAGGAAGCACCTAGAGGAGTTTCGCCGCAGTTTTCCGCGCTGCTTGAGCTAGACATGAGGGGCGAAACCCCACTTACTGACCTTCATTGCGGGAAGCTCCTGCCGGTTCTTTGGCTTCCAGGGAAATCAGTATGTAAAAGGGGAAGAAACAGCAGCGGCGGGCGCCTTTTCCTCAGGCTCCCGCCCTCCCTCCCGTCCCGGATACGCTGGGTCGTCAGCAGCGCCAAGTTAAACATTAGAGAAGTTCGGAGACTGAGGGCAAAAATCTCTTGGCTGTCACTCTCTGTCAGGATAGGGGCCCCGGCCCCGCTGTGGCCCACCTCAGGCGCAGAAAAGCAACCGGGGAGAGAGAGGGGGACGTAGAAGGGAGGAGTCAGGTTGGGCTCGACGGTCAGGAAGAGGTGGAGGGGGAACCCAAGGCGGGGAAGACAATATGGGGGCGAGGTGCCAAGGCGTGGGGAAAAGCAACCCCCCAAAAAAGCACGAAAGCAAAACGCCCGCCCCTGTCACAAAGGCAGGAAGTTCCCCCGCGGTCTGGAGAAAGCGCGAACGCCGCTCAACCGGTGGAACTGGGTATGGGGACGAGGCAGAGGTTTTGGCGCGCGTGTGAAGGGAACAGACCCGGCTGCTGTGCACACGGAGGACAAGTCCAAGCAACTTCTGGACGACTAAAAAGTTAGGGCGAACCAGGGCTTGGAGGGGTGACCGAGTTGAACTGTTAAACTCTGAGCCTCCGGGAAAACGGCCTCCTTGACTTGGTCTCTGGGGATAATGTTGCTAAAGTGTGCTAAAATAAAATTAGATTTTTTTTCCCCAGAAGCTAATGTCTTTGAGTGGGAAGTAAATTCTTTGTGGTGGATGGTTTCCTATTGATTTGTTTTTATGTCCCCAGCCCAAGTGTTTACACAGAATGTTTGTGTTTAATGCAGAACATCTGCTCTATGATCAGCTTTCCCAACCTAGCAGCACATATGTATAACCAGCATGACAGGTTGGCTGGGTTGATGGGAACTGTGGTCTGATATATTTGGACAAGCTTCCTCTCGGATCCAAAGGCCAGAGGACATGGACAACCAGCAGGGACGTGTCAAGTGTCGTCTGGGTCGTCTGGAGAACCTTCCCAGACTCATCTGGTCGTTGGAGAATCTTGTTCGGTGTCACTGTAAAGCATGTTCAGACTAGTCAGTCAAAATATACTTTGTTTTTCTGAGTTACTATTTCTCCAAATATTTCGGTGCAGTTTTTCGCTTCAGAAAAAGCACACAAAAAGTATTCTTTCAGAAGAAATTGTGTATAGACGTATCTGTTTTTTAAGAGGTAAGATTTAGAGTTTGGGAATTTTTGCAAGTTAGAACAATTTACCATAGTAAACAGAATAAAAAGAATAATTAATAGTAATAAATAGTAAAATAATGCCAAGCCAGTCTAAACATGTAGCTGAGTGTTTGATGAACTCTGCAAATAGAACAACTTGCCAAAAGAAATAAAAACTGTATCAATAATAATGGGTGTCTCTGGTTGAATCCTAAATGATCCGTACCACCACCTAAATACCATCGGCATTGACAAAATCGCCACCAGTTAACTGCAAAAGGCAGCTTTACTCGGGACAGCTTACATCCTCCCAAGTTTAATACTATTTAAAGTACAAGTTTAGTACTTTAATACTATCAAACAACAACATCTGCCTATCTCAGGTCTTGGGAAGAACTTAATAGGTGGATAAAAATGCCAAATACAGTGTAAACGTCTGTCTGACTTTGTGATGAACCATATTAATAAGAGTAATCTTCTAGTTAAGCACTATCTTGAGATGGTTGTGCAGAGTGTGTGCTCTGAGGAAGAGGAGAACTATGCTAGAGTTTCAGTCATACTGGACAGAGGGCAAAGAAAGAATGTTTCTTCCTTAAACAATACAGTGAGACATAACTTACTGGAATCCATACCAGATCAGTGGTTGCCCTTGTCAACAAGGATTGTTCTAGATGTTGGAGTTGACATCCAGTGACAAGTAGGGCTACAGTTTCAGGACTGAGGGCTGAACAACCAGGGCCAGCAGCTGCAGGACTACAGTACTGGCAAAAAAGTTGCTTACCTGTCACAAATACATCCTGCAACAATACCTTTAATATTGTAAACAATAACATCTGCCTATTCCAGATCTTTGGAAAGGACTTGATAGGTGGACAAAAATTCTAAATCAACTTTGAACATCTGGCTGACTATGCAGCCAACTGTAATAATCATGTTACCAATATAGAAAGCATAAATAGATACTGTAGAATTAGTGATCCAACGTTATATTCCAGCAATGCCCATCATTTGGATGCCAAAATATCTTTTTCTTTAAATGGCTAAAATCTTGGAAAATCACCACTATTTGTTATTCACATTTTAATTCTTTTACAAGATTTCAGGTCATAGCAAAACTAAATGAGATTTCAGGCATTAAAAGTTTTTGAACTTCAAATGAATGTTTATTTAATTTGTTAAGTATATTATACTTCTTAAAAAGAGAAGAGACTTCCCATGCCCTCCCTGATACCCTGTCATCAAACTCTCTTTTGTGTGATGTGGTCATCAAAAATAAAGCATGATGGAACGGTCTGCATAAAGGATTCACAATTGCTGGACCCATCTGCTCATCCAGGGCCTTTAGAAGACTTGGATGGCAGGGACAGAATGGCATATCTTTTCCCTTTTCTCATTCTGTTCTGTGTCAATTGTATTAATTGTATTATTCATACAACAACAACAACAACAATTTATTATTACAGTCTTAGACCAGAGACCAGAACAAATAAAAGCACTCAGTATATATACACTAAAAAATTCTAGTATAAAATAATAAATAACAACTAAAATCTATAATAAAATCCAGTGTCCATTATACATGGCCTGACTATACGATAGTTGCAATCCCTAAACTGTGTGGCCCGTTGTAAGTTCAACACTAAAAGGGAAATGACTAAGCAGTGCAAAGGGTTTGCTACCTTTATTCATACATTTAAACTAGTTGCCCGATCCACAGGAGAGTGCGAAAAGCTGAAAATATGGAAATACTGTTGGTTATATTTTAACCGCTTAGCTTTATTGCCTTTAATTAGAAGTATTGATTCAACCATTTTAAATATTAAACCATGGGCAACTGCCCCTCCCCAAAGTCCAATATACATTATTAATGGCTACTATTCTTCTGTTTTTATTCCATGTACATCCATTTGGTCTCATGATGAATTTCTCCACTTTCTTTCAGTTCTGTTTAACAGAGACAAATCACACACACACACACACACACACACACACACACACACACCTCTATTATATTATAGAGTATATAGTATATACTACTGAGTATATTAGTACTCAGTAGACTTTTCAACTTAAAGCTGGAACATGGCCATTTGGCCGTTACTTTATAAAGCAAATTAAAAAATCAGGCACATTTGTTTTCAGGATATCTAAAAACACACATACAAGGTCATCCTATACTTCACGTGAATTAATGAGTTAACAGTTTTACATTCTCCTATTTCACCTATTTAAAGTGTTTACTAATTTGTAATCATTCATTAAACCAACAGAATAAGTGTACATTCAGTGAACAATGTTGATTAATGATATGTACATGCACAGTATTTTGCATCCTTTGGTGTCAGTAACAATAGATGGCTTGGAAAAGACAAAGTGTATGCTACCATTTTGAAAAAAGTGGTTGAAAGGTTCTTGGATCCAGGGCCAGATGGAAATCAGGGTAAAGATATCACAGGAAGTAATTCTCTGGTTTCAAACAACACCAGGCATATGGATGTCTACACATTCAGTGGAAACTTCTCATGCAATCTTGAACTCTGCATTAGGCTCTGTGTGCTCCAAATCTGCTTTAATGGCTCCCCAACCCACCAGAAGCAGATTGGGAAGTGTTAAAGCACAACTGATTTGAAGGGAATTTGTTCATCAGTAGTATCTACTCTGCTAATCTACTAATAAACTTGGGTTCAACCTTATGCATGAACATTTTTTTATAACCTGGGTACTCAAAGGCCAATTATTCAACTCAAACAAAAGTTGAAGCAGTGTAAAAGTATGTGAGAATAACCTTGGGAGACAGGGCAAAGAGACACAATCAAGGGAGTGGTCAGATAAAAGTCAGCTGAGCTCACAAAAGGAATGTGAGTGATGTGGCTCAGAAGAGACTGTTCCTACTTTCTTGGGTTGTAAACAGACTAGGGGGAAGGGAGAGGGAGAGGGAGAGGGAGAGGGAGAGAGAGAGAGAGAGAGAGAGAGAGAGAGAGAGAGAGAGAGAAGAGTATGACTGTAACTTGTTGCTGGTATCCTTAAGATTCATATTGACTGTTTCCTAATATGATTTGATCGCTTATTTGTTCCATATGACTATCATTAAGTGTTGTACCTTATGATTCTTGATGAATGTATCTTTTCTTTTATGTACACCGAGAGCGTATGCACCAAGACAAATTCCTTGTGTGTCCAATCACACTTGGCCAATAAAGAATTCTATTCTATTCTATCAGATTTGCAAAATTTTGTTAATGTTATCATACAAGAAAGTAGAATTAGCTTATTTGGCTGGGTTTTCGCTCCAATCTACGCTGACAAGCAATGGGTAGTTTTGAAAAGTGCAAGGAAGAAACAAGTAATGCCCAGAAGTCCACCTATGCAGTGGACGATACCATGACAATGCTTTGCATGGGGTCCATGGATAAGCACTTTACCTGTGAAGGTTATGCTTCTTCCATTTAACAGCCATTACTTTTGAAGCATATATGCTGGACTCTTTTACCCACAAAAAACTGATTAATTCATTTGACTAATAGATATCTAAAGCTGAGATTGGGTCCATAATAGTATGAGTATTTTTTTTAATAAACTCCTGTTGATAAACACAATCAACAATTTCCAGGTCACAGAGTAAGCATCACGTATTCAAAGGCATCAGTTGTTCAATTATAAATAAACAGATACCAAAATCATTTTTGCAAAATCAGAATCGAATTCTAAGAAAGGTGGCATGACACTGGGTATGCGGGTTGAGTAATCCTGACACTTCCCTAATTTTGTACCCACAAAGTTATCTCCATAGGTTTTCTATTTGGCTTTTAATTGGAAAAGCTATGAAATATATAAAATAAGATACAAAATATATGAGCAGCTACTATAGACAGGCGATATCTGGCATGTTACACTCTTTTGATTCTGATCTGTGGTTTGTCCAGAATAAAATAAAATGCAGGGAAAAATGAATGCAAAGTCTGAGATAATTGTTCTTCCTGGTTATGGAAGCAGAACTGTATTGGTTTTTGTGTGATATAAAAGTGAAACAATTTCTCAAATCTGACAAAAAATCATTGTTGTCGTCATCATCATCAATAACATATTTAAATATGGGTGTGTGGGGAAAACTCACTTAAGGGCTATTCATCTAAAAGGACCATCATTTTTTAAAAAATTATCAGAGTTGGGGTCCTATTGAAGCAGCATTAAAATAAGGTTCATTGCAGCAGGCTAAGTGCACAACTATGTGGACTAGAATGTGCACATATATTTTGCTGAATTTGTCATAAGCTTATTTCAGTGTTGGTATCCATTCCTGGATATTTTGTACAAGACTCAAAAGAAATATCATTTGGGCTTGCTTGACAAAAAATTATCTTATCCCATTTTTTTCCATTTCAAGTAGCAACAAAAGTCTCTAGGATCTCTGTAAGATAAATGTGTCTTTCATGTAAAAGTCTAGTGCAGTGATGGCTAACCTTTTTGCTGTTGTGTGCCAAAAGCGGGGGGAGTAGGGGGGTTGTGCTCCCCATAATTCAATGCCCCCCCGTGCTCCCCCCCACTTTTGGCACGCAACAGCAAAAAGGTTACCAGTAGGCCCATTTTTCACTCTCCCAGGCTCCAGAGGCTTTCTTGGCGCCTGGGGAGAGCAAAAACAGCCTTCCTCTCTCTCTCTCTCTCTCTCACACACACACACACCCCGAGGCTCTTTGGAGGCCGGAAACAGCCCATTTCCCGACTTCCGGTGGAAGACCAGAAATCAGCTGACCGGCTTGCACATGCATGGTGGAGCTGAGCTAGGGCAACGCTCGTGTGCCTACCTGTGGCACGCATGCCATAAGTTCACCGTCATGGGGCTAGTGTGATATCTGAAGAAAGACTTTAGCAAAATCCATCTCTTGCCAATACAAAACCCCCAAACAAAAATAAATACAGTAGACAAGGCCAGGGGCCTATTATATTTCCTCGTGTACTAGATTCAGAACAGCTAAATCAAAGAATCGTGCCACCATTATTGAATTTCTAACATTCAATTAATGACATCAGAGAAATGTAAGGGCGTCCTCTAACTGCCCATGCTTTAGAAACGACCATTCTGCATGATTGTTGTTTTTCTACAGTCTATTGATGGAACTATAAAACAACATGTATTTTTACATGTCATAGTAGATTGTATTTTCTTATGTTCAAACAGCTGCTCATTTAATAATGTTTGTTCAAAAGACAGTTAAACTTGTATAATTCATTGTGTGATCTACTTAGACACAGCAGTTCTTTTACAGCTATCTTTGTGTAAAAAATTGTGGGTAGGAGGCAAAGTCTTCTGTTAGGAAAGGGCTAATTCAGTTCTCATCTATTGCACTTCCATGGAATGATAGACTCCAGCTCTGCTCATTGAAGTATTCAGCTTGATCTTAAAGTAATGGCTTCTATTTATTCTGATCATCAGCATCCACCTTGAATCCCAAAGATAGCGCTTCAGAATTGTATAATGCAGTCAAGAGAATGGCATACTTTCAACCATCCAAAACGTAAATTGTAAAAAAAGCAAATAACTTGCACTGGATAACATTATGGGGTGGAAAGGACTTTCCTTTGCTCTCTTCGTTCACCACAGCTTCCAAACATCTCCAGCTTCAGAGAGTCATCCAATGCCTCTTCTCACATATCCCACTCTTTGAGGTTTCGAACTTGTGAGTTCTATTTTTAACCTCTTGTGTTTTTAACTGTGCTATATTTAGATGTATAGCAAAAAAATATTACCTACTGTAAATGTAGTTGGTGTTACTGCTCTAGGGAAATTCTGCCATTCTTCAAATTTTATTCTGATTTAAGCAATAGAAGTCTCTCAGCTCAATACTTAGCTCTACCTATAGCTATCTATGAGATTAACTCCACGTCAAATTCTCACTTGCTAGGTAATTTGAAAGTAATAGGAATTTGAACCCTAGGTTTAAAAAATAATGAAATTCTTTTTTAAAAAGAAAGATACATTGTATGAATACCAAACTTTAGTTTCAGATGGTATTACCCATTTTGGACTATGTATTATGACTGGAGAAATTAAATAATGCCCTTGTTTCAGGTCCTATAATGGTCCTTGTCTCTTTGTCAACTGCATACAGTAAATCCATAGCAAAACTATTAAATTGAGTAGCTTAGTAAACAACTGCTGTGATTAGCTATGAAAAGGATACAAAAGAAAGTGCTATCGAAAGGAAAGGAATGAAGTTTAAATCCAGGATGAAAAATATGAAGTAGTGGAGGGATACTCCAGACATATTTGCATAATGGGAATAACATACTTTGTGGAGAATATTTTCAGTCACTTCCTTTTAATTTTCACCAGCTTTAAAAACAAACAAACTGGTGTGCAGGTGTTTATTTAAAATACACAACTGAACCTGGTTATAGTGAACAGCAATATAACAGGGATCCTTTGTTTCATGCTACTAACAATTTCTGCAAAACATGAAGTGTCATCTGCACCCCTATAACTGTCTGGTTTGGTTCTGCAACCCAACAAGACAGACCCAGACTTCAGAGGATAATTAGAACTGCAGAAAAAACAATTACTACCAACCTGCTTTCCATTGAAGACCTGTATACTGCACGAGTCAAAAAGAGGGCTGTGAAAATATTTACAGATCCCTCACATCCTGGACATAAACTGTTTCAACTCCTACCCTCAAAACAAAGCTGTAGAGCACTGCACACCAGAACAACTAGACACAAGAACAGTTTTTTCCAGAACACCATCACTCTACTAAACAAATAATTCCCTCAACACTGTCAAACTATTTACTAAGTCTGCATTAATCTTCTCGATCACTCATCTCCTCCCACTTATGACTGTATGACTGTAACCTTGCTGTTGGTATTCTTACAGTTTATATTGACTGTTTCCTAATATGATTTGATTGCTTATTTGTTCCCTATGACTATCATTAAGTGTTGTACCTTATGATTCTTGACGAATGTATCTTTTCTTTTATGTACACCGAGAGTGTATGCACCAAGACAAATTCCTTGTGTGTCCAATCACATTTGGCCAATAAAGAATTCTATTCTATTCTATTCTATTCTATTCTATTCTATTCTATTCTATTCTATTCTATTCTATTCTATTCTATTCTATTCTATTCTATTCTATTCTATTCTATTCTGTATGAAAGGACAAATTCTGTCCCCATTGATACTGCCACTGATAGCAAAGCTCCAAGTCCTAAGTACTTCCCTGACTTCCATTTTCTCTGTGGATCTCTGGAATTTATTTTGTAAAACCCACAGCTTCTTTTTTTATTGTAGTTTTTTTTATAAAAAGCCATTTTACAAATTAATGTAGTGAAATTTGGCATAAATGAAAAGATTTATGATACACTGTAGATACGTCAAAATATTTATACTGTATTTATGTATTTGCTAAAAATGTATTTACAAACCACCCAGTATCCTGAGATTGGGCTACTTACAAATAATAACAATAGATGAATAAAATAAAATAGAATTTCTGAACTATTCTTTATTTAACACGAAGAACACAGTGGAGAAAAGATGATAGTTTTCAAAACCATGACACACTACAAGGCAATAGAGCTTCAACCAAGCAGGGATACACTTATTTATTAATTAATCAAATTTTTATAGTAGTCCATCTCACACAAAAAAAGAATTCTGAGAGGCATACAATGATTGAATTAAACAACAGAAAAAAAAAGATATAAAAATATGAAATCCATATTCAAAGATAAGCATTCTAAAAATGAATATACAAAGGCAAAGAGAGGATAAAAATGGCTACCTCAGCAATGGAGCCATCTTAGCAAGTCTTTGGTTCTCTGGGAGCCCCAGGCTCGATAACATAACCAGCACTTGCGGGCATTGTCAAAATGGATGGGACCAATTTGCAAATGCTAATATCTAATTACATTGATCTATAATTCTCAGGGAGGCACAAAGGCTCAGTGGTTAAAGATGCTGAGCTTGTCAGCTGGAAAGCTGACAGTCCAGATTCGAGACCTGAGCGCCGCATGACGGGTGAGTTCCTTGTCCCAGCTTCAGAGGTTCAAAAGCATGCAAATGCAAATAGATAAAGAGGTTCCACTTCAATGGGAAGGTAACAGCGCTCTGTGTGCCTCGGCATATACTCATGCTGGCCACATGATCATGGAAAATGTCTTCGGATGATGCTGGCTTCCTTGGCTAAGAAACCAAGCTGAGTACTGCCCCCTAAAATCAGACACCTTGATCTTTTATAATTCTCAGAATTCTTCTAAAAGTTTCCATCAATTTTTTTTTTCATATGAGAAAAATGAACATTATGAAGTACACGGAGAGGAATAAATAATTTTACTGAATTCAGTATAACTTTACTAAAACTAATTTAATTTGATTCAGGGGAATTAAATGTTATTTTTGCGCAGCTTGTCTTGCCTTATCCACTTTTAGAAATGAGGTCCTTCTCAGTCCAAGAGTAAAATTCAGCCTAAATTACAATAGGTATTTAGATAAAAGAGGCAACAAGCAAGTCAAGGTTAATCAGTTTAATACATACAGTAAATAGTGACACATTATCAGTGGCAGTTAAGTTCTGTGGGGAAAGTATTTGACAGATAGAAACAAGGAAATTCCCCAAACAACTAAGCATTAACTCAGCTGCACAAACACCTTGAATTAGGTTGGAATCAAATGTCAGCATATGAAACTCCAGCTATTGACTATATGCCAGGAATCTTTATATATATATATATATATATATATATATATATATATATATATATAT
>WNWU01000006.1:25034117-25048510 GCA_012654045.1 Ptyas mucosa
TATATATATATATATATATATATATATATATATATATATATATATATTCTTGACAATGAATGACGAAACTACAGTAATAAGACACCAGCAGGATCCAAACACCTGTTGACACATTCGGATTTATACACAATCCAGGCATCTCCAAATCTGAATGACAAAATTATCTAATTACAAGTTAGATATTATGTTAGAATTGCAAAGGAGTTGACAAATGACACATATTAAATTTGGTAAGTATGGAAGATTTATGGATGAAATTGGGATAAAACTTCAGAAATAGAAATGTTTAGTTCTGGAATTGCAGATGGAGTTCTCCTTTTATTCAGATCTTTGATTGATGACAGAATGTCCAATCAGGATGTATGTGTAAGCATGTCTCTGTGTAAATGAGTCAGAATTAGAGCAATATATCATGCATACTGGATAATGCTAACCTACTAACATAAGGACAGGTTTTGGACTTACTAATTGACAATGAACTTACCATTGAAGTGTTCATTTATTTATATTTTATATTTTATATAAATAATATAAATAAATTTATATTATTTATATTTTGTATTAATTCATACTTTATCCTGCTGCACTATTTCATCTATCTGAGAAACAAGACTGACGGTGTCCCTGTCCATGTCCTGCCCCAGCTACGGACACCAAAGAACATAGCACACACAAAGTCTGTACAAACCTTAGTTTGCACTTATTACTAAATTATATCAGTCTTTTTCAAACAAAGGCTGTTAATTAACTTTCTTAACAGCCTACAAGAATCCAAAGAATAAATAATCGTAATCTTACTATGGTTGGCAGAAAGCCCAGAAGCAATTCGCAGAGAACTAAGATCAAGATGCGAAGGAGAGTGAATGAAGTTGTTCCCTGCAAATTGCCTCAGTCGTCATCCTTCCTTAAATAGGCTAAGGGAGTGACCAATTATTCCCAAGCACCAGAGTGGGTGAGGTCCAGAGATTCTCCTTCCAAGTGGCAGCCCTCTCCCATTGGCTGTCTTGCCCCATGAAGTGAGGCTCTTCTCCCACTTGATACTTTAGAAAAACACAGAGACTTGTACTGATGATGTTACCTAGCAGGATAATGAAATGTTTGCAAACAAACAACCAAGCTCAGAGAGCACCTAGAACAGTACAGATTGCTTAATATGATTACAATTCGTTATTGAAATAAATAATAAATAAATCAACCATGGTTCCTAGAGATATATTCCAAGTATTAGGCAAAAACATCACACTGCTTCAGATTTGTGAAGTTGTATCCATTCATTAAAATGTTTGGAATTTGAGGAGTCAACAAAAGGCTGCAGATTAATTGGGTCATATTTTAGATTCTTTCTTCAGTAAACCGCAACAGAAAAGTGAATATTAAGTACAATTATAGTTTATATTTACTATATACGATAGGAGCGCAGCTTTGCTATTACTTCCCTCAACTTCCCTCAAATAAAATTCTCCTATATCAGGGGTGTATGGTGATTTCATTGAGGGCTGCATCAGGGTTGTGTTTGACTTCAGAGGGCCAGGGTGGGCGTGGTCAGGGTGGGCATGGGCAGTTTAACGTCACTCATGTCGGGGGCACCTGTGGTGGCCTGAGCGCTCTGCCAGAGAAAACAGGCTCCTGAGCTCTGTTTTCAGCTGCAACGGCTTCTTGCAACCCTCTGCCAATGAAAATAGAGCTCAAGAGGGCTACCTGAGGCCCTCTTGAGCTCCATTTTTGCTGGCAGAGGCACCACGGGCTGGTCCTTTGTGGTTTTCAGGGCAGCCCTGATCAAAGCACCCTGAGGGCCGGATTCGGCTCCCAGGCCTTGAGTTTAACACCCCTGTTCTATATTGTAGCCTTATGATATGAAGCAAACACATATACCGCTTCCATTTAGCCAGAGTTTGATAGATTTATCGTTTGTAAAATGTTCTAATATTTTTTTTCCAAAAAGGAGCCATGTTGCCACCAATGCTAATTGGCATCACATGTTAAGAGTGCAATGAACTAATTAGCCAATATGATTAAAGGCTTTCTTTGGTCAGGGCTGTAACAAGAGTCTATCCCTGTTAGGCAATCACCAGCTTCTTCTTCTTCTTCTTCTTTTTAATTTGATTTATATGCCGCCCTTCTCCGGAAACTCAGGGCGGCTTACAATGTGTTAAGCAATAGCCTTCCTACTTTTGCATATTTATACAAAGTCAGCTTATTGCCCCCACAATCTGGGTTCTCATTTCACCTACCTTAGAAAGGATGGAAGGCTGAGTCAACCTTGAGCCTGGTGAGATTAGAATTTGCAGTAATTGCAGGCAGCTGATGTTAATCACAGTGCCTTAGTCTACTGCGCCACTCAGGCCCCTAATTCTTGAATTAGGCCTATAAAAAACCCCTACCAAAAAAAGGAACTCTCTCAAGAAAGGTGTTATTCTGCTACGCTGCAATAGTTGTGTCGAGTTGGAAGATGGGCAGCTGCAATTTTTTGTAATAGTCAAGAGCATGCCCCAGTAGAATAAATTGCAGTAATCTAACCAAAAGATGATGATGGCATGGATCACTTAGCATTTTTTAGTCTTGGAAATGACACAACTGGCAAAGTTGGCCAAAAGCTGTGGCCTCCACCTGCTGCTTCAGCAGAAAAAGTCAGTCCAGGAAAAGGCCAAGACTCCATACCAGCTCCTTTGGAGAATACCACCCCATCCAAAGCAATAGATGAAGCATCCATGGAACCAGAAGATTTCTGTGTGGACAGCAACTCCATTCTGCTAAGAATCAATCTAAGTCTGTTTCAACCTATGAAGTCCTTCTCAATCCTTCTACTCCTGCATCTTTTCAGCCTGAAGAAAATTGATGATACCTGACCACAAACCAATGGCTTCACATTAAACAAAATGGGTGAAAAGTGATGATGAATGATGAATAATTTTGAATGTTTAGCAATCACTGTTTTTATATTCAATTCCGATTCATATTTTGAGACCATCAGAATCAGTCTTTGTTCATTACAAGTATATCTAAATTTCCCTCCTTCCTTCCTTCCTTCCTCCCTCCCTCCCTCCCTCTCTCCCTCCCTCCTCGTACTTTCTCCATATGCATGTGATCACATCAAGGGTGAAATCCAGCAGGTTCTGACAGGTTCTGGAGAACTGGTAGCAGAAATTTTGAGCAGTTCAGAGAGCCGGTAGCAGAAATTTTGAGTAGTTCGGAGAACCGGCAAATACCACCTCTGGCTGGCCCCAGACTGGGGTGGGAATGGAGCTTTTGCAATATCCTTCCCCCAGGAGTTGGGAGGGAATGGGGATTTTGCAGTATACTTCCCCTGGAGTGGGGTGGGAATGGAGATTTTGCAGTATCCTTCCCCTGCCATGCCCACCAAGCCACACCACACCCACCAAGCCACACCCACAGAACCGGTAGTAAAAAAAATTGGATTTCACCACTGAATTACATACTGTATATACTTCTCTTTCCCTCATTTTTCTAGGCAGTTTTTATTCCAATGAATAGTTGCAGCTCATCTCATGACCAAGCTCCTGGAGAGAATGGACAATTATTGTTCCTGAATACATATATTTATATCCCGTGTTGTATTATTTATACTGAAACACTCTGGTGAAGAAATGCATCACAGAACTCAAGACATGCAAAACAAACCACCAGTAATAAAAGCACAAATCCTGTCCTGGTAGAAGGAAGTAAATTATGCTTATTTCTGATTGCATTAATTCTAAGATGGGGGTGGAGAGGAGACTTCACTCACTCACTCACTCATTCAATTTCTAAAAACAATAGCAAAGATTCTCCCACAAAATAAAATGCAGTCTGTTAGGTTTAATTCTACAAACATGCAAAGAGTTATATATTTAACTGCTGGTAGGAAGGAAACAAAGGGGGGTGGAGTCCACATTTCACTGATGGAGTATCTCTTGTTAACTTCCTCATTGGTAAACTCTCACAAACAATTCAAAAATCTGGAAGTAGTCATGTTATCATAACAATTATTTGCCAAGGCAAACAACCTAGTGAACTATTCTTCTCCTGGAATGAATACTATGTTTTACGTGCCCTAATAGGCTTCCTTTATTTTCTTGTGTGATTGTACCAGTCAATCAATTTCTCATTTGACGGTTTTCTATCGCTCAACTTGTTATGGCCAGATTACAAATTTTCCAAGATATGCATTACTTTACTATCTAAGAGACAAAATTCCATTGTATTAGGTATATTCAGTCTGCAGAATACTTTGGTAAAACGTGGGTCCTTCTCTTCACGGTGGCACATCACCCTTACCAGCAAAGAATTTCTCCTCCAAATCTGGTTTTTATACCTTAACACAACTGAATGGCTTATTTCCCAGTCTGATAAATTTAAGAGGCTGTGGTGAGCAGTCTGTCCAATCAGAAGACCTGTGTTTACATATTAGTAGAAGTAAGAAGGTGGCCAGAAAAGATCTTCCTAAAGGATGCTGAAGAAGCATAATATTTACTATCGGTTGCCTCTTTTTTTCAGTCAGAATGGAAAGCAGGTGTCAAGCTAAAGACATGAAGTATTCCTCTCTCTGGTAGATCATGAAGAATGACCCGGCCATATGTAAATACATTAAGCAAAACATGGTTTCCCCACCATGTTTGTAGCTGCCCTGCGAAATCCCATGCAAACATCTTTGCATTGCAATATTGCAATGCATGTTTTCTCACTTCCTTTCTTTCTGCGGATCATGACGGTTTGTTTTCCGACACCTCATGCCCCATCTATCACTTTTAAATACATGAACAGGGTATCCCCCCACACACACACACATTGTGAGGGCCATATTGTAGCTCTTTCTTCCTCTTTTTATCAATTACTATTTTATGCTTTTGGAAAATAGTAATCGATGCAGGTAGTTGTTACATACTGAATTAGATTAGAGCCTTATGTTTTAGTGAAACAGGCGCCAGCTAATTGTAATGAGTAAAGAGGATGGTTTTGAAGGACAGAGGGGAGATCATCTATCAAAGCAACAATCCAGTAAATGAAATTGTTTGCCCTGAGGCAAGAAAATGATTTAAGAAAAGACTTCTGATAGCTGCACCCTGCTTCACATAAAGATAAAATAAGGAGGAAGGGAAGGACAGTATTATAATAGCTGCCCTAATAAAAGTAACTTTAGGCCTGTGTGATATCTATTTCTTAATCTTATCTATCTGATAGGACACTGACTAATACAATCAATCAAATAGCATTCGTTAAAATGTAATAAAACCTATGTTGTGGGTTCATTCCAAGTGATTTGTTTTCAAGGCAAAAAATATATATGTCAAAATAACATCCATCAATGTTAAAATGTCTATCTGTCTTCGTCTTTAATGACTAACCAACAGGTATCTTATCTTTATTTTCTATCATTTAAGTTAAACTTTTGTTATAGATTTCTTTTAATTGTTGACATATAAACATAAAAAAACCTACATGCATAAATGCCATTCTTTAGCAGCTATAAAAAAAAAGCTCAGTGCTGTACTGGTTGGAAACATGTGGAAGAGGCCTTCATCTTGCAGTGGATAGACAATGACTAAAATAACGATGATGATGATAATGATAATCTAATATCAAGCTGCGGTGGTGCAGTGGTTAGAGTGCAGTACTGCAAGCTACTTCTACTGATCACTGGCTGCCAGCAATTTGGCAGATCAAATCTCACCTGAGTCAAGGTTGACTCAGCCTTCCATCCTCAGTAAAATGAGGACCCAGATTGTTGGGGGCAATATGCTGACTCTGTAAAACCACTTTGAGAGGGCTGTAAAGCACTGTGAAGCAGTATATAAGTCAAAGTGCTATTGCTATTGCTAATATAAAGAGAAATTAGATTCTTGCTAGAAAGCTGCATAGAAAATTGTGTTTGAAACAATAAATTATTGATACAATATTGTATCAATAATTTATTGTATCAAACACAATGTTACATAATAAATGCAATTAGTTAACAGTAAATATTAAATTATCCAATCTACATTTTTTTTAACCCTTGTTTAATTTTGCTGGCTTGAATCAGACTTGTCATTTTAAACAACTTTAGTTAGATTAGACCTTTTGTTTGCTTTCAATAGATGTCCTGACCACTGGCTGACATTTGCACCATAAGTAGAAGGATTCTTAATGAATGCTGAGGTTTCCAATGATTTAAGAAAAAAATGTTTTTAAAGCAGGATTTTCTAGCAAGTGGCAGTTTTTCTCCTTGGAAATAAGTTAGTCAAAGAAATGGAGCATGCGAGGGAAAGAATATCTTATAAAAGGAACCCCACATAGAACAAGAAGCTGCTGATTTGATTGACAGGTGGATTTAAGGAAAACATTAACAAAAAGATTGTTCCTTCGAAATACTTTCTCCGTTTGCAGAGGACATTGGCACTAGAACACCACAAGAACCTCAGTGTTCCTTCCCTTATTATCAAAGGGCACAAAAAATGCCTCAGTGGGTAACACTGGGGACTAAAGAGTGTGCTATGTTCTTTAGAAAACAACAAAAGCAGAAATAAACCAAAAGGCAGCCACAGAGACTGAAAGTTGAAGATAGGACAAGAGGAGTTCTCTAACCCTCTCCAGCTGCAAAATTCTGCCTCCTTCAAGGTTTTGTTACATTTCGCTTTTTCCTCCCTGCTATTCTTCGGAGATGCTGCCTTTTCAGGGTTTTTTTCCCCCCCATAGTTTGTTCTGTTCTGTTTTAACAGCTTTGACATTATGTTGAAAAGTAATAAAATGTATTATTACCAACTCTGGTAATAACAATTCTTTCCTTAGCTGTTTTTTCAGTAAAAATAAAAATAAAATCTCCTCATCATGTTATTTAATCCTTGCTGGTGGATAGCATTTAAGTACAGGGTGCTTTGCATTAGAGCAGAGCAGTGGTGGGTTGCTACCAGTTGGCCGCGGTTGGGCAAACCGGTAGCTGCCGGTGGCGGGAGGCTCCGCCCACCCACCCGGACACTTCTGTGCATGCGCAGAGGCATTGTACACATGTGCGAGCATGCGCATGCACATGAGTGAACTGGTAGCAAACTAAATTGAAATCCACTACTGGAGCAGGGGTGTCAAACTCGCATCGTCACATGATATATTGTGACTCCCCCCCCTTTCGCTAAACCGGGGGTGGGCATGGCCAGTGCATGATGCATCCAGCCCATGGGCTGTGAGTTTGATACCCCTGCATTAGAGGGATACAGTATGCTTTCTCCAGAGTACTTCTTTGATTTGACTCTTAAGGGCTTGGAGTTTTATTATTTATTTAATTGTTTATGAAATGCTTTTGCCTAATGGCTCTGCTGGTACTTTTATGATAATTGGTGGTTTTTTTATTATTATTTTATTATTTTTGGTGCTAATGTACATGTATGTTTTATTTATTTATTTATTCATCAAATTTAGAAGACACTCATCTCTCTCACAGAAGGACTCTGGCTGATGTACAAGTAAAATATAAAAACATAACAAAACTGCATATAAAGTTATAATAGAGGTGAAGAGAGTTAAAACTGAGAATTAAAAGGTGGTAGGAGGGACTTCAGGGCAAAATCAATCCCACAATGACATGGTCCTCTGCAGCGGTGAAATCCAATTTTTTTTACTACCGGTTCTGTGGGCGTGGCTTGGTGGGCATGGTGTGGCTTGGTAGGCATGGCTTGGTGGGCGTGGCAGGGGAAGGATACTGCAAAACCTTTATTCCTATCCCACTCCAGGGGAAGGATACTGCAAAATTCCCATTCCCTCCCCACTCCTAGGGGAAGGATATTGCAAAATCGCCATTCCCTCCCTACTCTGGGCCCAGCCAAAGGTGGTATTTGCCAGTTCTCCAAACTACTCAAAATTTCCACTACTGCTTCTCCAGAACCTGTCAGAACCTGCTGGATTTCACTCCTGGTCCTCTGTGAGTTCCAAGTAGGATGGGACAGCCAAGTCCTTAGACAACTGTAACCCTAACGCTTGCCTCTGAAGGTGGGGGAACATTATTCACTTCACCATGGATGAATGGATGGATATACATCTACATCTACATCTACATCTACATCTACATCTACATCTACATCTACATCTACATCTACATCTACATCTACATCTACATATGGGGGTGGAAGGCTGTGCAGGCTGTGTGTAGCTTTGCACAATAAAGCAGGTAATAGATATTCTTAAGCATTTTTTACACATCGGGATTCTTGTTTCAGTAGCAGTCTTGTGGTGTTCCTGTTGGCATATCTTAAATACCAGCTCCTGGGGAGTGGCAGCACAAGACAGTTTGTGCCTTTCTGAACCAAGCAATCTCTTAAACAAACGCAGCATAATTTTTCTTTCATTCTTAGTTTTTGGTGTCAGTTTTCTAACCTTTTATTGTTTGGGTGAAAATTGACAGAATCACATATGCCTTCTGGTTTTTCCCTCTCTTGTGACTTTATTTCTCCTCAGGATGATGATCTCTTTATCAGACACAAGTTCTAAAGAAGTGCATTTATTTTGAATTTTGCATAGTTTGCAAAGGAAAGTATGAGTCAGACAATTTTCGTTCCCACCTTCCCTAACAATTTTTTTCAAATGTCGGGCTAAGAATGTTGAGTTTGTACCAGGGATCTATAATTGTAGCACTGTTGTTTCCAGAACATCTTGGGTTAGAGGAAGCTTCTCAGTAAATTCATCTTGTGGAAGGACTGAAGTGTTGTAAAAACATTGAGATCACTAGTCTGGCAGAGTTTAATGTTTTAAAATGTCATGATTTTAAATGCAGATGTCCATATACGTCTGGCTGTTTCCTGATGTGCTTAACTTTGCTTAGCTTTGCCTGTGAAAATGCTTCTTTATTACCCACCATCCTGAAAAGTTTAATTTAATGAAATTAAATCCAGCATCAGAAATAAAACTCTTCCTTTTCCTCCTCCTCTTTTTTCTTCTCAGCTAAAACATGCTGCTTACAGCTGTCTTTGTGGCTGATTACGATATCATTTTAGTATAAAAGCTTTTCATTTAAAAAAGTCTTTGTTTTGTAAGGTTTATTTACAGACATTGTTTAAAAATCTAACTTGCTTTTAAAAATACTTTCTATGGCATAAAAATAAAGATAAGGACATGAAATATAATAGGCTAGGTACTAATTCTTGCTCACCTAAATGTCTGAAACCATATCATTAAAAGGGGCCCTTTTTACTAATTGTAGCATGCGTGGGACTCTCACATTATGGCTATAAAATGGAAGAAAACTACTTGTGGCTTTTCAACAAGGAAGGCTTTTAAAGTTCATCATAGTGTAAAGTAAACACAATCTGATAAGATGTGTGTTTGTGTGTGTATGCATGTGCGAAAATATCTGTCTCCTAAAATGTCAGCCAAATTCAAGAGTAGATTTCTCTTTTTTTAGGTTGCTGGTTTTCAGCTCTTATAATTCCCAGTCTGTACTTGGTTGGCAATTATGGAACTTTTCCATAGGGTAGCAGGGTGGAAAGACTGTAACTAACAATAATGAGTTGTTCTCAAAAGAAGGGTCAATTCATCATTCTTGAAAACAAGAATAGTGAACGGAATAGATTTTGATAAGGGTTTTTATTATACATGCAATGTTCTTATAGGACTTTTAAAAGAGACAGCAAAAGTTCAGCTTAAAAAAAAGTTGGACGCCCAAAAAGCTGTATAATTTGTTTTATTTATTCATTCATTTATTCAAGGCTATTCACTGATGGTCTGGAAAATGGAGCCTTTTTATAACAAAGGTTTCAAGAAGGACATTTCCCCACAATTTTAACTGCCAGCCTTGCAATTGATATTGGTTCATATCGGTTGGATGGATCATTTTCATATACATATTATCTTTTTAGGAAAAAAATAAAAGCTCTTGCCAGCACATTTGCTTGGCTCCCTTTTGAGAACTTCCTTAAAGATGTTTCAGAAAGATCTGAAAACTAAACATTTTGACCAGTAATATTGCGATTTTAGTTATTTCCAGCTGACAGGGAGACACTCATTTTAAAAGCCCTCTGTAGTAGGATAAAATAGTGAAATTAATTTCATTGCAGGCCAAGATCTGTGGTTTTAGAATACAGAGAAAAAATATTAAAATTCAAAAATAAAACCCAGTGGCTGAGAGTGGATATAGAGAAGATCTTGATGCCATGTTTTTACTGCATCTTATTGGTACTCTCCCTGAAGGTCCCTAGAATCAAAACAAAACAAAAAGTTAAGAACAAGCACAGTGTTAAGTACATTTATACAATTCCTGTAAAGGGATATATACATACAGTTTTTCAATTAAAATGTAGTAGTTGATAACACTTTTTATAAGACTGTAATGGTTTCTTCAATTTTGTATATGTACAATTGTCCAAATTGAATTCTAAAAATAATGCATACAATGTGGCCAAAGTTAAGTCCTACTTGCAATGTTAGGTTGTAACCTTGTATTAATTTTATCCATAATCAATGTTACTTGTAATAATAGCAAATAATAGCAATTGAGCAAATTTACTTTGTCAGACAAAAACAAGATAGAACAATCCAGCGAAAAGTCAGTTCTTTATTTGCTCACATCAAATAGACAGAATCTTGCCAGAGTAAATGTTTACAACTCTCACTCTAATGGCTATACCCTGGGAGATTCTAGGGAGTGGCCATTTTCACTCTCTTCCTCTGTCTCTTATAGAGCTCTGGGCTTTGCTATCTCTTGTCTCACCCCCTCCCTTGGGACATGCTCCTTCCTTTCTGTGGAATTGCCACTTCACTGTAGTCTGTCACAAGTTGGAAGTACCAAGTGAAATATTAAAGAATGCTATGCTAACAGGATGATGCCTTTAAAATGAGAATTTGAAAAGCTGTAGAAAATAAGCTTACTAACAGCTAACATATTAGTGTTGGTATATAGCACACCAGTAGCATAAGCCTCTGGTAGTGTGACACTGTTCTGCAAGAGAACAATAACAAAAAATAACTATGGTTTAAAAACCTAGCTGTAGACTCGCATTTGTGTAGTGCCCAGTCCCTGCTCTCTATATAAGGCTAAGTGAGTGGACTAAGAGATGCATGTTATGGCCAAGTAAGGATGTAGATTGGTGGATGTGGTCTTGGTCTCCTCTTGGTGATATATCTTTCCTGAATGATGAATTATGATGAAATGTTTCTCTTGGCTGAAAAAGGAGAGTACTTTTTTTCCTATTTAATCATAAAACGGTATTATCATTTTTTAGAAATCTGAGATCAAGTATCCATTCAGGCCAGTAACATAAAGGGATTACTAAGTATATTATATTAGTCAACCGTATTAAGAAAGTATTGTAATACTACCAGCCAAGTGGAAACAAATGAAAATTTTCTCTCCCCCAGAGGGCAACCTAAGAACAGTAGTAACCAAAATTAGTCAAAATTCAGGCACCTCTGAGTAACTTTTTGGTTAATCAGCCACTTCAAGAATTCCTGGGTAGCTATGTCATCCAGGAGTTTATTGTAATCACTGGTGAAAGTGCCATCTGCATGTCTTCGACCAAGATCTTCACCTGTATGGACTCCTTCTGAGGATCTTAAAAGGGAAAAATGAACAAATACTATCTTTACACTTTATTAAAAAATAGATGTCAAAGGACCACAATATATGATTTTTATACTTCTTAACAACCAACCTTCAGTGAAATAATCCCTAGATTACTATTACATTTATCAAAATCTGCTTCTTTTAAAAAGTATAATTAATAAAGAGAAATGTTGTATGCACTTCAAGGACTTTAAGCCTACAGTGGTGCAGTGGTTAGAATGCAGGCTAATTCTGCCGACTGCTAGCAGTTCGATTCTCACTGGCTCAAGATTGATTCAGCCTTCCATCCTTCTGAGATCACTAAAATGAGGACCCAGATTTTGGGGGGCAATATGCTGACATTGTAAACTGTTTAGAGAAGGCTGTAAAGCAACATGAAGCACTATATAAGTCTAGGTGCTATTGCTAAAGACCAGATGATTTTACTGAAGGGATTACAGATCACATCCAGTTATTTCATCCAAATGAAAATATATATATATATATTTAATTTGATTTATATGCCGCCCTTCTCCGGAGACTCAGGGCGGCTTACAATGTGTTAAGCAGTAGCCTTCATACTTTTGTATATTTATACAAAGTCATCTTATTGCCCCCATAATCTGGGTCCTCATTTTACCTACCTTAGAAAGGATGGAAGGCTGAGTCAACCTTGAGCCTGGTAGGATTTGAACTTGCAGTAATTGCAGGCAGCAGATGTTAAGTAGATGTTAATGACTGCCTTAGTCTACTGAGCCACCAGAGCTCTCTTTTGCTGTAACTAACCCAGATTGAGCAGAATTGTTAATTTATATCAAGCCACACACACACATATATACTTGGTTACTACTAAAGTCATCAACTTCCCTCTGGAGATTAGTATTTCCATTCTTAACTAGAAAGAAAGCAGTGACACTATTGACTCCTATGAATCCTATGTTCTTTTTCCAACAGTTAATTCTTGTTGACTGACCTGGGGAACATTTAAACCCGTAACTCTTCTTTTAACTCAGAATAAATACTTTATAGATTGTAATCTGTACTTGGTGCATAATCATGGGGAGAGGACATTCTGTGCTGATCAATTAACAACCAGGGAAATTTGTTGCAGAATACCTTTTAAAATGTTGCTTCAATCCCTGAAATCTGTCTTCTCAGAGGACAAGGTTATTTATCTTATTGATAAAGAACCTCTGTGTGATATAAGAAAGCCTGATTTTTAAAAGTATTATTGACCAATAACATTTCTCAGGATCATAAGTCCCATGTGATACCAGGAATTGCACTAGAATTAATATTTTATGACGAAAGTTCTTGCTTATATAAGTCAGTAACAGAAAATATATTTTATGAGTCTGACAGTTTTAGCATTACTCTTGGAAACAGTAATTATACAGAGACCATAATTCTCCAATTAAATGTTCTTCTAGTTGAGCCATTCATCAACATCTTTTCCAACTTCAGATTAAAAACAATAGTTGGGGAAGGTGGAAATACGTAGATCCATCTTACTATTAGCAACATCGGATAATGCTAGTAGTTTTGCCGAGAATTTGTAATATGTGGCTATATTGTTTCCTAAATACTTTTGAAGATCTGCAAGATAAATATAAGGAGAAAGTCCCAATTTGCTCTTATGAACCTGAATGTTTCTTTTAACAGACAGTGTTCCTTTTCACAGAAATACACAGCTACATGTGATTATTCTCATCAGATTTGTATTTTGGATTTCATTAACACAAAAGGAACAAGATTAATTTCAAAGATTTGCCAAGCTATCGTGAAATGATGTGAATTAAAAATATGGGACACATACGAACAGTGTAAAAGGAGCCAATACCAGTAAGAGTAGTAATGCTAATAATATACATGGCAGTAATTTAATCCTTTGCTTCTAGGACTCAGAGTGAGGACAGCTTTGTATTCCGAGCATTCTCTTACTTCCTCTGCTAAATCTTACTATTTTCATTAAACAAAAGAGATCCATTATAAATCATATATGTGCTACACTTAGTTATTTTTCTCAGTGATGAGTCCCTAAGGAAAATAAAAACAACAACAATGAAGTACAAATAAGGATGTTGTTGGTGTGGTGAAATAGTGGTTAGAATGCAAAATTGCAGGCTCAGTGCCAGCAGTTCGATCCTGACCAGCTCAAGGTTGACACAGCCTTTCATCCTTCTTGAGGTTAGTAAAATGAGGACCCAGATGGTTGGAAGCAATATGCTGACTCTGTAAATTGCTTAGAGAGGGCTGTAAAGCACTGTGAAGCGGTATATAAGTCTAAGTGTTTTGTAATTGCCTGTCAGTTCTGGATAGCTGCTCTTTATTACCGTATATCAAGGGGACTGATTTCCAATATCAAGCAAAATAAAACAGCAAAAGCTCTAACTTTTGCTGATGCTCACAAAATTGCTTCTTCACTTTTAATAAATAAATAAATACATAGATGCATTTGGAGCCTCTATCCTCCCCCTCCCCCTCCCCCTCCTCCTCTCCTCCTCCTCCTCCTCCTCCAATCTTATTCTAAGAAATGTTCTCAAAGGATGCCCACTGGGTTATCCTAACCAGGTGTTCCAGAAATATCTTTTCGCAGCTTTGTTCCTTAATTTCAAGAGACATAGTTGACTCTCAGAACTTATTTTATTATGCTGATGACGGCAATAATAATAACATTTTATAGAGTGCCAGTGACATGCATGGTGCTTTTACAATTGTAGACATGAAGAAGTGAGGTCAAAGGAGAAGGTATGGGAAGCCTTGCTCCAGAGAGCTCACAGTCTAAAGGTGTAAAGAAGTACAAAGAAGAGTTGATGTTCAATGGTCAGGCTCTTCAGGCAAGGTGTTCTCTCTCTCTCTCTCTCTCTCTCTCTCTCTCTCTCTCTCTCTCTCT
>WNWU01000006.1:25057088-25105437 GCA_012654045.1 Ptyas mucosa
TTCTTCTTCTTCTTCTTCTTCTTCTTCTTCTTCTTCTTCTTCTTCTTGGAAAAACAGTCCACGTGAAAAAGCACCTTTGAGACAATGATGACCTGGATGACTGGGAATCTCCACAGATACTAAGCAGCCATTGTTAGTTTGAATGCATCATGTTGGGATGGATGAATGAGTTTAGTGTTCTGGTTTAATAGATCTTTCTTTTGAGAGAAAGTCCATATCTTGAAGTAAACATATAAACTGGCTCCATTTTAAAGACTGGAAAGTCAATCCTACAATATGACAACATTCAGTTATTCTTGACTGCATCACAACACTGTACTATGTCATTATATTCCCATATATCTTTTATACATACCTTGATCTGCTTGAGGACAATAAACAGTTAATCCAATTGTCTTCTATTTAAACTTTAGCAGGTTACCAAATTGAGCCTACATTTGAGTTAGAACATCTGGAAAGTTTTTTCAATCAGTTGTTTAAAATGATACTTTTTCAGAAATAGTTTTATTAGGACTTCTTTTTCTGCTATATGTCTGTTAGTAGATAGATTTTAAAGTATATTCTAGGACAGTGGTTTTAAACTATTGGGAAGTGTATATCTGCGTGCATGTGTAAAATAAGAGAGAATCAACATACTGAACTCTGGAAAAAAAATCTACCAGATTGGAACAATAGGCATTAAAATAGCAAATATGATTATAGTACACAGCCCTTGTGACGTGAAGTAAAAATCTTCAATCTATCTACATTATCATTAGGGAATGATATTGACCAGGAAAAGGATGTTGAAATTAACTAGCATGTGAAAATTGGGAAATGATATAGTCTGTGTTAAGGACCAGCTCAAAATTTTAACTTCAAGTATCATACTGCCAATATACATTTACAATGCCATACTTGCAATATTATGTACAGTTCTAGCCACTTCACCTCAAAAAGGATATTGCAAAGCTGGGAAAAGGTGTTTTAATTTTATCTTCACACTCACCAGTTCTTCCCTAAACAGAATACACCCACGCAGCACACTTGGCGAATTTTCATGCTCTAAGAAAAGCCATTATAGAAGAGACTGTACAGGCTAAATTATGTCTTAGCAAGCTGTGAAAAAGCTGTGAAAAATGTGAATTTTGTGTTAGAGATCATTAGGAAATGGGCTGAAAAATAAAACTGCCAATGTTATACTGCTTTCATAAAAATCTATTGTGCAGTAGTTTTTGTTGCTATAATTCCAAAATGTCATACTAGCATCGAGGGAATTGGAGAAAAGACTGATTAAATTACCAAGAAGATAACGTCCAATTCCCTAATACAGAAAAATGGCAAAAATTGTTTGTTTTTAAGTCATGGCAACTAAACTTAGGTACATGATATAAGAAAATGGACTCCACCAACCGTCAATATTTCAACTGCAGAACATACGATAGAATGTAATACTATAAAACTTAGGAGAGATCAAAGAAATTCTTCTTTTGGATTTTTTCTTTTACCAGAGATTGATTAAAATCACAGCCGATTTGGCTAATGGTATCAAAGAATGCTATTCATAGTGGCAATACTATGTCTTCTAATTTTATAAACATTCTGTTTCTAAACTCTAGGTAGAAAGATGAACTAGAAGTCCCTAAGTTTACAAGAATCGTTAGATCAACGTAGCCCAGTATCTGTTGATAGTGGTAAAGAGAACAATATCCACTGACTTGGAAAAATGAGAGGAAAAGTCTAGCATTTTAACCCTGAAGGGCTGACCTATAGATAGGTGCAATTACGTATACGGGAGCATATATGTATATATACTTGTACTTGCTTTGTATATATGTGTGTGTGTGTATATGTATGTGTATATATATATATATATATATATATATATATATATATATATATATATGTATATACACATACACAAAGCAAGTACACCCACTTACTCTGGACATAACTTCATTTTTGCCTACAGTAAAGAAACTAATCATGCTGCTAGAGATAAGATTTCTGCCAAGAAGCCAACTCCCCTGAACATAAGAGTTCAGGGCTTGGAAAGATTTAGCATCAGGTCTAATATGAAGTCTGACAGTGACAGAGTTAAAGGATCCCCTTAAAATCTACTTGGCTTTATGGGAGAAGAGCATAGCAGAATAGTTAAGCCTTTGAACCAGGAGGGTTGTTAAATACTTTTAATTTGCAGTTGAATGTACAGTATTGGTTTATGTTTGTATATGTAACTCTGAATGCAATGTCTTCTGGTACAGTATATTGTTACTTGAAGATAAAAATCTGTGGAATGTATAAATCTGTATGATTTTATATAAAAAATCTGTATACGTTTTGCAGTTAAAATTTCGGATGTACTGATTACAAAATTATATTTTATGGGGTTACAATTACATTTTGCTTCCGACTCTAGCAAAGCTAAACTGAGTGGGAGTTCATGGCTTTAAAGTAACAAATCTGTAAATTACTTGAAATGTAATTGACATCAACTTTAAACCCTAATATAACAATAGACCCTAAATCTAAAAGAGAAGCTGAACAATTTGAGCTGCTGTACTTGGTCTTAAAGTATGTAAAGCTAAAGAGCAGGGGTGGGTTCTAAATTTTTTTACTACCGGTTCTGTGGGCGTGGCTTATTTTGTGGGTGTGGCTTGATGGTCATGTGACAATTCTTTAGGATTTAGCAGAGGTACTGGTCTACAAGGCTTTTAACTGCTTGCAGAACTGTACCAGTCTACCCATTTATTTTTGCAGGCACTGGTCTACCCATTTATTTTTGCAGGAACCTGTCTACTCATTTGTTTTCTTTTAATACTGATCAGCTGTCAGGTGGCCCTTTGAAGCCCCCCAGCAAGAGTTTAAACAGTTTTTTCCCCTCTAGCCATCAGCTGGGACTCAGGAGGCAGCAATAGATTGGGAGTGGGGCCAAATAAAAGATAAGAATAACAAGAATAACACAGGGGGTGGGGGCAGGGGGCGGCAGAACCGGTTCGGTGACATCATATCGTCACCGCTACCAGCTCAGCGGAACCGGGCCAAACCGGGAGGAACCCACCACTGCTAAAGAGTACGTTCTTCTGGTACATGCCAACAGTGAAATGTTTGGATTAAGAACCAGTGATGCTTACATCAGAATCTATATAGTATAGCCATCCTTCAAACAGGTAAAGTCTTTACTAAGCTTCTGGAAGATTTGGACTTCAGATTCTGTAACACTCCACTCTGAATAGTGCTAACAGAGGTCTATGGGAGATACAGTTGAACACATATGGGAGACCGAAGTTGGGAAAGCTATGCTAACATCACATGATTTGCACCCATGAATCACATGGGTCTTTTGAAGCCTATACAGATAATTCTCGACCTATAACAATTCGTTTAGTGACCATTTTGAAGTTACGACAGCACTTCAAAAAGTGATTTATGACCTTTTCCCCATTTATGACTGTTGCAGCACTCCCGTGGTCATATAATCAAAATCTGGACATTTTGATAACTGCCATGTATATTTATGATGGTGGTAGTGTCCCAGGGTTGTGTGACACGTTTTGTGGCCTTCTGACGAGCAAAGACAATGGGGAAGCCAGATTCATTTAAAGCCATGTTACTAAGTTAACAACTGTAGTGATTCACTTAACAAATATGGCAAGAAAGGTCATAAAATGGGGCAAACCTTGCTTAAGAAGTGTCTTGCTTGGCAATGGAAATTGAAAAGTGTTTTTCTATCAAGGCATCTGGTCTACCCCAGCATGTGGGAGGGAGCATACTGCTTCCCTTTTGCCTTTCAGCTCCAATCCAGGACCCCTCAAGCAGTCGCATTCACGACAAACCATTTTATACCAAATTTATATTTCGCTGATAAAGAAATAAAGGGAGACGAGTATAGATCTATTTCAAGCTAATTAGCTCTCATCAGCTAGCCATACCCTTACTCGGATTCGAATTTGGGCTGCCTGCATGTTAGGCAGTATTAACCTCTGAGCCACAAGTTCTCCTCCCTTCATCAGCTTGAGCCAGGGGAGATATTATCTCTCTCCCCATATATATAAATATGTCTGTCTGTCTGTCTGTCTGTCTGTCTGTATGTATGTATACAGTATATATGTAAAATTTGAATACATATTGAATACATATATATATATATATACACACACACATACATACATACATACATACATACATACATACAAATTTTACGGCCAATATGAGGCCTTGTCTATCTAAATTTCATTTCATGTCATCAAAGAGACACACTATGCCACACAAAAATCGGAATACCTTTACTAAGGCTAGTGAACAGAGGATATGACCCTCAGGATATTTTCTTATTTATGTCCTCTTCTTTTATATGGAAGTTGCACATATGGAAAGTAGTCACTGTTGCATAATCCCCATTCATTTTAGTGAATGCTCATAATCCTCCATTAATTATCTCTTTTCCACATTCGAAATGTGCCCAATATTCAAATCTTAGGCTAGAAAATGAGAAAGTGGTCATATGAAGAAACAGTTCCTGAGATAACTCCAATATATGAAAAATGTCTCTATTTAACCTGAACCTAGAAGGATAGGTTGCAAAGTTAGAATGAATGGATAGATGAATGGATGGATGAGCTGGCTTGATGGAAGACTTTGGATGGGCAGATGGATGAATGGATGGATGAACAGCAAAGCTCTTAAGTCTTGCTTAAGTTCTGTGAATCTTATGCATAAACTTAATAAGCTAGAGTATCTGTCCATATATTTCATCATGCCTTTCTTTGAGTTTATATGTGATCAAGTACTTCATGTGAATTTATTTCCCAGTGAAGTAGTTTGTAAGGGGTTGAGATTGGGCATTCGTTTTGCTTACCCGCTTCTTTTAGTGTTCATTAGCCACTGTACAAAATCTTGAGCTCGTCTGGTGTCCAAGTACTTGCTGTAATCGCTGGTGAATGTACCTTGTGAGTGACGTTTCACTTCATTCAGCTGTCTAGGGTCATCTAATGGTTCAGCCTGGGAAGCTTTGAATGATCTATAAGTGTGGTTTGTAACAAATTAATTGCACTGAAGATTGCACATTTGAAAGGTGCTGCACGGTGTATCGACCTCTTTCGAAGATATAGATGCATTCTAAAAATAACTGCTATTAGAAAGGGTCATTAGTTGCCTAATTACTACTGAGTAACAGGAAAAATAGATGCTGTTTAGACAACAATAAGAACTATGGAAAGCATTAATAACTTGACATGTTGTTGACTTATCCAGTTTTCAGAGGTAGGGAAAAAAAGCATTAGTCTCTTAAAAGAATTTTCCATTTCTGTCTCCCCTTCAATACAAGAACAATCCATTATCCACATTTGGGTTTCTATTGAATTTTTTTAAAAATATAACATTTACCTGGCTTTCTCTTCTGTCTCTTGAAGGGGGCTTTGCCAGCTGCTCTGAGCAATCATTAAAAGCAATCCAGCAACGAAGCACCAAAGTCCTTTCATTTCTGCTACCTGTAGACAAGGAAGGATGAAACCTAGTCAATCCAACATATTTCAATCCCATTTGTATGTAAAAGTGAGAGTGGTGTGGTGGTCTAGTGGTGAAGATGCTTGCCTCCCACTTGGAAGGTTGAGAGTTCAATCCTAGGTAGTGGCGGATATTTCTCTCCTAAATATCTGCTGTGAACTCTGTGTGGTGTCAGGAAGGGCATCGAGCCAGTAAATGCTCAGCTCCATTCAGTTGCCTTGGTTCTACCCTGAATTAAGGGATCAAAAGGTCACAAAAGGGAGTTTTTTGTATATAAAAGTGATCCACCTGACTTCAAGTCATTCAAGCAACATGTTAGTGTAGTGAAGCCAATCACACTGAATAGGAAACAATCTTGTGGTAGATCTCTTCTAGCTCAATATTATATACTCAGATAACCAACTCTCTGAACAACGTTCCTTCCTACCCCTTGTTCAAATCCTTTTCACTGAAGATGCTGGGGACTTGGTACTTTCCACTGGCTAAGCCTTAGTGACAACAATCACAACCACATGACTCTATGCTAGGGTCTACAGTCTTGGCAGTTACAATCCAAGGTAAAGTGTTCCTACCCAACTTTTTAAAATAAAATAAGGCAATATGTTTGTTTTGAATTTCCAAGGACTCTTTATCAACCAACATAGCTAACAATTAAGAAAAAAGTGTGTGTGTGTGGGGGAAACCCAACTAGATTAAGTAACTAACTTCACAGCGGATTTCAAATATTATAATATCAAGGAAAAAATCCACTTACAATGGATGCAGTGCATTACCATTGCAAAACCACTAAAATCAACTAGAGAAGTTTCCCTGCATTTAGGAATTCAGCATTAGCCTGCCTTGGTGTGAAATAAAACTTCTTACCTATTTGAAAAGTAGGAGAGAGAGAGGGAGGGAGGGAGGGAGGGAGGGAGGGAGGGAGAGAGAGAGAGAGAGAGAGAGAGAGAGAGAGAGAGAGGGAGGGAGGGAGAATGAATACAAATTTAGCTGATTTCCATTTCTTCTGCCACTAAGCAGTAACATTCTAAACAGATTTTTCATATCCTGTTGAAAGCCGAATACCTTATCTAGCTTCTACAGATCACAGCCAACAAGGAGCAGAACTTAACAAGAGGTGATTGTATCAAAATCAAATTAAAAGGAATAAAACTTGGAGTATATCACTCCTGGTTGATTTATGCTTTTTTATTTCAGTGGACCTTAACTGCGACTTTTTGCTTGTTTATTTTATAACTTCTAAATTATGCATTGCACATACTACTATCAATGGTCGCATTCTCTTCTCACCTTCAGTTGGTTCTGGTTTTATTTGCTGGTGTCCTTTAGTGGTGCAATACTGCCTCCCAGTGTTTCTGTATAAAATGGCATTTTCATTTCTTTCTTTCCTTCCTTCTTTCTTTCTTTCTTTCTTTCTTTCTTTCTTTCTTTCTTTCTTTCTTTCTTTCTTTCTTTCTCTCTCTCTCTCTCTCTCTCTCTCCTTCCCTCCCTCCCTTCCCCAAAAATCTAGATCCCTTCCTATATATCACAGCAGCTCCCCAGAACTTAATCTTCATAATTGTATTCAAAAATCAAAGATACTGATCCAGAACAGGAGATATGGGAAAATATATTGAAACTCAGTTCTCAAGATCCACATCTTTACTTTATCATTTTATCAACATTTCATGCAGGAATTTGGAATTTTCTGGCTAATGGCTGCAAGTACAGAGTTGTCCCTGACTCATCCAATATTCCTGCCGTCATGAAATTCAGTATCTTTTAAAGTAATCACATCTCTAGATTTTTGAAAGGTTAAAATAGAATGCAATTATCATGTGCTTTTCTTCTGTCTTGAAGTCTATGGCAGAAAAAAAAGGATAAAAGTGGAACTGGAAAGATATATACCAATCAGAGTCATTCTGTGAGGGAAATGGGTGGTCTCTAAATACAATAAATAAAAATATGCCAGATTGTTTCTTTACATTTAAAACACAAGGAATATAACATCTTCAGTCATCCTCAGACAAGATAGTAAAAACAGAAATGACTTAACTAGCCTAAGTAATTTCATCATATAATATTTGTTTAAAAAATAAAGAGGAAAAAACCCAGATGTATACTGTACTAACAGCTACCTGAAATAGTAAAGACAAGATGACACCAGAATGGGAGTTAATCTATTGTTTCCGAAATGTTAGAAAACATGACAATTTTAAGAAAATGAGTGGCCCACTAGAGATGCAACATAACCCCTACTGAAACTATGATTCTCTCAGAAAAAACATCCACTGGTTTTCAGAAAGGAACCTTGCTTTTATCCACAGCTGTTTCTGTTGCTCTACCTCAGAAATCTTGTTAAATCTAAGAATAGCCTAACTCCGTGATGGCGAACCTATGGCACGGGTGCCACAGGTGGCACGCGGAACCATATTGGTGGGCACGTGAGTGTTGCCCTAGCTCAGCTCCACGCGCATGCGTGCACCAGCCAACTGATTTTTCAGGCCTTCTGGTCCCACCGGAAGTCAGGAAACTGGCTGTTTCTGGCCTCCGGAAGGCCTCCGGGGGGACGGGGAAGGCTGTTTTTGCCCTCCCCAGGCTCCTAGAAAGCCTCTGGAGCCTGAGGAGGGGGAAAAACGGGCCTACCGGGGCCACCGTGCCATCGCGTGCCAAAAGCAGGGGGAAGTGGGGGGGGTCACATGCGCATGCACAGGAGGGTGGGGCGCATTGAATTATGGATGTGGGCACACGCACCCGTGACCCCCCCCACTCCCTCCCGCTTTTGGCACATGACAGTAAAAAGGTTAGCCATCACTGGCCTAACTAATGCGTTAAATCATACTTTATGACTATCTCAAAATTGCCTTCCCCAATTCAGGTGCTCTCCAGATGTAGACTTTAGTTCCAAAAATTCTCAGCAATGGTTATGCTGGTTGGGGGATTCTGGGAGTTGAAGTTCACATATTTAGCAGGCATCCAAGTTAGACTAGGCTGCCTGAGCAACACCAAACAACTGCTGCTCATCAACAGAGGTAGAAAATTTCAGATGAACCATCCCAAATTGCACTGGCTCTAAAGCTGTCCTTATGGTTCTATACACATTTAAAATAGCTGGAGAACTAAAAAAAAAATTGACCTGATATTTATATTGATTACATTAATGTGTTCTGGTTCTTCAAAAAGCTTGGTGTGATTAGAGTTTATGAATATCCAACAATTTTTGTTCAAGACATTGTGTAGTGAGCAGAGGGGTTTAGCTATTACCCCTCAAATCTGATTTACCTTTTTTTTAGTACTTATTGTTGGTAAGGTCAACATTTGGAATTTCAGATTGTAATTATATTCATAATTACTATTAGCATACCCTTCAGATTGTTTTTTTTTAATTGAGAGCACATCTTTGTTTGATTCTTCACAGAGAAAAAGAAATGTTGAAATATCCCATTTTTAAATAGGAAATGAGTTGCATAATTCTGTTTTACCTGTTAGATTTTTAAAAAGACAGGCATCTCTATATTACAGCTAAATTGCAAATTAAAAATACTAGAAGAATCTTTTCTATCTTTTATTTTTTAAGAAATGGGTCCATGTTATTTTTGCTTGGAATCAGGGTTGCAATAATTACTTATTTATAAATAATATAATATTATAAATTAATATAATTTATATATTATTTTATTATGATTCACAGTTCAGATCTAAAACTTATGTGTTTCCAAATAAGATCCAAGATCTCTAAATTGATTTACTTGTCTAGAAAATATAGATTGCATTTCATACTGCCAAGTAATAGACAATCTAATGTCACCCAGAAATCTGGACATTGCACTTGCAGCTGCTAAGGCTGAGCGTAAAAGACTGTTGTAGTTGCATCTGGACAGCAACAATTTGCCTATCCCTAGTATGTGTATTTGTACATGTGTATGAAGGTGTGTACATACGTATGCATATACAGGTAGTTATTGACGTACAGCCACAATTGAGCCCAACATTTCTGTTGTTAAGTAAGACATTTGCTAAGTGAGTTTAGCCTCATTTTAAAGCCTTTCTTGCTTGCTTTCTGGTTAAGTGGATCACTGCGGTTGATACGTTAGTAACATGGTTGTTAAGTGAATCTGGCTTCCCCATTGACTTTGCTTGTCAGAAGGTTGCAAAAGGGGGTTCACATGACCTTGGGACACAGCAACGGTCATAAATATGAACCAGTTGCCAAAGCATATGAATTTTGATCACATGATCATGGGGATGCTGCAAAGGTCGTAACTGTGAAAAATAGTCGTAAGTCACATTTTTCAGTGCTATTGTAACTTTGAACAAACTGTTGTAAGTCGAGGACTACCTGTACATTGTGTGTGTGTGTGTGTGTGTGTGTGTATCTGTCTGTCTGTCTGTCTGTCTGTCTGTCTATCTATCTATCTATCTATCTATCTATCTATCTATCTATCTATCTATCTATCTATTTATCTATCCAGTGGTGGGATTCAAATAATTTAACAACCGGTTCTCTGCCCTAATGGTTTCTTCCAACAACCAGTTTGCCAAACTGCTCAGAAAGTTAACAACCGGTTCTCCCGAAGTGGTGCGAACTGGCTGAATCCCACCACTGTATCCATCCATCTATCTATCTATCTATCTATCTATCTATCTATCTATCTATCTATCTAATATATACACGCATATATGTTGCATATCAGTATATCTTGTTTCAACAATTAATGGAAAGTTGACTGTGTTAGTCTACAACAACAAAATCAGCCAAGCCTCTTACAGTATCTCAGCAAGAGTCTTTGATTCTAAGTACATTAACACTTTCAACATAAACACATTCTTTGCCATTCCTAGTGATTTCAATAGAATCTACATTTTCCCAGATGACAGGCTCTACCTTTACGCATATGTATTCCGCCGAAACTGAAATTTGAAACTGAAACAGCCGATGCACAGCAAAAGTGATGTTTCATATAATCTAATATCCATTAATAGATCACAGTTTCCAGGAGAGTTGCTATACACCTTACCAATATTTTTTTGAAGTACGAGGGTCATATGAATTATTTTCTGAAAATAAACTCGTGTCAAATGATTTTCAGGAGAAATCATTATTCTGAAAAGGGAACTTTGCCAAATCAAAACAACAATATTTCTCTTGGGAAGAGTACTTTCTTATAGCATATGCTAGCAAAGTGTATGCACACCATCACCTTGATTCAAAGCATTTTGTAGGTGAAACTGAAACAAAATGCTGCGAACCAATAATGCAAAAATAAAAAGTTGCAAAGTACTTTTCAACATCCATGTAACCATACATAATCTAAGCATCACTGGTGTTGATCAGTATTTGGCAGGATCTCCTTCTATAATAATAATAATAATAATAATGATGATGATGGCAGGAAACTTATTCATTTCTAGACTGAGTGACAGTTTGCATGCTTAACATAAATCAGCCTGTAGTTTGGAAATAAATTTAAAAAATTGGACTCTCCTTGCGTATATAATTCTTCCTGGAAGCTAATATCATTGACCAATACTTATTTTGGACCAAAATATTCTGGGCTTTTTGTTTGACTTATAAAAGCAGCATTAAAAAAAATAGTATTTTTTTTTTAAAGGAGGTGAGTTTTATAGAGGAGCCCACATTTATTGCTTTCAAAGAAAATGAGTACATTTTGACAAGTAAAACATTGGGTTTACAACGACTTTTTTTAAAAAAATCACATACAGTAATAGTTAATTTATCTTTTTTTGCATTCTGTTTGGTACGCCAAAGTTCCCAATATGTCCACAACCTCTCCAATGTGAACCCTTTTCTATTCTTTTCAAATCAAATTTTTAAACAATTTTGCAATCCATTGCTCAATCATTGCTAATGATCAAGAAACAGCTCCCTGATTCTGTCTCCGAAAACACAAATGTCGAAGTGCCGATATTCAAAGGCAACCTGTTGGTGCCTGCTAAACCCTTAAAATGACTCTTTGATCACCAAACTGATACTCTAGCTCTCCATCTACCTCTTACCTTTGGATGCTTGGAAAGACTATGAAGAAGCAAGGAAGGCAGAACGGTTTCTCTTCCTTTGGCAACTTCTGGAACCCTGGAGAATCCTAAAACAATTGCCTTCTAGCTTTCTTACACAGCCTCATATATAGTGTTCAGCTCCAGTAAGCACTTATGAGACTGCATCATTGCTGACAGTTTACTCAATTTGGAAAAAAAAAATCAAATGAACAAATCCTGTTGTTTGCCATTCAACAATTTTTTACAACTGATTTCACACATTTATTCTGTTTACTTTGACATCAGTGTCGACATATGATCTACTGTTAGAGGAAAGGCCACGAGAGCTCACTGTCAAAAAAATTATCTATCCTAGTGATATTGGAGTGATCCATTGTGGGAGTCAAGTAGCCAAGAAACAAAGTATTACGGTTGCTTTCCAAATAAAACCTATTTAAGTATACTGTTTATTTTACCATAGTAATTCTAGAGGTACAATCCTGTCCCCGTTCAGCTTTTAACAAGAGGCATAATAGTGCTCATGATGCCCTTAGAAAAACTTTGATATAGTGATCCTTGCCTAGATTGGGGTACAGCGGTCCTGAAAATTTAAGGACAGTCCTGGCAGCTTCAGGAAGCAGGCCCAATAGTTTAAGGACCCAGGAGCTGCCATTCAGTGACAATTGTCCCTTTTCATCCATCTCGGCTACATCATGGATTTCATTTTTAGCATCAAATATTACTTGGGCTTCAAAGGATATACTTTCAACTGAATTCTGGGCGAATTTCTTCCTATCTGAAGCAAGGGTGGGTTTCAAAAATTTTAGCAAGGGGTTCTCTGCCTGGTTGCTGGCTGGATGTGGGCATGGTGAGCGTGGCCTAGTCAGCCTCCTACACCACGGCAGGAGGGGGGCGTTTTTGCCCTCCTCAGGCTCCAGAGGGTTTCCTCGAGCCTCCGGGAGGGCGAAAATGGCCTTCCCAGGGTCCGGAGGCCCTCTGGAGGCTGGAAACGGGCCTGTTTCCAAGCTTCCCAAACTTCCACTAGGCCCATTTTTCACCCTCCCTGAGCCTCCGTGTGCGCCCTGCACTTACCTGCATCCAAAACGGATGTGTTGAGACTCCTGGGAGGGGAGGGGAGGGGCGGGGTGGACATGGCCAGCCAGGAGTGGGATTTGGGGGTTCTCTGAACTGCACAGAATCTTAGCTAGAGGTTCTTCCGAACCCCTGTGAACCCCCAGCAGCCCACCCCTGATCTGAAGTCAGAAGACTATTAAGTAGCCACTTAACAGAATCTATTCATAGTTGGTTCAAAACAGTTCTTTTGTATTTAATATTCAGGAAAGTGAGAATAACCATCACAACCATATTTTTAATTCTCCACCATTTATGATAATTTCTCTCTTTCATATTCTCTCTTCCTTCCTCTCTCAGGTACATTCATAGGTATTTATTTACCATGTAACAGCTGTGTATTCCCCTGAATCTGGCAATCCCTAGAGCAGAAGTTACTTTATCTTGTATCAGCTTTACAACATGCACATAGTAAATGGTTATATAGAAGATTGTTGCATTCTTTTTCCTATCTCCACATTATCTTCTCTTTTATACCTGTGCTTCAGTTACCATCGAAACCTGATGGCACATAAGTCCAAAAGGCAAAATCAACAGCATATTTGAATCTTAAGGTTGGAATGGGAAGATACAGCCTATAGGTCATTCATATTTCCTGTTCTTTGGGCCTCTTTGCAATAACCCAACTTCAAGGTCCACCTCTTTCCTTGCTATCAAATAGGCAGTATATTGGGAAGCTGCTTATCTATTTCCAGGGACAAGACAAATATCAGCACGAAGAACAGGAAGTCCATGATTGCAGTTTAGCAGCCTAAAGGAAGCTATTAAATGTGATTCTTGAATTTACAACTTTTGGAAATGTGACTAAGTCTATTAGCTGGCTGTAGTGTCAATGCTTTTTTCCAAAAATAGTCCCTTTATTAATTCTGTACAACTATATAGCATCATTTGTTCCTGAAGCCTCAGACTATGTGGACATCAATGATCCATGAAATGACAACTTTGATCTATTTTATAGGCTGCATGCTACCAGAGAAATTATTTGTCAAAATGTTTTAGCTTACTTTCTCACATTTAAAAATATTCCTTTTTCTATATCTATTTTGGGAAAATTTCCACAATTAGGGAGAAAATGTGAAAAATCCTTTTTTTCTTTTTTTACTTCTCATGCAATTAAGGAACCTGGATATTTACGAGACTGCCTTCTGCCTCCGATAGCCTCCCACCGACCAGTACGCTCCCACAAAGAGGGCCTCCTCAGGGTGCCGTCAGTTAGACAGTGTCGACTGGCGACCCCCAGGGGGAGAGCCTTCTCTGTGGGGGCACCTGCCCTCTGGAACAAGCTGCCCCTGGAGATTCATCGGATTTCCAACCTTCGTACCTTTCGCCGCGCCCTTAAAATGCTATTATTCCATCAAGCAGGGCTGGCCTAAAATATTATTTTAATGAGTTATTTTATTTTAAATGATTGGCCAAACTATTTAATAATTTTAAATTTTAAATTTTATATTGTTGGTTTTTATCTTGGCTGTACACCACCCTGAGTCCTTCGGGAGACTTAAACTTAAACTTAAGGAAAGGAAATTAATTAAAGGAAATTAAGGAAGACAGCCATCAAGAACAAGCAAGCATTTTCATAGAGCATCAATTGAGGGCAGTGGTGGATTTCAAATTTTTTTACTACCGGTTCTGTGAGTGTGGCTTGGTGGGCGTGGCATGGCTTGGTGGGCGTGGCTTGGTGGCTGTGGCCTGGGAAGGATACTGTAAAATCTCCATTCCGTCCCCAATCCAGGGAAAGGTTATTGCAAAATCCCCATTTCCTCCCGATCAGCTGGGACTCAGGAGGCAGAGAATAGATGGGGGCAGGGCGAATCAGAATTTTTACTACTGGTTCTCCGAACTACTCAAAATTTCTGCTACTGGTTCTCCAGAACTGGTCAGAACTTGCTGAAACCCACCTCTGATTGAGGGGCATGGGAACAATGGGAGGAAAGCCAATCTACTGTTTGAGGAACCTATCTGAGTCTACCTAATAAGGTGGCCATACTCTCCTGGAGCTTCAAATTCTGCAGGTAGCATCCCATAGAACAGAGAAGTTCATTTCCATTAAATAAAATTCCATGAGTCTTTCCTCATTGCTGAATTGAGATGGTAGAATGCTATAATGGCATGAAAATTGCGGGTCTCTATCCACCTGTCAATACCAATCTGGAGAGAATGGGAATGACAGGGGAAAGAACATTGAATGCTATCAGACTCACTTATGGCGAGGATGAGTTAAGCCAGCATCTCAGGGACAACACAGGAGAATGATATTGGCCCAGAATTATGTACCATGGGGAAAAGTTCCATGAACAGCCAGCCAGAAATAAGATCAAGTTTAAGATAGTTATTTATTTATTTATTTGATTTATTTATTTATTTTTGGATTTTTATACCGCCCTTCTCCCTGGGGACTCAGGGTGGTGTACAGCCAAGTAAAAAACACACAATATAAACATTAAGAACAATTTAAAAATAATATCTCGATTGGCCCAAATTTAAAAAGAACACCCCAATTTAAAATCATTTAAAACGATTTGCTTAGGCCAGCCTGGCTTGTTGGAAAAGAAACGTTTTAAGGGCACGGCGGAAGGCACGGAGGTCTTGGATTCTTGGATTATTGCCTAATTTTCATATGTTTTTAAAATTGCCATGGCAGTATCCCTGGATAACTTTTAAAACTAGAAACAGGTGTATTTTTTCAGCATCTTTTCAGCATTTTTGTGCATTTGTCACAAAGATACGACCCCGGCGTTAGACAGCAGAGGGCGTATGGCGTGCAGTCTTATCTGTCATTTAGCATTTCCATAAACAGAGAACCTGGTAGGTACTATTGAGTAGGGGGTGGGGGGCTTTCATTGGCGAGATACAGCTCTGGAAACGTACATACAAATATATCTCACACCATTCCTGCTAAGTGCAACACAATATGGTATATAAGGTAAAGAAATCTAGAGTTACAATAATAACAGACAGAGGCAACCTCAGCAAGGTACTAATGTGCTTTATCATTTGGGTTTATAGCTCAGGCACATGTATAAGTCACGATAAAAAAAAATAGTAGGTAAAAAGCTTACTTAGATATTGTATAAACACCAGTTGCTCACCACACCGTGAAATATATAGATTCAGTTCTTTTTTATGATCATTATATGTTTTTATTTTATTCAAAACAAAATTAAAATACAAAACTCCCCAGGAAACCCCCCCCCACAAGAAACAAAGCAATCAAAGCATTAAAAAGGTGTATAAAAAAGACCTACACATATTATCCCCTCTAGTTGAACACTGATTAATACATTACTACAACATTAGTTCCCATCCCTTGCGAAACAGGCCCCCCAGAATTTTTTAAACTATTGAATATAGATTCAGTTCTGAAGTGAGCTTATCCTCCTTCAGCTCATGCAAAAAAGGAGAGGATTTTTTTTTAACCGCGAAGTACTTCTCTCAATGCAGTCTGAGGCTGTGACATTTCTCACTGAAAGTAATTTATGATGCAATTACAACACAATAGGAATCATTCAGCTTAACAAGTTATTAAACCAATTCTGCAAAATACACTCAACATCTGCACCCTGTAATTGCAACTTGTTTGGCTCTGGGGAGGAAAAACAGAGATACAATTGTAATACAGATGCAATTTGTGTTTCTGTTGATGAAAATATATGAAGTCAGTCACCACTTGTCTGGCTGAGGATGAGTTTTTGCAGTCGGTGTTGGAACAACAGTGTTGGCGTGTGAACCTCGGCATTTACCGTATTTTTTGAAGTATAAGACACACTTCCTCCCCCTAAAAGCCCCTAAAAGAGGCTGAAAATTTGGGTGTGTCTTATACTCCAAATGTAGCCCCGCCCACCCACTGTCCCCTACCCTTCGGCCTCTGCGCATCCTCTTCCTTGCTGCAGACATTGCCACTGACAATGGCTTAGCCATTTTGGGCACCACACATCATGTTTTCAGCCTCCAAATGCTCCTTTTGAAAACCCTTCTAGGCTGCAGGGATCGGCAAAGCACATCGCCAATCACTGCCTGAAAACACGACATGTTTGGAGGCTGCAAACATGATGCACGATGCCCAAAATGGCTACCAGGAACAGCTCCTGCCTTCTCTTACTCCTTCCGCGCTTTGCCTGCTTTAGTCACTGGAGCTCCCTCCAATGATCAGCTGTGCTTTTGAAACTGTTTTTAGCTTCAACGAGTGAAGCGATATTTCACGCTTCTCCTGCTGTTCTCATTGCTGCTCCCTCCAACGATCAGCTGTGCTTTAGAAACTGTATTTCAGCTCCAACCAGGCATGTGTGCGTGCGCTCAAAACCAGCAAACTAATCTGCTGAATCTTTTTTTTTAATTGAAAAAGTTTTAAAAATTTTTACATACATTTTCTCCCCCCTCCCCAACCACCCCGCCCGACTTCCCAGAGCAAATACAAGATAAAATACAGCTCAAATTCTCTAAGTTAAACTCCATTTCACACTTATCATAATCCTAATCATTAAACAAGTAGATAAAAGGAAAGCAAGTCTTCTTTCTTCTTATTCCATCTAATTCAACAGAATTAATCTCCATTTATAGTTACAGCAGTTAATAAAACAATTAAGTATTACCTAATCAAACCTATCATTACTCAATATAACTAATTAATACTTAACAAATTATTAAGTCTATACGATTTAACAAGATGTTTTATAACTTCTTTCATTTAAAACAGAGAAAAAAAACCCAACAACAAAGAAAAATAAAGAAACCCTCAATCAAAAAAACCCCAAATTTAAAATAAAATACTATATAAAGTCTTCCATCCTCCATTTTTAAACCATCAAGGTCCAGTTATAGTTAAAACACTTAATAAAAATAATAATAATAATAATAATAATAAATTTTTTAATTAAAAAAAGAATATAACAATCAAACCTCTTATTAATTTATCAATACAGATAAAACGTCATTTAATAACTATATCAAACATTTAAATTCTTCATACTAGATTAAACCAGTTGCTAATCTTCTTGTCTTCACATCTTCCAACAGCATATAGAATATCTTCATTTACGTCTACCCACCTAAATAAAAAATTGCTTCTTTATAAAAAAAAAAACCCCGAGTGACTTTATAATTATATTTGTGATAATATCCATCAAATCCAGTCAAAAATTAGATTAGTAGATTCATCAGACGTATTAGGGAAACCACCAGATCACCTGCAATTGCTCTAGATCCATAGTCCTTTTGCCTTATATTTATTACCATCAAACAGGAAACTCCAGTTTACTATATTCAATCAAACTTCTACATTTACAGTTAGATCCAGATTGATCACAGTCCTTAATAAAATATTCCAAATCCTTCAAGTCAGGGCATATTTCACAGCCCAGCACACCAGCATTGCTGTGATCTGTTTATTCTTCTCAAAATATTCCAATACAGCTATAGATTGCCTCCTCATCGTTCATCACTTGGTTAACTGGCATTAAACTGCTGTCTACTTTTTTTTTCCCCAAAAAATTCAAAATCTTTAAACATTTAAACAATACTTTTTAAGGACCATTATTTTCCATTTCTCCAGGCTTTCTTCTTTTCCTTTTTACGAACTTTCTTCTTAACTTTGATCCCTCTGCCTTTTTTAACTCCAGTAAAATTTTGCGGTTTTTGGGATTGGATATTATAAAATTTTTGCAGGAATGTAGCTTTTTCTGGAAACAGCTCTTTAAGTACAGATTGAATTTTATAAAAAAAAATTCGTGTAGCCAAAATTTCATCAACTTCCAAAATTTCTTGCTCCTTATCCTGCTCAGCCTTCATCTTTCTCTCTTCTGTAAGATCTGCTATGATCTGTTGTTTTTTTTCCTCTCCCAGCTCTTCATTCAATAATCTGCTGAATCTGATCAGGCTAAGGACGCTAGCCAGATGAATACCTGGTAGGCAGAACCTTTTCCCCCTATTTTCCTCTCCCAAAACTAAGGTGCGTCTTTTACTCCGGTGCGTCTTATGCAATAATAGTTTATGTCATGGTTTTGCTGGGATGCTACAAAGTTGATTTTATGGCTTTAGTTCCACTGGGAAGAGGAGTACTATAGCTTGTTTCAGGCATCACTTTTTTTCAAAAAAAAATTGATTTATATGCCGCCCTTCTCCGGAGACTCAGGTTGGCTTACAATGTGTTAAGCAATAGCCTTCATACTTTTGTATATTTATACAAAGTCAGCTTATTGCTCCCACAAACTGGGTCCTCATTTTACCTACCTTAGAAAGGATGGAAGGCTGAGTCAACCTTGAGCCTGGTGACATTCGAACTTACAGTAATTGCAGACAGCTGGTGTTAATCACAATGCTTTTAGTCTGCTGAGCCACCAGGCCCGGTCTTTCACATGTTCAGTTCAAAATATAAAGGGCACTAGTAATTTTACGGGAAGCAATAATCTCTATATTTTCAACGTAGTTGTCTGGGACAAGGAACTTGGTTCTCCATCAATCACTTTCATAAGAGATACAAATCTGCTAGGGAGGTTCCAACTTATGTGGAACGATTGTAAACAATTGTGCTAGAAGTGTGATCTTCCCGTAAGTCACTACTATGACTAGGAGAAGGAACGTTTGCAGAAAAGTTCATGTAATGTATACTAAACCCTTAGTTGCCCATCAAAATGCAGAAAGCATGTTACTCTACCTTAAAAAAAAAACCCACTGAAATTTGAGCAAGAGTTTTTTTGCTGACTGCTGTCTTTGGTTTGCAAAAGCGAGATGCCCAATTATATTACAGTACACAAAATCCAGGATTTCTTTGTTGTTCGTACAGAAATCTTGTTCTTCATAGGTCTTGTCCTGCTTTGTTGTCTGCTTAGTTTTGCACTCTGCTTGCCTAATTCTCATAGCAACATTGCTCATCACACAACCGTGGCTTTTTTTTTTCCAGCCAGCTTCTCATATGCTGATCAGGACTGAGAGGCAGTGACTGGCCCAAGGTCAAATATTATATCCTAGTGACTTTGTATCCATAATTATTAGTTAAGAATGCAAATGTTCTACTAATTTATGCTCAATAATTTGATTTGTATCATGCAAACAGAACGACTTTATTATAATTGAGGGGTCTTTCCAAGTTTGGTTGTTTTGTTGCAGACATTTCATCACCATACAAGGTAACTTCATCAGTGCTAATAGGGAATTGGGTTTGCTCTCATTTTATATTCTAATGACTTGCCCTGTCGGTGCTGGTGGGAGTGGTTTTGGTGCTTCTTTGGTTGGGCTATTTACTGTTAGTTTGTTTGGCAGTCCCTTGACTGGAACTTGTTTACTTCTTGATTGTTGGTCTGATATTAATCTTGGTTTTAATCTATGCTCATTTGGATTTCGATTGTTGATGCTGGTTTATTATAATTGCTATTGCTGAGAAATAAATAGTGAACTAACTTAAAAGAATACAAGAGAAAGAGGCACTTTTTTCTAATTTATACAAAAGCACTGTTTGGGCTAGCACCAACCCGGCCCAGCTGGTTTCTGTGCCTAAAGGAAGACTAGAATCTGGAACACTTGTTCCTAATATAGCATCTTAAACAGTCCACCATGCTTCTTATTCTAAGAGACACAGGTATATGCTCTAAAGCAAAAATCAGGTTTCTAAGCATTCAGATATTGATGAACTTTGCTCTCATCATTCTGAATCAATAACTATGCTAGCCAGAATAGTTAGGAACTGGAATTCTCCATCCAACATCTCTCAACTCCTGTTGCTTAAAGGAATTTGGAAGCTGGCAATTCTTATGAATCCCTATTGCGAGTCTATGGGCCTTACCCAGTTTCTGCCTTGTTTACAATCTTGCCACAAAAGCAGCTTTTGCTGGAGGCTTAATGTATTCCATTATATATTACAAGACTTCTGCATTTCATGTACTGAATATTGTCTCTTTTGTACAACTCCTTGGAGCTTTCCCTACAAGCATTTATTCATTTATATTAATATATATATATATATATATATATATATATATATATATATATATATACACCACCCATTTTGGAGACTTGTAAACAGTATGACAGTTTGTAATAGAATACAATAAAGCCATCCCTAATGAACCAATTAAAACATCTCGGTAAAAAACAAAGTGAAAATGAAGTCTAATAAAATTAACTTGTGTCAAACGAGCAGCCCACAACCCCCTTCTCTACTCATCTGTTCAGTGGATCAAGAGAATCCTATCAGCCTTGTGAGTAAGTTGATTTGAATTAAATTTACTCTGTATACCCAACAACTTCAAGCAAACGCGGTCAGATGAATAACTCTTTCCTGTGTAGTCAAAACTCTGAAAGGGGTCTCCATCAGTTAAACTGCAGTAGTTAAACTGGCATTGTATCTGATTTCCTTTTTATTTAAACTAAGGAAATTTGGAGAATTTGTCTTTTTAAAAGAGAAATTATCTCTTTTTATTAAGTTAATTTCTACTGTTTCCCCGAAAATAAGACATCCCCCAATAATAAGTCCAATCAGGCTTTTGAGCGCATGCATTAAAATAAGCCTCCCCCCAAAAATAAGCCCTCCCCGAAAATATTTAAATGCAGAGCTGGAAATCAGGTAAGACGGCAAGAGGAGCCCCATCTTGCTCCATGCACCCCAAAATAATAAGACCTCCCCGAAAATAAGGCCAAGTGCTTATTTCAGAGTTAAAAAATATAAGATAGGGTCTTATTTTCATGGAAACACGGTAGTATTTTGTTTATATCAGGATAGTGGGGTTTTCCCATGTGAAGGATTCCAAAATCTTACCTCAAATATGACAATGTTTAAGAAGTTAGACTAGAGCTGAGGTGACCTAGATACAGGGCCACCCCAAGCATGCTGGATATTTGTGAAATGTGGATTTATGAAGTTGAGATATGGAATATTTATTTGAATAGGACATGGCATTGGTTGGACATGGGTGATTTTCTTTTCGATTTGTTGGGATTTGGAATGGGGAAAATATTGTGTATTGGAGCTGGTCTTTTTTTTAAAGGAAAAACTTGCCATGTTAAATTTTAAGGGAGTATTTTATATCTTTTAAATGGAGTTTTGCTTAGAGCTAAGACCTGAGATCAGGAATGTTGAGTTTTATATATGTTAATTAGTGTTAATATTTTAGTGCTCTGCTTGGACTTTTTGTTGATAATTGGATGAGAAGATGTTATTTATTTAATTTGCCTATTGTTAAAAGATGAGTTATAGTATGAAGACTTTTATATTTGTTAATTAAGAGGAGGTGAAGAGATTATGAAATTGTTTACTTTCTTAAGGGGGTTATTTTTACTTTTTTTGCCTTCTTGCACTCTTCCCCCCCTTTTTTTGTATTGTCTGTTATTTTTGTTTCTAAAACTTTTAATAAAATTATTAAACAAAAAAAGAAGATACAAGAAAATTGCATGAACTGTTTGCCTGCATTGAGTCATTCTTTATATTCTTAACTCAAAATGTATGACTGTATATGACATGTGAGACTACTGACAATAGAGGGAGAGAATAAGCAAAATATGCAGCCTTTAATTTCACACTTTTATTTGTATTTATTTATTTCCAGGCTAACAAAAATTCCCAAGCGGTACACAAGGGTCAGTCAGAATCACCGACACCTCTTTAATCCCCTTTTTGGCCTACTTTTGGAATGTGCATAGTTTGTGCAATTCACGTTGCTTTGTCTTGGAATCAAGACAGAAGAAAGGACTCCTTAAGGCAGAGAAAAACACTGTTTCAGGAAATGTGTCATGTGAATGTAGAGATGCTTCAAAGAAAGGCCTGGAATTCCATGGTTTTGGTCTGTGTACCACTGAAAAGGAAGAGAAACATTATCTTAATTCTATGATTCTTAAGCAGAGTTCAAACAAACAATAAAAACTTTATAAGATGGGATGGGAGACAGAAAAGGGAATTTGGGTCTTTGCATCTCATCTTATGCTCTCACATGCTAAACAATAGCAATAGCACTTAGACTTATATAATGCCTCACAGTGCTTTACAGCCCTCTCTTTACAGAGTCATCATATTGCCCTCAACCATCTGGGTCCTCATTTTACCGACCACAGAAGGATGAGTTGAGCCGGTGAGACCCAAATTGCTAAACTGCTGGCTAAGGGTGCATAGCAAGACCTTGCTGCTGTAGTATGTTATACATGGGGAGGGGTGGTGGTGTTTCCTGTTCCAAGAACAAAAGCCAAAACTTGTGTGAGTCTCTCATTCATAACAAAAGCCATTTAGGTCCTGAAGGGGCATCAGCAAGGTTACAATGGCAAACATCCAAGCCAAAAGAGCCAATTTGCATTGATTGTAATGAAAACAGCTGGGATCAGCATTAGGTTTTTGTCTTAAAATGAGGTCTTCAGAATTGCAAAATCAGCCCCCCCCAATTTATATCGCAAAAACTTTTCTTCTATTTGTGTTTTGACAAGTAGCATAAACATGCTGGCTTCCTATCAGAGGTAACCTTTCTTCCCTCCCTCCCCACCAAGTTTACAACAATTTTGGCATCTAGGGCACATCTCCCTTTTATACAGAATAATAGAGTTGGAAGGGACTTTGGAGGTCTTATAGTCCAACCCCCTGGTCAGGCAGGAAACCCTATACCAGTGATGGCTAACCTTTTTGCCCTCACGTGCCAGGAAGGGGAGGCGGGGGAGATTCGCGAGCATGTATGTGCCCACACCCATAATTCTATGTGCCCCGCCCTGTGCATGCATGCATGACCCCCCCCTCCCCTCCCCGCCCCCCCGCTCCTGGCACACAATGACCCAGTAGGCCCGTTTTTCTTTCTCACCTGGCTCCAGATCCTCTCTATGCATCTGGGGAGGGCAAAAACAGCCTTCCCCACCCCCTCGGAGGCCTGAAACAGTCCATTTCCCAACTTCTGGTTGGATAGGAAGTGACATTTTTTGTTGTCCCCAGCCTCCAGAGACTCCTAGAGAGGCTGAGCTGGCGTGCCAGGTGACATGGCTCCGTGTGCCACCTGTGGCATGCGTACCATAGGTTCGCCATCACGGCCCTATACCATTTCAGACAAATAGTTGTCCAATCATTCTTAAAAACCTCCAGTGTTGGATACCCACAAATTCTAAAGGCAAGATATTCCATTGGTTGATTGCTCTAACCGCCAGGAATTTTCTCCTTAGTTCCAGAATAGTTGCTTCTCTCCTTGATTAGTTTCCACCCTCCTCTCTTATTGAGAAATAAGAAGTTACGATAGCATAACTTCTACGATTATGATTAAACTTGTTAAGGATATTGATGTTGTTTTACCAACCAGCAGAGTAACTGCACAAGGAAACGTTGAGAGCAATGAATAAGAAAACTGGTTTAGCAAAAGTGTACTTTATCATAGGAAAAAGCAGTAGCGTAGTCATAAACAAATCCCAAGTCCTCTCCAATAAATCAGTCCAGTAAATCAGTCCAAACAACTCACTCTAGTTAACAAACCACGATGGTAGCAGATCCATCAACAGATAGCAACTCCTTCACAACAGCAGCTTCTTCACAACAGTTCATAGCAGTTCAGTCACAATAGCAGTAGCAGTTCATAGCAGCAGCAGCCTCCAACAGACCAGGTTACAATACTTTGTTTAAATATATTCCCAACTAGTCATTATCCCATTACAGCATGACTCAGCAAGAACGTAACATTTACAGTTTAAAGTTACAGTATACCTATATTGCCTGGACAACTGGTTCAACATTATATATACCATATAGAATCCTAACATTCTCCCCTTTGGACAGGTCAATATATTCAGTTTAGATTCTTAATCCATAGCTTTCACAACATGTTTTATGTTTTATAGCACCTTGCGCTTTGGTAAACGCATCAGCAATATTGTCTTCCGACACACAATATTCTAACGTAACCATGTTGCTTTGGATACATTGACGAACATTAAGATACCTAATGTCAGTATATTTAGTTCTAGTTTTGACTGCTAAATTTGTTGCCATTTTTATAGCAGCTTGGTTGTCCTCATGTATTACAATTGGATAATCCATCTTTAAACCAATATCCATCATTAATTGTTTGTAATAAATCAAATCAGTGCAAACGAGTGACAAACAGGAAAATTCTGCCTCCATAGTCGAAAGACTAATATGTTTTTGACGAATTGATTTCCAGTTAATCAAACAATTGTCTAACATGATAGCTATACCCGATGTGGATTTCCTAGTGGTCACATCAGTAGCAAAACTGGCATCAGCATATGCACTTAATACTAAATCATTGTTAGGTTCTAGATACAATGCATAATGCATCGTCATCTTCAGATACCTTAATATACGTTTTGCGGCTTGCCAACGTCTATCAGTCGGCTCTGCGTTATATCTCGCTAATTGGTTTACTGCAAACGAAATATCAGGTCTTGACCAATTGCTTAGATAAGATAAACTACCTATAAGAGACTGGTAGATCTCCCTACTGAATTTAGGACTTTGGACCTCTCCTTGTTGAAAGTCCTGTGCCATAGGCGTTTTCGCTGGCTTACAGAGCTCCATTCCGTAACGCTTTAACATTTGGCTTATTTTGCTAGATTGAGATATTTTATAACCTCTAGCTGTTTGATTAATATCTAGACCTAAATAATGCCTAATATTTCCCAAACTTCTGATCTTAAATTTGGTTTGTAGCTGTTGAACAATATCTATGGCTTCTTTGTCAGTTTTCGTTATTATGGCTATATCATCTGTGAACAGTAACAAAAACGATACTAGACCATTAGTTTCTCTCTTAAAGAGACACTTATCCGCTACACCTTCATAAAAACCGATCCTATTTAGTTCTTTCACAATACATTGGTTCCACTCGAACCCTGATTGTCGCAAACCATAAAGGCTTTTATGTAACCTCCAACAATCAGTGTGGTTTTGTGTCTCGACTCCTAAAGGCTTCTTCATATAGATGGTGTGTCTTAATGGAGCATGTAAATATGCTGTTTCTACATCTATATGGTTAATACTATATTTATGCTTAGCCGCCCATACTAGCATTGTTCTTAAAGTACTTGCACGTAAACTAGGAGCAAAAAGTTCATCGAAATCTTGTTCAGTCTGAGAAAAACCTTGAGCTACAAGGCGAGCTTTATGGGTTACTGTACCATCTATGCTTTTCTTAACTTTGTAAACCCATCTACAACCTATTAATTTTTCACCAGGTGGCAATTTCACAGTTTCATAAACACCTAACTTGGTTAAAGAATTAATTTCCTTACTCATTGCCTCCTTCCAAGCATTTTGCTCCTTATCAGGATAAAGTTTGATATCTTCATAACTTGAAGGCTCAATGTTAATCTGGCAAACCACAGTCGCTTTATAACGATCAGGTGGATGCCTTTCCCTAGTAGATCTTCTAGGTAAAACAGGACTTACAGCAGATGATTCCTCTGACTCCTCCCCTAAACCTACATCCTCTAAAACTATTTCCTGTTCTTCCTCCTTGATAGAGGATTTTACATCATCTACATCCTCAGGAATATCATCAGGAATTTGATGCTCGATACTAACAGTATTATTATCATGTCTATAGTCTGCATGCTCTAGTCTATTCCATCCTTCATGTTCTAGAAATTTAGCATTAGCACTACAGTACACACTCGTAGTTCCCTGTGCCCAAAATCTAAAAGATCTATGGTTTGATTCATAGCCAACGAAAAACATTTTTCTGGCTCTTTGTTGATCCTTTCTCCTTAAACTAGATGGAATATGTACCCAAGCTGGGGCTCCAAATGTGTGTAAATAACTAAGATTAGGTTTCCTCCCATGCCATAAGGTGAATGGAATTTCACCTGTAGAGGAATGAACCACGTTGTTTAACACATGGTTAGCACACATTGCAGCTTCACCCCATAAATTATTAGGTAAACCAAAATCTGCTAACATAGTTCTAATCATGGCCTGTAATGTTTGACCTCTTCGTTCGATATACGAATTATGCTGTGGTCTGTACGGAGCAGACCGCTTATGCTGGATCCCTGCATCCTGCAAAAACTTTTCCAACTTTTGGTTGGTAAATTCCGTACCATTATCAGTAACTAAGCATTTAACCTTAAATTTCTGTTTCCTTTCCACAAAACGTATCCAGTTGGTAAGATGCTGGAATGTTTCACTTTTTGTTTTCATAAGATAACAAAATCCGTACCTTGAATAATGGTCAACCATGCTTAGAATATAGCAGGCACCGCCAATGCTAGATTTCTTGGGTCCAATTAAGTCTATAAACACTACTTCTAATGGGTTTGTAGTTTTAAAACCATTAACACGGTTTGCTGGTGTTATCCTACTCTTCTGTTGACTACAGGCATTGCAATTTAGATATTTACTACATGCTTGTAGTTTTATTCCTTCAGATAATTGTACTGTTTGTTTTAACGTTCTGAAGTTTAAATGCCCAAGCCTCCGGTGTAACAGATGAATACATTCATCATGTGGTTTAACATTATTATAAACAGACTTAGACTTAGCCATCAATACTGGGTTATCTCGTAAAACAAATAAATCATTTTCTAAACTTGCAGTAACAACTTTGCCATCTTTCTCAATAAAACACTTATCATTTTTGAATGTTACTGTAGACCCAAATTTCAGTAATGATTTAACAGATAATAAATTAAATTTTAACCCAGGAATATATAACATAGGCAATGGATCATTGCTAAATGACCAACGAGCAACACCCTCTCCTGCTGCCTTAACTTTCCAACCATTTGCAAATTTTACATGCTGGTTACTCTTCTCCATTTTAACAAAAAATTTTCTGTTTCTAGAAATAGATTGAGAAGCACCACTGTCAACAACCCAGCAATCCTGGTTAACATCAGTAGTTGAATTTGATATAGCTAAATTACAACCCTTCTTGGGTCTAATATTATCCCTAACAGGCATTTTCTTATTTTTACAATACTTAGCTATATGCCCTTTAGCCCCACAAGCAAAACAACGTTTTACAACATAGGCAGTTGAGTACATTTTTTCTTCTTTTGGTTGTTGCACTCTCAACTGATCCCTTTCTTGTCTTCTTTTGGATTCTTCCAATAACCTACCCGTTATGCCAGCCAATGTCAGGTCATCTCTGGACAAAACCTCTAACGAAGAAACATAGTCATCATAACTATAGTCTAATGAAGAAAGAATTATATAAACTTGTTGTAGTTCCGAGAAAATCAGTTCCTTTTCATGTAGCTCCTGGAAAATTCTGGTCATGGATTCCAAATGAGCCATCATATCTCCACCCTTAAGAAGATGTTGTTTAAACAATCTTCGTGTGAGATAAATATGAGCACCCACAGTGTCTCGAACATATAGTCTCTTCAACTTGGTCCAACACCTAGCAGCAGACTCTTCGCCACGAATATGGACAAGCTGCTGGTCACCCAGTGTTAGTCCAATAATGCAAAGAGCTCGTTCATTGTCTCTGTTAAACTTGGTTATCTTCTTCACATCTTCTTCATCATCAGGATTCCATGCTGTTACATCCGGTGGATTATTAACTATGTCACAAAGTCCTTCTCTACGCAGAAGTAGACTACATTTTGTAGACCAGGATACATAGTTTGTTCCATCCAGCCGGGTTATCATGGAAAAATTTGCTGCCTGTTCTAGAGCCATCTTCACTTGGATTGTTTATCACAAACACAGTTTGTACTATTCACATTAACTCTCAGTTTAGCTTTTAACAATCCCTGTTAGTTATGGTTGGCTCTGGGCCCATAACCCATGTTAAGGATATTGATGTTGTTTTACCAACCAGCAGAGTAACTGCACAAGGAAACGTTGAGAGCAATGAATAAGAAAACTGGTTTAGCAAAAGTGTACTTTATCATAGGAAAAAGCAGTAGCGTAGTCATAAACAAATCCCAAGTCTTCTCCAATAAATCAGTCCAGTAAATCAGTCCAAACAACTCACTCTAGTTAACAAACCACGATGGTAGCAGATCCATCAACAGATAGCAACTCCTTCACAACAGCAGCTTCTTCACAACAGTTCATAGCAGTTCAGTCACAATAGCAGTAGCAGTTCATAGCAGCAGCAGCTTCCAACAGACCAGGTTACAATACTTTGTTTAAATATATTCCCAACTAGTCATTATCCCATTACAGCATGACTCAGCAAGAACGTAACATTTACAGTTTAAAGTTACAGTATACCTATATTGCCTGGACAACTGGTTCAACATTATATATACCATATAGAATCCTAACATAACTGCATCTATGTTCCAGTTTAAAAGCAAAACTGGTTTTAAGGAGATGAAGATGCTTAAGCTATCAGTCTTGTCCTTTGCCCATTGGAGGAAGATTTTAGGCTCTCCATATAAGCAAGAGGTCAGCAGTACTGTTCCTGTAGGCACCATGGTGCATACGAAACCCTGAAAAGCAGTGGCTAGACCAAAAATTCAGCCTAAAATTACCTTATTTAAATCCCAAGAGATCAGCAAAAGTTGTGGCATTTTCATGTTCCCACCTAAAATCTTGCAATACTTTGGGTGAGAAAGTGAAGTGAAAATCCTGTGACATTTAGTAATTTCCCAAGTAATTTAGGTCATTTTACAAACAATTTTATTGGGCACAGTTTGGACTTATAGTGTCATACTTGCTAAACAGAATTTTGATTAAAGGGATAGCTGAGATTAATTAAATTTTATTTAATTAATTGTAGTATTTGGTACTACTAGTAATTAATTAGTTGTAGTATTTGGAGGCTTGGTTTTAATTCTGGAAGTCCTCCCATTCTTTTCCATATACTCTAATATATTATCTGACTATGCTACATCTCACTGTGGTCTGAAACAATGGATAGAAACTAATCAAGGAGGGAAGCAATCTGGAATTAAGGAGAAACTTCCTAACAGTGAGGACAATTAACCAGTGGAACAGCTTGCCATCAGACATCAGTGCTTCATCACTGGAGGATTTTAAGAAAAGACTTCCACCTGTCTGGAATGGTATAGGAACTCCTGCTTCAGCTAGACTAGAAGATCTCCAAGGTCCTTTCCAGCTATGTTCTCTTTGATTGAGTTGCAGTAGCAGTTTATTTATTAGATTTATAGCCTGCCTTTCATTCAGGAGTTCAAAGCAGCATATATAGCAGTCCCTCCTACTCTTTTACTATTGGAAGACCTGAAACACAAGTTAGGAACAGATTGCCATGGAGAGAATCTATGTGGCCACTAAGAATCAATACTGACTTGATGGCATGTAATCAAAATCAATCAATCAATCCTCCCATTTTCCCCTCTTAAAGGCAACTCCGTAAAGTAGGTTGAACTGGGTGAGAATAACTTCCCCAAATTTAGCAGGCGAACATCTATGACTGAGGGTGGATTAAAACCTATCCCACTCCAGTGGTGGGTTGCCCCCAGTTCGGATCGGTTCTATAGAACCGGTAGTAAAACCAGCGGGAGGCTCTGCCCACTAACCCAAACGTCATCAGGAAGCTTCTGCGCATGTGCAGAAGAGCGAGAGAGCGAAGCAAGCACTCGCGCATGGCCCCGCTGTGAACCGGTAATAAAGGTAAGTAGAACCCACCCCCGCCCCACTCCTAATTTAATACTGAACAACTATCCCAAATTATTTGCGTGACCCATTAACGCTTAAATGATTTGATCATATCTACCATTGCTTGAAAATCCACTTGTGCATTCACTAAGGCTTTGGAGATCTGTGCCGAGTTCTGAAAATGAACATTATCTGAAATAATAATTTAAAAAAAGCAAGGAAGAAAAGAAATTAAGAAAGTGAATGTGGCTGATTAAAAACAAGAATCCCACCAGTCTGACAAATACCAGAAAGCACGCAAGAGTAGAACATTAGACTCGTGTCATGAGTTAACAAGTGATATAGCAGGGACGATCAACAATGAGTCAGCAGTGCTCAATGTGCCAGATAGAAAATGAAAATATGTCTAAATGTATTGACCCTGCTCACAGGAACAGAGAAATGCTTAATGTTTCTTTAACAAAGTGGTTCTGTCTCAGGATTGGTACCAGTTTTTCATAGACCTCACCATCTGCCGTTCCATGGATGAGAAGGTAATCCACATTATGGAAATTCTGAGCCCTTGCCATAACCGTTGAATTCTGAAAGGGAAAATAATGAACAGTTATGGAGTTGCCAAATGTAAAAATGATAGGTGCCTTCATTACCAATTGTCCTATGTGACAGTAATCTATCAGGCCGTGAAAAGTTTTTCTCTACTTTCTGCTAATTGTTCTTAAATCTCAGGCTTCGTGGGCTTCGTTTAAGGAATTACTTGCAAATACAGAGAGACTTCAACTTACAACAGTTCATTTAGTGACCATTCGAAGTTACAACAGCACTGACAAAAGTGCCTCAGGACCATTATTTTCACATTTCCGCCGTGATACAACATTTCACACATGTTGCGGCATCCCCATGGTCATGTGATCAAAATTTAGGTGCTTGACAACTGGTTCATATTTATGGTGGTTGCAATGTCCTGGGTGTGTGTGTGTGTGTCATGTGATCACCTTTTGTGACCTTCTGACAAAGTCAACGGGGAAGCCAGATTCATTTAACAACCATATTACTAACTTACCAACTGCAGTGAATCACTTAACAACTGTTAAGTGCTGTAAAATGGGGTAAAACTCACTTAACAAATGTCTCAGCAACAGAAATTTTGGGTCAATTGTGGTCATAAGTTGAGGACTACCTGTTTCTCATAGTAGTGCAAGATCAGAAGATGTAGAGAGACCTGGTCCATAGAATTGCCAAGAGTCATACATGACTGAATGGTTAACATCGTCATCATCATCTCATAGAAATATTTCAATGCAAGACTCACAGGAGTTATCATTAAAAGAGATACAGCCATCAGCCAAATGTACATTTCAGTAATAAATTGTGTTGCAAATCTATTTTGAAAATTTGTTTGAATCATGGTTACCTTAGGGTTAGTTCAAAGAAACGACTTCCTTCTTAGGTAGCCCAGAAAAGGTATAGCCCAGAAAAGAGAAGCAAGATAAAACTATGAATGAGTCAATAAACATCTCATTTCATCTTAATTTCTCATTTTCCTGAAATAAGGCTTGGTTTGCCTTATTTCTACATCATAAACATTCTGCATAAGTAGCCCAAAATGTTCAATGTACTATGGATAAGATTCCTGCTGTTTTGTTTCAAATTGGAGGGAAAAGACCATGGGGACAATGCTATGTAAAGTCATATACTTCATTTTTCCAGTAAAGTTAAACTACTATTTGCCAATCCCTTGAGCCATCCACAAACCATACTGGCACAGAATTGGATGCCATTACTAGCAATACCTATCCTGCCAGCCAATGACACTGCCCTTATTCCCTGTGTACAGGGCATATTAAAAAAAAAAAGTTGGAGGATACCTTCAGTTTTGTTCCTCTCCCAACCCTCAAACATTAGCGGTAGATGGAAAAACATCTATCAACACAGGCTGAGTGGGGGAGGTGGCAAGTTTTGATAGACAGACTGACAAGGATATCATCTGTCACTCTGTTTTTGCCCAAGTGGTCTGTGTGAGCGCATCTAAAGGGACTCCAAGTAGCATCTGATAGGCTTCTTTTGGATACATGTTTAACACTATTACGGAATAGCATTAAACTTTTGTTTTAAAAAGCAGACTGAAGAACTATGGAGAAACCTAGTGAGAGTTGGATTTTGAAGCATCAGAGGTATCTCTCTCTCATTGTCTCTCTCTCTCTCCCTTTCCCCCTCCCTTTCCTCCTTCTGCCCACTGCCTTCAGGCCAGTTTAGGTCTCTAAGCCAATCCCTGGTGGGTACAGCAAAAGAGCCAAGTTTTATTTCCCTGGCTTCTCTTCCTTCCCAAAGACAGTGCCTGGGGACCACAGGGAACAATTCAACACCAACACAGTGACTCTTGTATGGTCCTGCTGGCCATAAGTTAACTATAACACTAACCAACAGGATCAATGAAGTGTGTCAGCTCACAACCAAGGCTTATTTTTGTGACTTATTGTTGTTCAAATACTGGAACCGCTCAAGGCATTTTAAGCTATCTCGGGAATAGTTTGTGGATGAGGTAAAGGCTATGTTATGAGGGCATGGCTTTTTCATTTTAAAAGGAGAGCTTTAATTTCCTTTATAAAACAAGTGTTACCCTCTGCCAACCACGCCCACCCACCCCCCATCCAAATAGACAGGCCTCCCAATTACCCTCAAATATCAATTTTTTTTTAAAAAAATGATTTATATGCGGCCCTTCTCCGGAGACTCAGGGCGGCTTACAATGCGCTAAGCAATAGCCTTCACACTTTTGAATATTTATACAAAGTCAGCTTATTGCCCCCACAAACTGGGTCCTCAATTTACCTACCTAAGAAAGGATGGAAGGCTGAGTCAACCTTGAGCCTGGTGAGATTCGAACCTGCAATAATTGCAGGCAGCTGGTATTAATAACAGGGTGCTTTAAACCACTGTACTACCAAGGCTCTTTGGTAATTTAAGACAATGTCAGATGGAAGAACCGGCAGAGACAAGAAGAGGGCAGCCGACACACTCAGCCAAGGAGCAAAAGGCAGCAAAGGGAAATTTGAAATTAAACAGTAAGAGTATAATTAAAATACAGGAATGTTTACAGGATTCTTACTTTGTAATGCTCAAGATTGTCAGATTTGGTTGGAAGACCCATAAATCGTTCAGTGTAGATGGATGCTGCAATATACAATAAATGCAGTTGTCACAATGCACAGAAACACATTAACACACACACAAGAGCAAATGTATTGTAAAGCATGCATTTACATTCATTCATGCTGGGCATTCAAGGGGAAGTTTGGGCAGTTTTTGGCCTCAAGGCTACAAAACACATCAAAGCAGCCATAATCACACAGGGGGCAAGCCTACTATTAGCCAGAGTGATGAGAGTGCCTTCACTCTCTTAGTTTGTATATTAAGTGCAAAACCATATTACACAGATCGACCTTCTTACTGAATTCATTACGAAAATATTTTTTTGCCAAGGAAGCACGGAGTTGTCAAAACCAAGCTGCTTGTACCTTAATTTGATGGTTATGTGGAAGTATATGTCTCTGTGATATGCATTCTATGCAGGGGTGAAATGCTACCGGTTCGCACCGGTTTGGGCGAAACAGTAGCGGCGGTGGCAGGTGGTTCGGAGAATCGGTAGCGGCGGCAGTGTGAGGCTCCGCCCACCCACCCGGATGTCATTACTTCCTGGTTAAAACCTGGTTTTGACCCTCTGTGCATGCTCAGAAAGCTTTGCGCATGTGCAGAGGGTCTAAAATCACATGTGATGTGCGCGCACTTCGGAACCGGTAGGGAAGGTAAGTAGATTTCACCCCTGATTCTATGTGTTTTGATTTGTGGGCCGATTACCATTTTGTATTGTTTCTTCAGCAGCAAACCCTTGCAAAGGATTAAAAAAAAAAAAGGTTGCCTTGGATGGCATAAATAAGGTAATGAAGGTGGAAGAGTGTTCAAGAAGTAGCTGGGCTGATGCCAAGCTGCCAGCTTCGTAGCCACAAGTTTGCGTGCAGAACTGATTGAGATGAAGAGCAGGCCCAGCCAAAGTTTAACATCTGAAGCTACGACTGATCTTAAAAAGGGCACCTAATAATTGGAAACAGGAGCGTTTTCATGGACAACGGTTTCTTTGAAAAGGCCTGTGTTTTGCCTTGGTTGTTTTAAGAACATCTGCTTTGAAGACGTATACTCAGCAACTCTGCAAACTATTTCAAAGCAAGCTTTGCCCAAGAGAAGGTGTGCTTGTTTTTAAAAGAAAGTGTATTTTGAAGAAGGTGTTTTTAGATGAAGTGTGCCTCAAACCTTTTTTTTTTTCATATGAGCAAAGGCCTAGCAGTGACCTATTTTTTTTAAAAAATAACCCATTTTCTGTATCCAGCTGTCAAAACCTCAGATTGTTAGTTTTTTTTCCATACCATAATATTCCCAGCTGGAAACAGGAGCCACAGCTATTCCACACTTAAACATGCCAGTACCAGACCCAAGTGCCAGAGATGTAACATATCCACCGTAGGACTAGAAACAAACAAGAGAGAAGTTAATATTCGAAAAGGCAAGTATTTGCTCTCTAAGAATCCAAGTAATAATATACTGAAGCCAAGGAGAACATTTGTTTTGGCATCCAGGAATACAGATTACTCAACAATTTCTCCTGAATAATTTTCTATGAGCCACTGGAGCAAATGGGACTTCCAAATATTTCTCTTCTTAAAGAAAATACCTCTCTTTAATTCCTCTAGGAGTCTAAAATGTTGCACCTGAGGATCTCTCCTTATTTTAACCTCATAACACTCTTGGGAGAGATTGTAGTTGATCCCAAATCAGCCAATTATGAGTTCCATAATTGAGTGAGAACCTGAACCTGAATTTTCCCTTCTGCAATGACAGAAAGAAGGGACTATGATTAGGTTCTTACATCGTATCAAGCCATATGATTTGGGATTGGCTTTGCATGTTATATACACCCAGCCATTATGGTTTGTGAGCCATGGCTTATTACTCAGTTTTATGTGTGAATCCACCCAATTGTGGATTATATTCAACAAACCATGTTTAATAATGTGGCATAACATGATATAGGAACCTAGCCAATGTTTATTGCAGGTTCAGTTACAGAAGGTGAAAAAAATGTTGCTGTGCCTCAGATGTGCTTTTAGCTGAAGAGTAATAACCATTTACATTAGAAATGATCTGTGACAAAATTTCTCAATTTTTCACGCCTTTTTCATAAAAAGAAAAAATAGCTCCTCTCAGTAATTCTTCATGCCCCTTTGCATATTGGCACATATCATTTACATATATTTTTATTACATATATGTTTGTATGTCTATATTCTTCTTGGTTGTACACCGCCTTGAGTCCTACGGGAGAAAGGCGGTATAGAAATATAATAAACAAACAAACAAACAAACAAACAAATAAATAAATAAAGGAGACTAAGGAATGTACTAATATTAGAAAAGTTGAAATTCTAAGGCAGGGGTGTCAAACTTGCGTTGTCACATCATTGTCACGTGACATATCGCAACTTCCCCCCCCCTTCGCTATACTGGGGGTGGACATGGCCAGTGTGTGACGCATCTGGCCCACGAGCCATGAGTTTGACATCCCTGTTCTAAGGTATAATGTTCAAGAATCTAAACTACATTGCGTGGAGATGAAGAAAACGTTATGTAATATAACAGCATTATCAAGGGACTGCGATCCTTACAAAGTAAGCAACAAAGAAAAATTCTACTGAGATGCTTTACAGTCTGAAGAAGAAGGAAAACAAATCAGGAACAGCTTTCTCACAGTGCAGAGTGAGACGACTGTCTCGGGAGCGGAGTTACCATGCCATTAAAGTCAGCATGTTACTTCATTTGCTATTACAGCACTGTGGTAGGACAACAGAGGTGATTATGGGATTTGATATACTAAAATAACATGGCAGTGTTATTGACAGTGATGGGCTAGAGAGCTTGCCTTTTACTGATCTGTCTCAAGGTGGGAAAGGAAAAAGAAGCAAACCATAGAAACGGGGTTACTCAGAAGTGGGTGTCCAGAGTTACCCTGTGTTAAGATGGGCGACCAATAAATTTAATAATAAATATGCACACAGGGTATGGGCTTTGATCCTGGGGTCTGCTCACAGAAGATGGCAAATGATAATGTCTTTAGTTTGGCTTTAACATGTTGTGTGAACCTAACCATGGCAGTTAAGGCAGGATTTACCACATTTATATTTATTTATTTATTTATTTATATTAAATTTATAGACCGCCCTTCTCCCTGAGGACTCAGGGCGGTGTACAGCCGGAATTAAAAAACACATAATATAAACAATAAGAACAATTAAAAATAGAATAATAAATTTCGGCTCAAATTAAAATACCAATCCCCATAAAATTTAAAATACTGCTTGAGCCAGCCCAGCTTGTTTGAAAAAGTAAGTTTTCAGGGCACGACGGAAGGCACTGAGGTCTGGGATTTTCCTTATCTCGGGGGGTAACTGATTCCAGAGGGTAGGTGCCCCCACAGAGAAGGCTCTCCCCCTGGGGGTCACCAGCCTACATTGTTTGGCTGACGGCACCCCGAGGAGGCCCTCTCTGTGGGAGCACATGGGTCGATGGGAGGTCGTCTGTGGCAGTAGACGGTCCCGTAAATAACTAGGTCCTATGCCATGGAGCACTTTAAAGGTGATAACCAGCACCTTGAAACGCACCTGGAAGACCACTGGGAGCCAGTGCAGCTCGCGCAGGAGTGGTGTTACATGGGAGCGCCACGTTGCTCCCATCATTACCCGCGCGGCCGCATTCTGGACCAGTTGGAGCCTCCGGGTGCCCCTCAAGGGGAGCCCCATGTAGAGAGCATTACAGTAATCAAGGCGAGAGGTGACAAGGGCGTGAGTGACTGTGCACAGGGAATCCCGATCAAGAAAGGGCCGCAACTGGTGAATCAGGCGAACCTAACAGAAAGTCCCCCTGGTGACAGCCGTTAGATGGTCCTCTAAGGACAGCTGCCTATCCAGGAGGACTCCCAGATTGCGAGCCCCTTCCGTGGGGGCCAAAGACTCGCCCCCAATAGTCAGCGATGGAGTCAACTGACTATATCGGGATGCCGGGAGCCACAGCCACTCAGTCTTGGAGGAGTTGAGCCTGAGCCTGTTCCTCCCCATCCAGGTCCGCACAGCCTCCAGGCACTGGGACATCACTTCAAGGGCATCATTGGGGTGGTCTGGGGTGGAGATGTACAGCTGAGTGTCATCAGCGTATTGATGGTATCTCACCCCAAAACCACGGATGATCTCGCCCAGCGGCTTCACATAAATGTTGAACAGAAGGGGCAAGAGGACCGATCCCTGCGGCACTCCACAGATGAGAGGCCTCGAGGTCGACCTCTGCCCCCCTGTCAACACATACTGCGACCGGTCGGAGAGAAAGGAGGAAAACCACCGCAACACAGTGCCTCCCACCCCCAGCTCTTCCAACCGGTGCAGCATGATACCATGGTCGATGGTATCAAAAGCCGCTGAGAGATCTAACAGGACCAGAACAGAGGAGCAACCTCTGTCCCGAGCCCTCCAGAGATCATCAACCAACGCGACCAATGCCATTTCCGTGCTGTACCCAGACCTGAAACCTGACTGGAACGGATCTAGATAGGATGCTAGCTCAACATGGTAAAAGTTGTGAAAAACTAGAGAGTTGTTTCATTGAACAATAGACTGTGATGAAATAAACTGTAGCTATACATTCCTTCGGTCACGATCAGTAGTGGGTTCCACTTACCTTCGCTACCGGTTTGGGATCGGGAGCACGCGCATGCACTCGCTTGCTTCGCTCATGCACAGCGCTTCTGCACATGCGCAGAACCTTCTGTGTGTGGACAGAACATCTATGATGATGTCTGGGCGGGTGGGCAGAGCCTTCTGCCGCTGCCACTACCTGTTTACCCGAACCGGGGCAAACCGGTAGAAACCCACCACTGGTCATGATATATGTGGCTATTTGCCCCGTAGGGACCCCCCTAACGCTAGCAACACAGGTTCTCCATGGACTAACAAAAGAGCTCAACCCCAACCGTTACGATTATACCAGCACAACGTTAAACATTAATTTGGAAAATAACCCCTTCTGATCTCAGTTATCCACAAAATTGCATGATTCTGCAGCTGTAGACAAATATTTGCAGTAGCAGCTTATCTGCACTGCCTGGTTATCCTGTCATTAGAACCAGCAGGCAGAAATGGATGATGGTTTTCCTCTATTAATTCCCTAGTCACTTTCAAGGTGGTCTCAGGGCACCTTTCTCTGCTGAAGTGCAATTTTTTCCCATCGTGGCTCTGTGAGGGTGGGAGCATTTAATTCGTTGCAGGCTAACCTCAGAGGAAGCATCCCTTCAACTAAGCCAATGCTTATCATGCCTCAGATAGTGCTGATCTTTTTAAGAATTAATTTAACAAGTAGGAAGTTGGAATGCTGAAAAACAAAGGGTCAACATGATCCAAAATTATGTTTATTGCCAAGGATATTCCCCCCCCCCCCACCCCAGTCTTAACAATGAGAGCAGACTACTTTAGTCTGGTGCTCCATTTAGAAGTGCCCATCATCAAAAATGACAAAAGTAAGCTGGGGAGGTGGGAGCATGAGTGAGCGAAGGGACACAATAATGTGAATTTTGGTAAATGAATACTTTGTGGAGACTTTCACCCACCAAGGTGTCCACTTTCTAAGCACACCCTTATTATGCTCTGGATTTGAAGTGTTCCCAACTGCTACTGTATCAAGGTTGAGGATGGCTAGTTTCAATGACAGAATCATGTTGTTTATCTGAAATATTTTAAGAGAGCTGATATAAGAAAAAAGAAAGAGGGAAGCTTTTTCCAGCAAAGGGCTCCATCAGGCATAAAGAAAGAGGGGAATTGTTTTATGAGCTTCTCTACTAATAAGCATTGCGCTCTTCGTGCAAAATTTATTTCACCTGTCATGAACTCCTTGGATTGGGTGGGCTCAGAAAATATATCCATTATATCATTTAGTCATAGCATTTTATATATAGTTATGTCATCACTGGTCAATATAATAATTATGTTAATATAAGAAGTTAGGACAACAATGTTACCTGATCTCAAATATCAACCAATTAATTCAGTTTTTGACATTTTTCTTTGAGAAAATATGCCATATTATATTTTTTGCCAAGCTGCTTTATGGGAATCCAAGCCAAGGAAGAAGATAAGAAAAACAAACTGCAAGTGACAGGCTAAACAGAACATGATTATTCAAGATTTTTTTAAAAAAAATTTTTTTAAAGTACTGTATACATACCCAACCCCATATGGCTATTCGTTTTTCATCAATAAAACCCATGTCTATAAATTTTCTGTTTGGAAGAAAAATGCACACAATTAATTAAAGAAACATAGATGTTTTAAAGTACTTTGGGATGCTAGAAAACACAAGAAGGGTTATGTGGCAGAAAAATATTTTAAAAATCCTCTAATAATTACACTGTTAATAGATATCAGCTTCTTAATATCGGTCTGAGCCTAGTAAAGCCGAAGACAGCTGGTCATTTAGATTTTATCTTAAACCACAATGTCACATCTAAGTGTTTTGGCAACTTTTGGCAAATCTAGTCCTAACCTCCTTCTAACCTCTATTTTACAAACAGTGCAAAAATGCTGCTTCTAATTTTAAATTGCCCTTTCCAACCTAAGTTTAAACAAGCCAGCAGAAATTGTGAATTACAAACCTAACTTCACTGACCTTTCATTAACTCTAATCTTTTGAACATAATTAACTTAGAACTAATTATATCTGTGTATATATAAAATAAATTCCAAGAAGGGATACAAAAATAGATGTTGTTTTGCCTATGGTATATTTATCAGACCAGGGCTGCAAAAACCTTGGCATTCACTAGACTAGATGATCACAGAACTCAATACACCTCTTTTCTTTGGTGTCATCTTCTGGGCATCTGGATTTCTGCAACCTTGATCTGGTAGCCTAGCCTATGGGATCTGCTGATGTGGCCAGCTTCAAACATTTATATGTAATAGGTGCTTTATCAAAATATAGGATTGTTTCTGGTCATGAAAAGGTGGGATAAAAAGCTTTAAATACGACAAATCTGAACCTCTCTCAGTATATGTTTCTGTGTGCTTGGTGGTGTCTCATCCAGTCTCCTTATCTTATGTTCAAGTCAAAGTTCTACATAAAACCGTATAGCTCAGTGGTGGGTTTCACTTACCTTTGCTACCGGTTCGCTAGCACGTAGGTGCTCGCTTCACTCGTGCGTGCGCCACTTCTGCGCATGTGCAGAGCATATTTGATGATGTCTGGGTGGATCCTCCCGCTGCTGCTGCTACCAGTTTGCCCGAACCGGGGCGAACCGGTAGCAACCCACCACTGGTGTAGCTCCAATGGACAGAGAGTATTTTCCTCTATCTGGCTTTTAGGTCTGAATGAGAGATCTCTTTCGATAAATATGTTCAACCTTCCCAAAGTCTTTTGGAGACAAGGGAAGTCAGCTGTTATTAGCTCTTTCTGATTTGCTAGTTTAATGAATTTATTTTTCTTTTAGCTCTCTGTTATGCAAGTTTGCCTTTATTATTATTCGTCATCCAGATGTTCAGACTGGATTTGGCATTTTTGTCCACCTATTGAGTCCTCCCCAAGGGAGTGGTGTGGTGGCCTAGAGGTGGAGTTCTCACCTCACAATCAGAAGGCTGTGAGTTTGATCCTAGGTAGAGGCAGATATTTCTCTCTCTGGGCACACTGAGAATATATCTGCTGAACAAAACATTGGTGACAGGAAGGGCATCCGGCCATCTAAACACTCTGCTAGCTCCATTCAGTTGCTCAGACTACACCCCGCAAGGGATTATGGGGTCGTTAAATGAAGATGAGGATGACTGAGTCCTTCCCAAGACCTGAGATAGGCTGATGTGGATGTTTGATAATGTTTGAGATATCGTCACAGGATGTAAGCTGTTCCAAGTAAAGCTGCTTTTTGCAATTGAATGATGGTGAATTTGCAGTTGAACGGTGTTCAAGTAGTGCTCCAGTTGTTTTGGGATATATTATTAAATTTATTGTTAGTTGCCTAGATGACAGAACTACTTAGTAATACTTAGTTTTTAGGTTGCATTTTCACCTATCTAGAGTACTTTCTCTACATTTTCTAGCTTCATCTACAACTTGCAAGATAAACTGGACAATTGGGGAGGGGGAAACCGAGGCTAAGGAAAAATTATTTGTCTCGATCTTACTGTGTATCTGTGGGGGAAGCAGGAATTTAAACTGAGGAGGTTTTTTTTAAACAATGAACAGACACCTTCTACAAAAACCCCTTTTCTTGGCATTCAGTTGAAAGCATTGGTTGGAATCTGAGGTTAGATACCAGAAATCCAGATTCAAACCCTATTAATGGGTAGGTTAATCTGCTCCCACCAAGGTTACATTGCAAGGTTTCATAAGGCTATCCCACAAAGAGATAGCCGAAGAATGTGGGAAATCAATATTGTCCAAAGGCACCTAGACATGAACTTGAAGAAGTAACATGTTTAGCAACTTATTGAGAGCTAATATTATTTAGGATCTTATCAGTGGGTCATCATAAGAACCTGGACCATATTTCAACAAAGCAGTCACAGGAAGAAAGGGCATCAGGAAGGTTGGTATTCACATGCAAGGTACTTAAGAAGCAAGCAGGCTTATGGAACGATAATCCCATTATTAGAAATTCAAATTAATGAGGATCACCACCAGTGGATACAGCAACAGAGAAGCAGAAGAGAAAATGACCAAAATATTTCAAGTAGGTGGAAGAGTTTGCCTATTGATGCTTACAATAAAACCTTACTTTTTTGGATGGTGTATTATTAATATTAAGGGCAATAAAAACTAAACTAAACTTTAAAAAAACCTCATTTCAATCAACTTTGACACCATGTGATATTATTGGCACCAATGCAGAAGTGTTCTGTCATTGTCTTTTTCCTATGTCTGTCTGTCCATCCATCCGTCCGCCCACCTACCTACCTACCTACCTACCTACCTACCTACCTACTTAAAGGCCAGGAATCATGGAAGAGAAGGCTGTTTTCCTTGACCCTGCCAGCCGAAATTCCTTGACTGATGGGATCTGCAATATGTCTCCTCTGCCAGCAGAGGTGGGCGTGTAGAGTAAAATAGGAAATTTGCCATTATCTTTTTTTTAACAGAAGTGTTCTATCTGTGCCACCACACTCTGTACCAGTTGTAGCTTCCAAATGCCCTTCAAGGGTAGCCCCATGTAGAGATCATTGCAGTAGTCCAGACATGAGATGACCAGAGCTTGAATGACTGAGTGCTGGGACTCCTGATCATGGAAATCCTGCAACTGGTGCACAAACCAAAGTTGTGCAAAGGCTGTCCTGGCCATGACTGCTACCTGCTCTTCAAGCAGAGTCCCAAGCCCAGGAAAACCACCCCAAATCGCAAACTGGGTCTGTCTGGGATAGTGCCACCCCATCCAGAACCAAATACGTCAGAATCCCAGATCCTAAATGCATGTTTTTGCTGATAAAAAATCTGATAGGTACAGAAAAATGAAATGTACTTATGAATGAGTATGTGTAAAACTAACCTAGATCAAATCTGTCACCCTAGTATCTTCAGTATATTACTTTATGACACCAATTTAAAACTGTTATGGTTACTATAAAACAAACAATTCTGCTATTGCATTGTACAAAGAAAGTAACGATAGCAAGATGGAAATCAAAATGGTAAATTGCCCCATCTACTTCACTCTGTGCATTTAAACAGCAAAGAGGAAACGGAAGCATCAGAAAGGAGAAATGGGGTGAAAGAGATAAGAGATCCGTACAGTTACGGGAACATGCAGGCAAGATGTAGAGGTGAGAACTACTCTTAGTCCAACTGGTTCATAATTTGTCAAGCCAGACTAATAATCTTTGCTCATCTTAAAAAAGGTCCATGCAAACATTACTTCCACACGTGTGGAGCATCAAATTTATACCCTTTCTAACATATTTAGAGCCTTAAGTGTTGACTTCTGAAACAAATCCAGAGGTCCTTCCAATAATTCCACCAAATCCAGAAGAAAAACTGTTACTGTATATTCATGGGATAGATCAAGAATATCGGGGTTGTGCAAGGAGAAATAATAAAAACATTTCTGTAGCTTTGTACAGACTGCCACATAAACTCATCTGGCAGTCTTTACAAAGCTACAGAAATATTTTGCCAGATATTTAGTTTAAATTTTGCCAAATTCTCAAATCTAAATAGTGTTATAGCAATGACTGATCGGAATATTCCCATATGTACTGAATTGATAGCAAATAGAAATTATAACTAATTTATTAACATACATTTCTTTAGCATCAAACATGATAAGCACTGAATAAATCTCAGCGGCTGTTCGGGAACTTACTCCTAGAAGGGCTGTAATGCTACCCAAAATCTCTCCTTATTCTTACCTTACAGCTGAGATTTGATCTTCAACTTCATAAACCCCAAGTTTTCGATAGACCGCATGCAGCATCTTATCACCTTGGAAAGCGGTTCCTCTGCCATCCACAAGTGCTACCACAATATCTTCTTTGCTTGCAAGATAGCTGATCCAGCTAACGCTAAAGGTATGCTTCACATTTTGGCTACAAGGCCCTCCATACCTACGGGAAATATCAATGGAATTTACAACATTCTACGTTAACATCCCTAAGGTCCTAAAATGTTTAATAAATAGCATAAGAAAAATGGAATGATGAAGGACTTCCTCCTTGGAGTTTTGGAATTACTTCTCAGACACAGAATGACACAGTGGTTAAAGTTTTGGACTATTATGATTGAGAAGACTACCCTTGGCCAAAGAAGCTCACTGAGTATCTTTGGACCAGCAACCATCTTTTATTTTCTAAATATCCCACAGAGCTTTATTTGTCAATGACCAAAATAAAGTGTCTGTCTGTCTGTCTGTCCATCCGTCCGTCCGTCCGTCCGTCCACAGAGCTGTTATGGGAAAAATTGTTACTTTCAGCTCAGGGGTGAAATCTAAAATTTTTCCCTACCGGTTCTGTGGGCGTGACTTAGTGGGGGTGTGTGTCCTGTGACTGAGTGGGCGTGGCCAACTCGATGTCACTCACAGCCATGCCCACTCAGTCACAAGACCCCCTTCTACCAAGCCACACCCACAGAAGCTGGTAGGAAAACTTTTCAAGCGCACACCCAACCTGCCACTGAATTAAATAAATGGTGTTCGCTTGAGCAGCCAGCATGTGGACCAGAGCGGCTCATTCAAGAAGGAGAGTGAGCGACTCCAGTACCTTTTGGGCGCTTGCCTTCCCTGACAGCCAGCTGCAGGAGAAAGGTGAGCATTAGGAGTCCGGGGAATGGGGCAGGTGGGCGGGTGAGTGGATGGGCGGAGCCTCCAGCTGCCATTGCTACCGGTTCTCTGAACCACCGGCCATCATCGCTACCTACTCGCCCGAGCCGGTCTGAACTGGGAGCATTTCACCCTGTTTCAGCTCCCGAAGAAACAAAGGTGGTGGTAGCAAATACGAATAATTTCCTACATTACTTTGAGCTATCTTGCTTGAGAAGAGCAGCCTAACATGGAGTCCCCCCCCCCCCCCCGAAGATGAAGAGGATTTCACTTGGGAACTTCTGCATACCCAGCATACATTGAGCTGTGGTGGCGCAGTGATTAGAATGCAGTACTGCAGGCTACTTCTGCTGCCTGCCGGCTGCCTGCAATTTGGCAGTTCAAATCTCACCAGGCTCAAGGTTGTCTCAGCCTTCCATCCTTCCGAGGTAGGTAAAATGGGAAGCCAAATTGTTGGGAGCAATATGCTGACTCTGTAAACTGCTTAGAGAGGACTGTAAAAGCACTGTGAAGCAGTATGTAAGTCTAAATGCTATTGCTATTGCTAATCCTGATGTGCTGTGGCCAGCTTTGCAAAGCTATTGATAACTTTGACAGTATGTATAAGGTATATAGGGAGAACGATTGAATAAAATGTTACATACACCTGTATAAGAAGAGGATATTTCTTGGATCGATCAAACTTTGGAGGTAGAAGCATCTTGTACCATAAAGCTAGAAGAAAAAGGGAGAGAATGAATGAATTTAATGTGAAACTTCCTGTGGCAGTTTAAGATCCCATGGTAATACTTGTGGCTGCAAAGTTTGCATTGTTGATAGCCAAGTGGATTAAATACCACTGCAGGCCTTTCTTTTAATCATGCATGCCACATTGTATTTTGCATTATACACTTGCATTTTCTATTATGACATCTGTGGTTTGTGATGCTTTATAAAGTCTGATTGAGTCCCGAGAACTTCATGGATTTGCCCATGTAATTTTCTTGGCAGCTATGCAGAATTAGACTTCCATTGCTGTGTTTCAGGATTTTTTTTTAAAGTATCCAATCTAAGCATTAACAAGGTCTGATGCTGATTAGCTCCTGAGCTCAGGTAAGATCAGCCAGATGATGCTATCTGCAAAGATGTAAGAAAAACATTCTCCCAGGTAGTCCTCGAATTATGATCACAATTGAGCCCAAAATGTCCGTTGCTAAGCAAGGCAATGGCTGAGTGAATTTTGCCCCATTTTACGATCTTTCTTGTCATAGTTGTTAAGCGAATCAGTGCAGTGTTAAGTGAATCATGCAGTCATTAAGCAAATCTGGCATTGACTGTGCTTGTCGGAAGCCTGCTGGGAAGGTTACAAATGGTGATCATATGAACCCAGGACAGTGAAACTGTCATAAATATATGTCAGTTGTGACATGCCTGAATTTTGATGACACGAGGATGCTGCAACAATCTTAAGTGTGAAAACTGTTCATAAGTCATTTTTTTCAGTGCTGTTGTAACTTCAAATGTTCACTAAATAGATGGTCGTAAGTTGAGGACTACCTTTATTCACTTTCTCCAGATCAAACTTAAAGATATACAACTAAGCCAAAGAGCCATTGGAGGATTGCTCCAATTTCCTCATCACTTTGGTTGCACATCTCTGTGCTATGCAGTCTTTGTCTGGGAATAAGCTATTAATGTATAGGATTATAGATAAGCCGAATAAATAAATTCCAGGAATTAATTTCTTAATACACTGTTGAAGGGAAAACTCTACTACACTGTTTCTTGATCTAAAATCAGATAATACACCATAAGTTTTTAAGTAGCAATTATTTCGTTCTTTGCACACAGTGAAAAATTAGGTGTGAAAATCAAATAATACTTACTTATCCCATCCGCTTCAAGTTTGTTAATCTTCTCTATTGGTAAACTGATTTTTTGCAGAGCAGACTCCAAATCTGCATTGTCTTCTAAGACTTTAATTTCTGTATATAAAAAGTTTTGAATTAGAAATACATTTCTCATTGATTCTCTGTTCTTGAAATGTTACACAACTGAATACTAATAAAAGGTTAAATGTAATGTCTGTTAAATTGAAATGAGTATACGAATTTCCCAAGTTTATAATTATGGAAATAGCAAAAGTTTCATGATGTAACTGAAAGAGAGTTGAGATTTTCCTAGAAAAATGCAGGGATGGGGGAGGGGTAAAGTTTCCTGGAATTAAGGTAAACCTCATTACAGGGTGGTAAATTCAATTTATTAGGTAATCTGGATATAAATAATATAATGTGTGGCTCATTTCATATACTTCGTTAAGTGTTTAATTGAATGAAAGAAGTTAATCATGATAAAGCATTTATATCACAATTTTGTTGTATATTTACTTAACCTACAAAGCAGACAAATAAATAGCAAAGCCAGTATTATAATAGTTAAATGGTGTTCGTATCTTTTTCAGGTTTATGTGCCTAAAATTTTACGGAAGTTGAATATGAATACCAAATGGTTTCTAACCTAAACAGAATTTTGTGGGTTTTTTTCTTGCAATCAGGGCAATACAAGTCAGCTTTAGATGAAATGTAACAACATTTTATCACTCTGGTCATCAGAATCAAAGATCTTTTCCTTGCTTGTGCTTAACCACAACATAAACATGTTCTGACATTTTTTTCCCATAGTGACTCATGACAGGACCTTTATCTCTTCTAATCCTGATGAGTCAGGTGGAAGCTGGTCTTTGCTGTGCTAGTTTTGAAGTATGACTTTTCTCCTTATGCCTACAGCAACTAAGATTAGCCTCAAAGTGTGTAAAACTGATTAGGCTTTGACACCCTTTGTCAGGTCCCATAGATTGGGATGCTGCCATTCTGGTGGAGAGAGGGCCTGGGTGCATTCTTTAGTTTATAGCCTTTTTCCTGGTGCCTATCTAACCTGTACTTTGATTTACCTTCTTGGAATGTAAGGTGAGGAGGGCCATCTGTTTTGTCTCAACTCTGGAGCCTCCAACAAGCGACGCCTGAGAACAACTTCTTATCACCTTCTCAGCCTGCGATTCGCAAAACAACTTCACACCTTCGTGGATTGGCCTATTCAACACGGGACTGAGGGGAGGGGTTTCTAACTGCTTTAACCTAATGGAATTGCGCGGGAATCCTCAGATCCAGATTTCTTTGTCTTGCTATCACTTTCCTTTCGAAATGCTAAGTGCTTCAAGAGTTCTACTTTCTTGAGCGGAGAGGAGAGGCAAGTCCTTACATCCTTACCTTTGTTAAATCTGTTATCGTATATAGTAGAAATGGGGATGCCTGGGCCTGCAGTATTGATTAGAATAAAAAAAGAATCTCCATTAAAACAAAATATCTGAAACGTATTATCACTACTGAAAATCATTTCATTGCTTAGCTACTTGCATTTGTTCATCGCTCACAGTCCCCCCCCCCCATAAGCTTAACATTTTAATTTGCGCAAACTGCAAAGCCCAGTTGGATGTTAGAATGACAGTAGATGTATAGGGACCTGAATTTACGCTGGAAGTAACTTGCTCAATGTTTCTACAAAGTGCCCTACTTGATAGTGGGATTGCAGGGTTGAATCTAGAGAACATGATGCAGTTTCTGGGATTCCACAGGTACAAAAACATCTCTGATAGTACTTCATGGCAGTAAGATGCAGTAAAATCTGAAAAGTAATGCCATTTTGCCACTCTTACTGCTGTAGGAAGTTAGCAGCCACCCCTCTCCTAGAAGAATGAAATATTTTGAGAAACATTAAAAAGACAGAATATTATATTTCCCTGGATGAGAAATGGAGAAATATGCTCTTGGAAAGCAACCCCCACCTTTCTTAATAGCCCTCAGTAGATTTCAGCGCGCGCTCTCTCTCTCTCTCTCTCTCTCTCTCTCTCTCTCTCTCTCTCTCTCT